>JAYRBT010000177.1:6642086-6659571 GCA_036023395.1 Myiotriccus ornatus | reverse complement strand
CCGGCGCCCCCGGGGCACTCACCGCCGCCGCCCGCCCGTCCCCGGCGCCCCCGGGGCACTCACCGCCGCCGCCCGCTCGCCACAGCCCGCGGGCCGCCCGCCAGCGCCGCGGGGGCAGCAGCGGCTCCGCCTCAGCGCCGGCCTCCATCGGCACCGCCGGCCGCGCTCCCGCCGCGGGTCGGGACGGGACGGGACGGGAGAGCAGGGAAGAGGGGGCGGGATGGAGCGGGGCCGAACCCGCCCCGGGCGGCTCCGCCCGCTGCATGTGACCGGCTGCGGGGCAGGGCGGGCACCGGCATCTTCCCGGCTCCGCCCGCCGCCGGCAGCCAGCGCTGCATCCCCCCCCGCCCCGACCACTGGTACCCAGGGGTGCCGTCTCCCACCCCCGCCGCTCCCTTCTTCCCCAGGCGTAACTTTGCGCCCGATTCTCTCTACCTCCTGCCCGCCAGCGGCGCGGGGAGATGGGGATGGGGGTTACGCTCGGTGCGGCACAGGGTGGTTGCGCCGCTGAGCAGGGAGAGGGGAGCCCTGCCCCTGCTCCAGCGTGGGGTTCCTCCCACGGGAATCAGTCCTCCCCGAGCTTCTGCAGCGCGAGTCCTTCCCACGGGCTGCCGTTCTTCAGGAACTGCTCCTGCACAGGTCCCTTCCGCAGGGTGCAGGGAACTGCCTGCCCCAGTGTGGGTCCCCCGCAGGGGCACGAGTCCTACCAGGAAACCTGCTCCAGCGTGGGCTCCTCGCTCCGTGGGTGCGTAGGTCCTGCCAGGATCCTGCTCCAGCTGTGACCCACAAGGTCACAGCCTCCGCCGGGCATCCCCCTGCTCCGGCGTGGGGCTCCTCCAGGGGCTGCAGGAGGATCTCTGCTCCCCCGTGGACCACACCACGGGCTGCAGCTCTGGTGCCTGGAGCACCTCCTGCCCCTCCTTCCCCACTGACCGTGGTGCCAGAGCTGTTCCTGTCACATATTCCCACTCCTCTCGTCTCAGTCTGCAATTACATCTGTGCAGTAACCTTTTTTTTTTCCTTCTTAAATACGTTATCAGAGGCATTGCCACCATTTGCTTGCCTTGGCCAGTAGCAGGTCCGTCCTGGAGCCGCCTGGCATTGACTCCATCGGACATGGTGGAAGCTTCTGGCAGCTTCTCAAAGAAGCACGTAAACATTGTATTATTCTTGCTATTTTTTTTTTTTTATTTGAATGAAACCAAGACTTTCCTCCTTTCCTCTTCAGTGATTGCCAGGAAAGACAAACCAGTAGCTTCAGGAGGAAAAAAAGAAATAAGAAGCCTTCAAATATACAATGAATTCTTGAGCTTCAGTTCAAAATTCATCCACTCCCTCTGTCTGCGATGGGAAGTGGAAGTGCCCAACTAACTGTGAAAGAAAGCAAATTCACCTGGGGTTTTCCATCAGACAAACAAACATTCTTCACACCAGCAGTATCCATTAAGGTAAGCTAGTTACGTATTTAAATTAACATAACATAATAAACCCACAAAAAACAATGCAGCATCTTTAACTCCAAGTGAATCAACTCTGTCTGGATCACGAGATACAATTGTGGAGAACATGCTCTGTAGCAGACATTTCTCACTGGCATGTGTATTTCCTCTCATAAAAGACTACCCTGCATTTATTTGTTTATTTATGACGGGCTTATCCAAATATTTTAAATTAAGTAGTTGAAGGAAATCCTTAATAAATGATTCCTTAGCCAATCTACAGTTTAAGTATATTGGGAATAAACCAGGGAGTCAATAAAAAAAAAAACAAACCAACAAACAACGAAAAAAGAAGACTTGGTTACAATGGTCAGCTCAACAATTGCTTGGGTCATCGCTGCTCATCATCACAGTATAATCCAGTTTGGAACATTCTGCTTGGCAAATTAATTACCACAGTTAAACAAGACATGAAATCAGTCCACGTCTTCAACTGGAGAAATTCCTTCCTTTTTTTCTAGCTTGGATACCTGCAAGTAAAAAGGAAACCAATTCAATAGTAAAAATGTACCTGCATTTAGTGTCTCCTTGTCTTTTCAGACTTCCATCACAAAACAGGGTAGAGGAACTGAGAGTGGGATGCACTCTAGGGGACAGCTGAGCTGAACAGGGTGTTAGTTGCAGTTAAAAGGTCTAACTGTCTTCCCATCCATCCCTCTCAACCTCCCTTTGGCCACCTGCTCCAGTCAATTCTTATTTTTTTGTCAGTTTGGTGCCTTCATTTGGCTGACCAAGGAGTGGGACAAGCACCAAAGCCACCTCAGAAGCAGGGAGAAAACAGGGAGGCAGGCAAGACTGCCCCTTTCAGTGACCAGCTGTCAGATCAGATCAGGTTATAAACCTGGAACCTGCCCCTAACAGAGTGCCCAGAATAATTAACATGACCACAGGAAATGCTTTTCATGCTCACAAACACAGTTCTATAAAACTGACCTTCACTGTTCTTAAAACTTAAGGAATTGCCTTTATGTTCAGTATAAGCTGGTGTTAAGGCTAAGAATATAAATAGTTTCAGATGGGATTCTACAAACTCAGGGAGAACAGACCAAGAGCACAAACTAAACACAATATTCTGCATGCTACCTCTAACTCTGGAAAATTCTATTCCACGTTCCCCAAATCTATGGGGATATAGAGGGAGAGTCGTATTATAAATGCCCTGTTCTCACGTTCTTCCATCAGTATCTGCCACTGGTTGTGAAAGACACACAAATATCAGGTTTTTGTAAGGTTGATAAAACTTTTGGTCATTGTGGAATGACCAGAAAACAAGGGAAAAAGCAGAAGGCAGCCTGCAGATACCTGAACACTGGGGGTAGATGTGCAATCTGTCTTCCTCTTACCCCTGTTCCTTCTGCAGCAAATAGAAAGGGAATTTTGCACTTAAAAAGAGCGGATAACTAAACTGCCTTGACTACACTACAAACAATCCACAGCAGAAAAACTCTTTCCACGAATCCAAAGGATTTCTCCACCATCAGCACTCCAAGCTGTTTCCATTCACAAATGAGCTCAAGCTGTAACATGACTCTTCTACAGGAAAAGCTGGCATTACCTAAATAAAGGTGGGGTTTATGTCGAGTTTATGCCTTATTTTCACAGGCCTGCTACTACACCAGAAAAACCTTGAGTGCAGATTAAGTCCCAGGAACAGAATTCCCAGTGAGACATTGTCCTAGAGAGTGACTGTCTTCAGAAGTACAGTTGTGCTGAACACACACAATAAGAGGAAACCACATTCCCTTTCTTGAATATTATTTTCCAGTCTTGCAAAAAACTGCATGAGTTACCAGTCCAGGTTACTGTTGCCTACATAATAAAATCTTCCCCAAGCTTGACTCCCAGTTTTCAGGAATAAGTTGCAATGGCCAGTACCCTTGCACAGCCCAACTGCTATTCCACACAAATCTAGTTAAAGAGTGTAACGAGATCCTGCATCATTAAAAGATCTTAATCACCTTTACTGTAAGCATAAAATAATTACATTTTGGTCCAGACCCTATAAAAATATTTTACCCGACTCCCACTGAGGCCAAAAGAACTTTTGTCCTGGACTTCAGTGGGAAAAAGTCCAAAATGATGGAAAAAAAAAAAATCAACCACCATACAGACCTACAATAAAGTACTGCACATGGTAGCTTTTATCCCAGGTTTCAAGGTAATAAAACACTATTACAACATGTCTGGCATTTCACAGACGAAGGAATTAATATTTTATTGCATACATAAACATATTCTTAAAAGCAACTGGGGTGTAAAATCTCTGGCAGAAAAACCTTCAAGGTGCTAAAATCCTTCACCCCAGCACTTTTGCCATAAAAGAGGCATTAAAAAAAAAAAAGTTTGAAGGGGTGACTAAAAACTACAAAAAGTTAAGCATGGTTCTTGTAAGTGCTTTGAGCCTTTCCTCACCTCACAGTGCTCAAACTAAGAATGGTACCATTACTGTTACTGTGTTTGAGCAACTAGGCATTTGTGAGTCAACTGAAGCGATGTTTAAAAGAGGAACTGTTGCAGAAGCAGGTGGGAAAAGCATTCCCAGTGAACTGCTGCCTCTTACTGGCTTTCCCCACGCAGATGTAGGTCAAGTCTTAATTCTGCAATTAGACAGATCCCTTCAGACAGGTCCTGAGCTGAAACTGAAACACATAAGCTTGTTGCCCTGATTAGCACAAGACTCCGTGAGTTTGAGTACACTTATCAGTTCCTGGCCTCAGTACATATATTCTTTTTGGTTTGTTTTCATGGCATTATGACAATTAAAACAAACAAACAAACAAACCAACCAAACAGCCTACACTGAAACCAGAGGATTCTTTGCCTCGCAGTTACGTGAAAACAACAATCACAGTTATTTCTGTGATAACTATTGCCCTAAATGCTAGTTGTCTTGTGCTGGAGATTCACTGGAACCAGGCTCAACCCACTGTGAGGACTTCTGATGTAAAAGCAAGGAAGAGGGCATTTACCTCTTTGTCTATGCACCTGAACTGCCAGGACCACGTGGTGTTGTAAAGGAAAGGCCTCAGGTCAAATCTGTTGTCGTCGGGGCTGTAGTTTTCGGCGTGGTAGGAAGGGGTGAGGGTGGTCATTTTATGCCTGTTAACTGAATACATCCTGAAGAAATGCTTGACCTTGGATGCCACCTGGTGTACAAAGAATATAGCTCTTAATCAGATGAAGTTTCCTAGTATTGAAAAGGTTTAGGGGAGAACGGTATTTTGGAGAGTGTGTTCTACCATTACACAGTGTGGATATTCTTCCAGAGCAGGAGCCATTTTTTGGTCTCAGAACACATAACCAAAGGCTTCAAGACTAGTTGGCCATCTGTATTTCAGAGGACAATTTTCCCTTGAAGGTGTAGTAATTCTGAAGTAATTACTTTCAAATTACCCAGTTACTGTTTTAACCATTTGCAACACGGACAACAAGCTCCATTTAAGAGATGCAGACCAGCTCTTCCAGCATATTCTACTACACACAAAAATAATGAAAATATCCATTTCAGTTAAAAGGAAACTTGACCTTCCTCCAAACACACGCTATTTCAGCAAAAACATTAAACTATTTTTATTTTTTTTTTACTTTTTGGTATATTACCTCTCTTGGAGTACAAATTTCCTTCCACATATTAATCAGCTTACAGAACATACTGTATGGTCCAGCCTTTGCAATTTTTCTTAACTTGCCATAGATTGAGAGCTCTGCATATGTCATCCCCATATCTGCCTGGAAACACACACACAGAAAGTCACTGAGAATCTCAGCTATGTAAACTGTAATTAATGGTTTTATGGAGCAGTTACGAGAACCCGGTTTAATCAAAGAAACATCCAAATGAAACTGTCAGTGCCAAAAAGAAATAATAATATTATGTGAAGAAGAAAGAAATAACTGGGATCTCTCTGAACTGGGAGATTTGAGCCCCTTAGAGGTAGCTGGTGGGCTCACCATTCCTCTCTTTTCCAAGTGGATAGCAAGGAGCCTTTGGGGAGGAGAGGAAGGGCTTTGCCACCTGTCATTTTGTGTTAAGGCCCTGACTGACTCTCTTTCGATACTAAAAAAAACTTAAAACAAATTGAATTACAGAACACCCACCTCCCAAGTGCCCAGAATCTAAAATCATTCAAAAGAAGTTAATTTTGCTGGTTTGGAAACTACTGCCAGCATGGACAGGGCTAGTGTGGATACTAGTGCCTTGTTGGCAGCCTTAACACCGTTCACAACATGCTTGTCAAGAAGAATAAGAGTAAAAAAACAATAGTTATTGGACAAAAATTTGGGGATAAGGCTTATCAGAGCATTTTAAAGGCACTGCCCATTACCTCATCAGTTTGAGCCACTTGTCCATCCACCAGGGGCTCTAACTCTGCAGTGGGTGGAGCTGACATGATGCTGTAAGGAAAAAGGTAAAAGCAAAATGAGTGTTAGTTAAAACAGTCTGGTTTGTTAAAAAAATCAAACACTTTATTCAGAACTTTTTCAGGGCATAAGCTGCCAAAGGACTAGATAACTTAAAGAAGTAGTACCTGCAAGCTATTCCAGGTTTAAAAAAAAAATGAAAGCATCTGGTTCAAACAGGTCCTTCAGTGGCATTAACACCACAAGGTGTAGAGCCCAAAATATGCTGCAGAGAAACCCAGCCACCGAATCACTCACTGCTCACCTCCTGAGGGCTGTGAGCTGGAAGTTTTCGATGCAATACTGGATGAAGTTCTTCAAATCAGTCTTGCTGATCCCACCAATGGGATTGATGTCAGCACTGGAGCAATCGTACTTCGTCAAGTAGCCCCGGAGACTGAGCCAGAGAGGGAATTTTATATTGTCATTGGAGATAATAATGTAGCTGTAGTATAATATGCAATCATTTATACCATATAAATAGGATTTTTTACGTGGAAGAAAGAAAGGGAGGACCAGATAATTTTTTTCTTAATATTGTTAAGATATTTATACCTAAAGGGCAAACATGCTCAGCTGCAACAGGACTACCCTAAAGCCATGGAACTGCCAGCAGAAGATGGTATTTTAAACAATGATGAAGCACTGCCAAACTGCTCATGCTAAGGCAATAAATCTGATGCAAAACAATTGAAATACCACGCTGATCAATTAACAAAATAAATCCCAAAACACCCACAGAACCAGCACACTACACTCACAGCTTTAGAGGTTAACAATCCCACAGTCCTACAGGGATTGCTTTAATCTTGAAATACTCAGCTCTAGTAACTCCAAATTTTAAAATCTGTTTTTCAACTCAAAGTTCACATCTAAATTCCTAATTCAGTAATTGAAAATGCCACAAATTGGAAAGGTAACCTAGTGAATGCACAGGGCAAACTCCACTGAAAACAGCATTTTATTGGAAAGTTACAGCACTACTTTGGCTAAACTTCGGAAAAAAACACACAATTTTCCATTCAGGCTGATTCTACTATTTTAATTAATTTCACTGTTATCAGTATATTCTTAGGTTTTTTACCTCTTCTGAGTAATAACCTACACTGGGACTTGGTGGAGTTGCCAGGAAATGCAGTGACCTGTTCCACCTGGGTTTAGATTTCTAGTTTTCACCAACCTTTCATCCACATTGGCAGATCCCAGCACCAGCAGTCCCCCTGGCATCCCACGAGCCCACAGTGTCAGCTGAGCGAACAGGTAGGCGAGGACCATTCTTATTCTAGCCTGCAAAGCAAAATGCAAGAGAAATCAAGTTTACAAAGCAGGGTAATTTCTCCCCAGTCACTTTTATTAATCAATTCCCTGAAAAAAAAAAAACAACATAAAGAACAAAATGTGAGGGGGTGTTACTGCAAGAACAGTGGTCTAGTGGAGAAGATGTTGAACACACTTAGTAAAGCCAGGTTCAGTATCTGCCACTGCCACAGACCTACACGACTGAGCAAGTTTGTTCTGCTCTGAACTGCAGAATGGAGAGCAGTTGCCATTTTCTACCTCCTACAAGGATCCACAAGGGACAAAGTGTGCAGATGAGCCATCTGTCTACCACCCCCTTTTATGGAGTAAATAAATCCCTTTATTCAAACCCATGACATTTGCAATAAGTTCACTTTGCTTTTGTCCCCCTTCTGAAACTCAGCTTTTTCCAAGGATGGTAAAACCAACCTGGGATTCAGCCTCCAGCTCCAGCCACAACTGAGGTGTTAAGCAAATCACCACACTCCTCTGTGGCTAAAGCCTATCCAAAAAGCTGATAAAAGGATCCAGTGTTTGCTTCCAGAGGAGACAGCTGGATTTCTCCAGTAATAAGAGGGGAGAAAGTTTTCTGTTAGTTTGAGGACTTGATCTATCAAACAGGACGACCAACACTGAGCAAGAATTAAAGCAGAGTTGCTGATTGGATTGGAAGCTTTAAAGAACAGGCCAAAACAAGAATAATGAAGATTAAGCATCTCCTGATGTTAAAAAAAAAAAATTAAAATATTCTCTTCTACCTTCTAAAACAGAGGGCATCCAGGAATTGAACTTGCTATCTCCCTCAGAGCCTTTTAGAGGCTGCTAACATTCACCAGGGGAAAGTGTCCAGCAGCAGTATTTTTGGGTCTTGACCTGCCACAATCCTGCTGGACTCAGACCTGCCTATTGAGATACTTTGCTGCTCGTTTTCCTGACCTGGCAACTTTCTCTTGGGGATGCTTTCCTAAAAAGCATCTAGACCAGTGCTGTTGATGGGACAGAGGCAGGTCCTCTTCCTTCCTGACCCTCCTACTAAGTCATCAACAATTGGTCTCCTCCTGAATTGTGTGGGACTGTAGATTTCTGCTGCAGAGAACCATTTATTTACTGGGAAGCCCACGAACCTTCAAGGGACACACCACAAGTTCAGGTTGGTATTTTACCATTTTGTACTCTAAAAAAAACACAAAACACCACAACCAAGAGGGTCTGACCTGATTCAGCCTCCACACACCTGCACATTCTGCAGTGCTAAGCTTTCTCTGCTGCTCCCTCCGTAGACAGAAAACCGGGGAGTTCGACCTGTCACCATGCTGAAAATTCCCACAACAGCTTTCACAGCCACATCTATGTTCAGGTTGATGTGGTAGCTGAGAAGAATTCAAGCAGAAGTGACTCAACCAGCACAATCTGACTAGGTAAAACAGCATTACAAAGCAAAAAAACCCCACCCATCATGTGATGTTTTAAAGGCTGCTAACTTCTTGGATCTGGTATGAAGAAATTTAGGAAAGAAGAACACTTTCCAGAGGCTGTCCTTCCCCAAACACTTCTAAGTTTGCCTCACATTAACACTTAAATAATATCTGTAATAATCCTACTTAACACACCTCCTAGCCCTCTTCTTTTTTCCCCACTTTAGAATTTGAAAGTTTTAGATTAAAGTCTTCGCCAGAACATGTTTGTTTGTTTTTTTTTTCCCAGCCTGTACCTGCCTATTTGCTCAGCCAGAAGTTTAGCCCTGTTGCAGGTGTCCTGGGAGGAATTCTCACTGGCCATGTAGCAGGTGGTGAAGACACGCTTGCAGAATTCCCGGGGATCCTCGGGGGTGTAGGTCTCATCGTGGACAATCCTTCGTGCATCAGCCAGCACATCTGCATCTGAGGGCAGGGCAAACAAACTCAGCAAGAGGGGAAATTGTTGCCCTCCTGCTACCCAGGATATGCAAACACCTTGTACATTTCTGGTGTTCCAGTTAAGCCCCTCCCAAATAAGATGATTCCATCATCTAACTCCCCAAACAGGATTTCGGGTATCGTATAAAGGAACTACTGGGTTTGCTTCTGCTTTTAAAACCTTTTGATCTATTAAAGAGTCTTCATAAAAAACACAGTCCAATATGTACAAAGGCTTAGTTAAATGCATAAAGTCTATTTTAAGCCAGTTTTAGAGCTCGAACCGTGCCTAACCATGTTTTGTAGTGCTGATTTTAACAGGAGAAAATTTTCAGGATAAACTGAAATCCCAAAACTACATCAGCAGTGAGCAACACTCTAGACAGAAACCAGTCTGAGTTCCACATCCAACTCTTAAACCCCAAACGAAAACCACTAAGCAAATTCAAAAAAAACCTCAACCTGCACGTGTGTTTTTTGCTTGGAGTTTCAGAGGAGATAAAAAGGACTCCATTGGAACAACTGGGAAGGAGTCTGCCAATGCAAACCTCTTGCATCTGCTACACCCAGATAATATTAACCTGTCTGTAACCATTAGCAAGCATGGCTGGCCAGACACCCAGACCTACTTACTTCCATTCTTGACTGCCAGGCAAACCTGGCGACACATGGAATACACTATGCAGGCTGTGGCAGAGCTGTCAATTCCACCACTGAGAGGTAGGAGAAATCCTGCCTTGAAAATAAGAGCAAGGAAGAAGATGTTCCATGTAGCAAAATTCAGAAAAAGGAAAAAAAAATTATACCGTTCAGAAATACATCTTGTAGTAAAAGAATGACAGGTGCATTGTTCAAGTTGTTTATGTTCTACTGGGGAAAAGCAAAATAAACTCTCCTCAAGTGGATAATCAAACAAGTAGTCAGTGTAAATTCTTTGGCTAGAAAAACTTCTAGTATGTCTTCACCTTCTAGTAACAGAGAAGAGCTAAAAAAATGATTACTTTTTCATATATGCTTTACTATTAAACTGAATTACGAGTTCGTCTCACTCTGCTTATTTTACACAGCTCCATTAAACCACTCAAATATTTCCCTTACTGAAAAACAGGAAGAAGAAATTCCCTTTGTTAGGTAAGCTTGACTTCCAAAGAAAAGCATGATTCCTAAGGGGGAAGGTGCAAAGAGCACACTGAAGTCACACTTGGAATAGAATTTTTAAGTCTGAATGAGCTACCAGTGAAAAACTATAACCTTGAACCTTGGACTAACATCCCTTTGCATTCCCAGCTGCCCAGGATTGGAATGTGTCCCATCCCTGTGGCACAGGAGATGATGTGTAACCAAGGCAAAGAACAAACCCACTTGTTCTTACCTGTTTGCTGCGCCGTAAATAGTCCCAAAGCCAACATGCAGGTCCAAGGCTGAAATTACAGAACATGATCATTCTAAGGGGGTTGTGCAGTAACACCTGAACAAGTCAACATATTTCCTGTACTCTTCCAGTGAAACACTTCCTTTACTTAAATCTAAGTAACATCTTACAATTATCTCTTTCTTTGGTTTGTTTGAGTTTTGGTTTGTTTGTTTGTTTTAATCAAAAATATTTTCAAGGAACAGATTCAGTGTATGTTTACCTGATCTCCTCCTCAGGACTATGAAATCTCCACTGGATTGGCATACAGGTGGGTACAGCTACATCATCAGGACATGACAGAGCAAAATTCACTTTTACCCTGGGATAAGGATTCACTTTACTTGCCTAAAAAACAGTACAGAAGAATTCGTAAGACATCAACTTTAAAGCAGCATGTCACCTATAAAACATCAGATCCACAGAACACCGTGAAAAATCAAGACATGCAGATACTTTTTAAATTCAGTAACTATTCAAACTTGGCAGAGTTTACAAACATAACCTCCCTAAAAGGGTTCTTACCGCCAAGCTACGGGATGAAATCTCTGCTCTGTAACTTCGGACATCCTCCAAGTCCAGAGTGGCAACCAGCACCTCCTGTGGAAAGGCTTTCAATGGGACATCATTCCACACCAACAGACAAACAGTGCTTGGCAGGCCAGGACTATAAAAAAACGTCAGTGGAATTTTCCATATAGATTTTTTATGCTCGTTCCACAGATCATCTCTGGCTCGGCAGAATGCCTTAGATTAAAAAGGGGGCACGACCAACCTGCCTCACTGAGTACACTGGGACACCCACAAACCACGACACATTTATGGCCCCTGACAGATGGCTGAACAAAAGGTTCACCACAAGCTGTGGCAAAGGAAAAGGCAAGAAGCACACCGGGGAAAGAGATGGATTTGGCACATAACATGAGCAAACCTGCAATTTTGGTGACAGAATCTACTGAGGGGCGCCTTCTGAAGTAAAGCTCAACCTATCAAACCTTTTGTCTTAAAACTGGGTTGCAGTTATAACACTGCAACCATTGCCCTTTCTTTCTTTAGATAAGTTAACAGGGTCTCTCCCCGTCCTGGTGATTGCACACAAAAACGTTCTCATGAAGTTCTTCCACTGTGAGAGCTCTTCACCCCTCACAAAAGGGGTCTGCAGATCAGATCTGGGCAATCTAAGAAAAAAGCTTGTCTCTAGTTGAATAGCACAGTTAAAATACATCTTTTTTCAGTCTAGAGACCTGGACCCAGTGTCTGGAATGTCTGGAACACTGAGTGTTCGACATGAGTTGAGCATCAATGTAGCCTTACTCATTTCACCTGTACTTAGCAGCTCTGGGGTGAGTATATTACCACATCATCCAGTGAGAACTGGGATCCTTGTGCAACTGTTTCTCCATTCATGGAAATCATGGCACAGCCGTCGTAGTACAGGCGATCACCATCGCAGCCCTTCTGGTTCGCGAAAATATATATCCCACCGTTCTGGGAAGGGAAAACAAACAGGCAGGAGAAAAGGAAAAACGCTGCTCAGAACACAGCACCTGAGAGGATGTTTGTTAAAGGACAAAATGTTATCTCTGTTCCTGCCCTTGTTACAATCTTCTTCTCTTTTTGCCTCATAAATGATTTATGGCTGGGGCTCCCCCCTTGTCATTTCCAAAGGTACCTGGCATGTGATATGCACAACAGAAACAAGCAATGGGGTGGAGTAAATGCAGTTAAGTGAGCTCTGTCCCTTTCACAGCGTTGGAAGTCCTCTATTAGTAGCAAGAACAGCCCAAATAGAGAGGGCAGCACTTTCAAACTGAAATTCTAAGTTCAAACTGAGATTTGGATATCTGAGGACAGAGCAGATACTGTTAAATATAACCAAAGCCTGTTAAATTACAGTGACAAAGCAGCTGCACATTTTTCACAGTGTAATGTACCCTCATTGCTTTATTTTTGTCCCCATCACTATCAGATAGGATTACAGTCTCATTACTTAATGTCTTCTTTTTTTAAAAACAAACAGGACTCTCAAAGTAGAAACATATTTTTTTAAGTAACAAGATAACAGAGGAAAAATTAAGTTTAGACACTGATTTCTATTTCCCCTTTCTAATATAGTTCCTGATATTTCCCCAACACAACGTTGCTATGTGAACAAAAATTGGGAAAGAAACCGTCATTTTCAGGAAATGAGAGAGACTTTTGGGTGATTTTTATATGTTGACAGGTAACAACAAGGACTGTCAGGGCCCCTAAAAATCTTTCTATGTCCTGCCACAGGAGAGGAGAGTGTTCTGAGAAAAAAAAAAATAAAATGAAGTGCATAACCTTTTTTGGATATTAAAATTAATACCTTTGCCGTGGCAGAATTTACTAAATCCACTCTTGTGTGAGCCTTTCGCAGCACGTGGTGACTCCCAGAAGAGTTGGTGAAGATTTCCACGCCATCAAGTCCCATGTCAATATGAGGGCTGTCAGAGCAACGTGGATATACAGTGCAAGGTCAGTAGTGGGACTTAAATAACAACAGGAAATACTGCTTATGTTAATAGGCTTTGCTTTCCCTTAGTGACTTTTTTTTGCTTCTTTACCCATTGTGTGATGCTGGTTAAAAAAGAAAGCAGCCAAGACTAAGATAACAACTAAATTTTTAAGAAAAGTGAGACACCTCCAAGGGATGTTGCCTAGAAGCCTGTGCTCTGCCTTGTCAAATAGAAGAGAGCTCAATTTGTCTGTCAAAAGGAGTGGCTTGGAGAAGTTGGTCAAATCCAAAGATAACAGGAAGAAAGAAATTAAAAGACCTAATAATAATCTTAAAATTTTGAGGCTAGGTACAGTGAGTGGGAATAATACAAAACTATGATTGCTGGACAAAATCAATACTAAAAATTGATACAGAATACCTTTGAGTCTCGATCAAGTTACAGAGATGGATCCAGAGAGGAGATTTCAGCCTCAGGCTGAGCTAAAAGCTGAACAGTGTCTGGAATGTGAGCACCATAGTTTATCTGTCATTTGTTTCCTCAGGTCACTTCTTTCATTCTGGTTCTTTTTGTATCTCTCTCCTCCCTTCTGTTTCTAATTAATTTAGCTTAGCCACCCACATTTCTTGGCCATCCTGCACCGAGCCTAGTGAGGTCTTTCCCACAATGTATTTATTGCTCCTAATTGTATTTTAGCTTACTGTCACTTTTTGAAAGACAAATTACACAGAAGAGCAATAAGTAGATCTTTTCAAACATCTCTTTTTCCCCTTTACCTATTTGGTGTCCAGAGTTCTTCACACATTTCTGCCCCTAGGCAGGTATCTTTGGTTGCTAGCACTGCATCCCCAAAGGGAACAGTTTCCTGGGGGAAAAAACCAAGAACATCCTTATACACATGCAGTAGAAGAATCTGTTCAATTCAAAAAGTTAACTACAAATCTTAAAAAAATATAAAAATTGAATGCTCACTCATGTGAAATGAGTGAACACAGTATCAGTCACATTACACCTTCTTTTTGTATCAAGTTAAAAAAAAAAAGGCTCTAAATTGCAAATTTCTGGATTGACTGGAATTTTATGTTGAAATTTCAGTAGGATCCAGATCCAGTGCTTTGCTTCCATCTACAAAACAGATTCACACTGTGAATCACATTCCTGCTTAAGTGGAAAATACTCCAAGTTTTAGATCCTTCTGAATCAAGAAGGCCCAATGATTTTTTTAGTTTTATTTCTTTTACCTAAAAACACATACCAATCTCAAGCACAGATAAATGCAGAACCAGAATTGCACAAAATAAGACCATCAAGGTCCTCTATATAGAAATAACTGAGGCAGATTTTAAATTTTTCTGCTTTGCTGCCACATACTAACATAAAAAAAAGGTTAAATTACACTCTCATTAAATGTAACTGAGAACTACCACTGAAACCTATGAATTTGCAACATGACTGGCAGCAGAATTTGATGTGCTGCAGTTTTTAATTGCTGAACGTGGAAGACACTAAAGTTAAAAAAAAAAAGGAACTTACCTGTCCAGTCACTTTCTGAATTATCCTGGGTAGAAAATATTCCTCCACATGCCTGAAGGAAGTTTACAGATTGTGAATACATGATGGAAATCACAGCATAAGAACTTATTCTCATCTCCACATTCTCACACTTTCTGACACTGATTAAAGAAAGTGTATTGAAGTTGTACAGGGCTCTATGTGTTTAAAAATAAAAGACATATTTAAATAATAAAAAAGATTTTTAAATGAAAAATAAAAATAAAAATATTTTTTAAAAATATATTGCAGTTAAATAAATCAGAAATGCTAAGATTATAAGCTGGCAACTTATAGCTCTTTGCTTCAGAAATTCCATCCTAGCTAGAAACCAGACCTATAAGAAACACACCACTATTTGCTGCAGAGACTTCAATTCTGCTGCTGCAGCTTCGAACAGCTGTGCTTTTAAACACAACTTTAACAGTTACCAGCATACCTTGCTTTGCTCCACGGGCTGAACCACCTGAGTTCTCTGTAGTTTCCTGCATTTGCCAATGCTATTTTTGGTCTGATCAGAAGAATCTTCCTTAAAGCATAAAACAAAACAGGAAGGGCAAGTTAAGACCTGATATACAGACAAGCAAGGCTATACATGAACACTGGTTGAGATCAACTCTTTTATTTTCCTATTAAGATGTACATTAAACAATTACTACATGCAAACACTTTTCAAGTTTGTTTGCAGACTCAAGGGGTTTTTCTTAAGTTTTTCAGGAACCAGTGGAAATTTAGTTCCTACAAATCCAGAAAAGAAAAAGAGAGAGTGAAAAACATTAACTGTCTCTCAAAATTTAGTAGATACACTCCATCACTCTGCATAGCACTGAAGAACCTCACTCGAAGCCCAATTAGCTCTCTGACAGGATACACTAATGTGTTATCTCACGAAACACGTAAAGAACTTACTTATTTAGAAAGATCACTCGACAATTGTAGCGAACATTTCTGTGCAGAACAGGCCTGTGAGAAGAAGCAGCAGTTAGCAGTGACTAAGCTCACTAAATGAAATTTAAAAAGTTACAGATTCTACTTCGCTGCACAAAAACTATTTTTTCAGACCTCACTGAAAAGAATTAAGCAAAACAATATATTAAGTTTTAGCTTCTAATTTTTTAATTCAAGTAGTTGAAAAAAGAAAATCAGAGTTACTGACTATCCTGTCAGTCTCAGATATGTCAACCCCTTTATCACATGTACACACAAACAAACAAACAAACAAACAAACTTACATTCCCACATCACAGATAATATCTTGAGTAGCTGGAGACTCCAAAAGCTTTTCCAGAACTTGAAAGGAGTGCAGGAGTGTGTCAGACTCGTAATAGTGATCTGAGCAGCCGTAACCACTGCGTACAAAAACATTAAGAAACCCAAAATTCAGTCAAATCAGCACCAGGGACGAAGAGCCAGAACCACTTCAGGCCGTGGACATTTCACCCACACAGGTGATTTGTACAGAAGATGAGGAAGGAGGGCTGTCAACATCATCCCTACTGACAGCATTTAAAGCTCCCTGGCGTTTTGTATCGCCCCGTGATTATCCCTTTCAAGGGCAGCGGGCGGAATTCAAATTTGCCACGTTTTCCCTGAAGGAAAACTCGCTGAGATAGGTTAGAAAGAAATCAGCGGTATCAGTCAGGTTTCCGAGCCAAACCCATCCTGTGCTCGCAACTACAGCGCTTTCCTAGGCACCGACAGAAGCATTTACTGAGCTCTGGGCACTGCGGGACTGCGGGGCTGGTTTTCCTACTCTGTTCCTCCAGGATGAGCCGGGAACGCAGCGAGCCCAGAGCCAAAAAAGCGCCCTCACCAGATCTCGAGCTCTGGACCAAGCCGGTACCGGGCTCCTTTGCTCCTGGCGATGGCGATACCTGGAAGAGCCGTGGGTTAAAGCCCGGACCTGCCCGCGGCTCCAGGGCAGGCACGGGGAGGGGAAGGGAGGGAGAAAGGAAGGAAGGGGTTCCTGAAGGCAGCCAGCGAGCTCAGCAGACGCCGCCGCCACCACCCCCCGCCCCGTCCGCTCACTTCTGACAATCCTCTCCAGGTTGCCCTCAAAGTCCAGAGCCCACTGGTTCAGGGCACAAGTGGCCACGGTCACTGCCCGGCCCATGCTGGCCCCGCCGCCTCCTTCCCGGCCGCTTCCGGGGCGGAGACGGCCCTCCCCGTCCCTCCTCCCCGTCCCTCCTCCCCATCCCTCCTCCCCATCCCTGCTCCCGATCCCTCCTCCCCGTCCCTCCTCCCGATCCCTCCTCCCCGTCCCTCCTCCCCGTCCCTCCTCCCGATCCCTCCTCCCCGTCCCTCCTCCCCATCCCTGCCGGTGTTTGGCTGCCGTGAGCCTCCTTACGTGCCGGATTCCGGCTTTATTCTGTACTAGAACCGTAGAATCCTTTAGGCTGGAAAAGACCTGAAGTCTAAGACCTAAAGGCTAAGTCCAGCCGTTCCCCCAGCACTGCCAAGCCCACCGCTAAACCAGGTTTTTAAATACCCCTAGGAGTGGTGATTCCGTCACTTTCCTGGGCAGTCTGCTCCAGCGCCTGGCAACCCTTTCCATGGGGGAGATTTTCCCTAACATCTCAGCTAAACCACTCCCAGCACACCTTGGGTGGGTTGGGCATCAGGAAAACAAAGGTTCTTCCCCCGGAGGGCGGCTGGGCACCGAACGGGCCGCCCCAGACGCTGTCGCCGGGGAAGCCACGGAGCGATCTCCCGCTCCCCGCCAGGGCACTGCCGGTGCCCGGTGGATTCCCGGAGGATTCCCGGAGGATTCCCGGGATTCCCTCCCCGGGGCTCCGCCCGCCCCTCCCCGCGCGCGCCGCTCGCCCCATGGGTTGAGCGCGCGCAGCCAATGGGAGGGCGCGGGGCGGGCGGGGCGAGGCGGGGATTGGCCGGCGCCGCGGGGGCGGGGCCGCGGGGCGGGGGCCGGCGCCGGCCGAGGGGCCGCCGGTC
>JAYRBT010000177.1:6608867-6641966 GCA_036023395.1 Myiotriccus ornatus | reverse complement strand
CCCGGGTGAGCGACCCTCCCTGAGCGACCCCCGGGCGGCCACCGACCCGCCAGTGCACGGCCCCGGGTGAGCGACCCTCCCTGAGCGACCCCCGGGCGGCCACCGACCCGCCAGTGCACGGCCCCGGGTGAGCGACCCTCCCTGAGCGACCCCCGGGCGGCCACCGACCCGCCAGTGCACGGCCCCGGGTGAGCGACCCCCCCTCCCTGAGCGACCCAAGGTGCGCGGCCCCCGCGGGATTTCGGGCCGGGCGTGGGCGCCTTCCTTCCCCATCCAGAGCCGTAGCGGGGCCGTCCCGCGGGGGAAGGATGGGGTTGGGGTGGGCAGGTGGAGTCAGCATCCCGGGTCTGGCGATGAGTGACACGCGGCTGAGTGGTTTAGGGGTTCCAGTTGGGCTGGATGGAATCATGGAGTGTGTGTTGAACCGGGAGAGGGTCCCGTCGGGACCGTGGAGTCCCAGCTCCCGGTTTTTATGCAGCGATAAAGTGACTGAGTCTGGATCCAACTGTTCGGCTCTAAAAAAAAATAAAATCTTCGGCCCCTGGTCTACGCTGCAAAGTAAGGGAAAAAAAGACCATGCAGAATACAGGCCTGCGTTCCCCCCCTCAAAGGGAAGGCAGGCAGTTACAAACGAGGGCAATAAATCAAAGCTCAGAGCATACGTTCATGGTCACCACAGTTGTATGACATCAAACCAGTCCTCTGTTCATTAGCCCTGGAGGACTCTCGTCAAGGTCCTAACTTCCCTGTGTTTATTTGTGTATATATAATATTGTGTGTATTTCGATGCAATATTGGCATGTTATTGTTCTGTGGCAACAAGCGGACTTAAAAGGTTGTAACACTTATTTTTTTTTAAAAAAATAACTCATAAGCGTAAAGGTGATTTCGTAAAGAAGTAGTGCAAAGCCATTTTTTTACAGAAGGCAACAACAAAAGAGCTATTTAGGCACATACAAGTTAAGACATTAATCAGAGCAAATGTATTGCTTTCTATTTAGAATTGTACAACTCATCCAACTGCTTGCATGCTCAAAAGATAAGTTTGAAAATTCTCCCTCAGAAATAATAAAAAAAAAAATAAATCTGAGGCTGTTACTTACAACCATTCCAGAGTTTCCAATAAAAAGACACCATTCTCGAAATGCAAAGCCTGAGAAACGAAACAAGTGTAAAGTAGGAATTCTTGTTGCCAGCGCTGACCTGGACATAAGTTATTAGAGAGTGTAGCAAAGCTAGCAACAGAAATAACTTTTGGCTCTATAGCACCTCTCTGCATTAATTGGTCATGGCAGCAAGGGTTGGCTTTTAAACCCATCTGCTAAGGAAACCTTTCCAGAAATGTGAGATTGTAACGCTACTTTTGTTAAGAAGTTATGAGGCCTTAATACAGTGTACACAGATGAGACCCTGACACAGGAGAGAGTCCAGTTCCTGGTGATCAGTGGAGATGAGGAATCAGGTATGCTGAGCAGGCTTCAGGCTTTGTGATTTTTACAAGCCCGTCAGTTTTTCCTAAGTGGACTATTTCAAATCTGTTTTAGGAAGAAACACTGTTTTCTGCTTTATCCGCTTTCCATACCGCAGTTTATCCCTAAAACTCAGCCTGTAGTTTCAAAAGAGAAAAATCCTTAGACTAAATCTTTCGGCCTCAGTAGCCAATTGCAACCTGCCCCGGGAAGTTCAGAAACAGCGCCATTCATTAAATACACTGCTGTGTCCCAGAGATCCCACAGACATTCAGCTCCAGTGCTAAACCCCATAGAGTGTCAGCTGCCATAATAGCTGATTTTTGACTTGGATGAGATTAACTCTTGTTTTCTTTGGTGTAACTGGCACATCTGGACCAAGGGGTCTGGGCAGAAGCACCTCATTAGCAGGGTCCAGTACAGATGATGTTACAACAGTAGCCATTTCTCTAACTAAGGAAGGAATTTAGGTACAGGACTTTATTTTCAGAGATTTAAAGCACGTGGCGAAACATTTTTTCTTTCCTTTTGCGTTTCACATGTAAATAACGCGCCATATATAATATTATGTTATATAATACATCTTAAAAGAAATTTCCAGTTAGCCAGAAGTTTAATGGGTTAGTTTGCCATCAGTGTTTTGATTATGTTTTGCTGAATATAAGCTCATAAGGATTTGCTAAGGATTTTTCCCTTCCTTCCCTCTACCTCCAAATTTCATGTGATCAGAAGCCTATAGAAGAGTTTTTAATAACTTTTAGTTGTGTTTCTCTAATGGAGCCATAGGCTCCATTGCTGAGAATGGGCTGGAGTAATACAATGAATATTTTCTTTCCTAGAAGACATCATGGCAGCCCCTCAGGCGAAAAAACTTGCTCAAGAAAGAAAACACAAACCCAGCCAAAATGATACTCAGACATCTCAAGTCCAGTGGGGAAGAGCATGGTGAGAGAAGCTGATAACCCTAATTAGTTCTTGTATTTCCAAGTGGTTCATACTTCCTCCTAAAGTTGCTCCATTCCTGTTAAACTTCCCTCTGTTAATAACAGACTGTTGTAGTGTTTGACCAAAGAAATGTTGGTGCTCCTGAAAACATTTTCAGTTTTCACCCAGTTCGTCTGGAAGGGCCACTGAAAAAAAATTGTCTGATAATAATTAAACCACTTCTCTACCTGAAAACCGGGAAAAAAAACTGCTGTGTTTTGGATTGCAGGGAGGTGGACTGGTTTTCCTTGGCGAGCATCCTTTTCCTGCTCCTGTTTGCCCCCCTGATAGTGTATTACTTCATCATGTCCTGTGACCAGTACCAGTGCTCCCTGACTGATCCCCTCAGGGACTTGCTCACAGGGAACACACATCTGTCTGACATCTGGAGCAAGACTCCTACACTGACCTACCGGGCTGCTGGCATCTATTGCCTCTGGGTGGCTTTCCAGGTACGTGATTGAGTTACGGACTGATGAAGGGCCTGGTTTTTCAAACAGCTCTTGGATGAATCCTTTTGCACCAAGGGTAGTGGAATGTAGCCCTGGCATTTATTTACTCTTCGGTGTTTCTCACTCCCCGTGGATTTTGGAATCCCAGTGAAGCTTATAGACTGGAAAAATAACTGTGTAGGGAATATACACAAATATTCCTTGTGTGACATAATCCTTGATGAAGTTACTATAGAAAAACCATACCTATTTGTTTTAAATTCATACCCAATAAAGCACTGCAGAAGGGCTGATGGTTTGTAGAGACAGGCAGTAAAAGAAGGCTGTTAAATATATGTGTGAAATATCTTCAAAGTTAGCAAACCTATTTTTTTTTCCTAATTGGGAAACAGATTAATTTCAAAATAGAAAGGATAAGGGCCTGAATCTACCTGTTACCAGTTGTCCTGCCTCCCCACCAGAAAAGGGTTAACAACCTGTCAGGAAATACATCTTTGGAGTTGTGTGTTAGCTGGGATGTATTACTAGTCTAAAATCACAACAGCTGAATATTGCCATATTTGCTTATCCAATGCTGATTTGCTTACCCAATACTTCTTAGAAACTGCAGAGTATGTTATATTTGGTATCTGTATAATAGTGCTGTGAGGGTTTTTTTCTTGTCTGTATTTCCCGTTAATACAATCTCTCTCTTCCAGGTGTTTTTGTATATGTTCATTCCTGATTTCTGCCATAAATTTCTTCCTGGATATGTGGGAGGGGTACAGGAAGGTGCTGTCACCCCTGCTGGTAAGCTCTGCCTTAGAATACACACACATCCTCCAATCTTTTAAAATTAGAGTATTTCCGTACTTACAGTCTTTAATAGAACTAAGTGTTAGAAAGGGTCACTTGTTACTTCCATCGGTGTAGGGGGAGATTCTAAATTCAGTTTTGTGAGGAGAGAACTCAGCCTAACAAAGCCTCATGGTTACAGCAGAGCCTAAGGTAACCTTCAGAAAAGTGAGGCCATTTCAGGAGCACTTGCTTGAGCTTCTGTATATTAATAAAAAGCTGTATGAATGTAGTGTCCCTGAACAGTCCATTTCTTCTTCCTATTTTAGGTGTAGTGAATAAATATGAAATCAATGGACTTCAGGCCTGGATCATTACCCATGTGCTTTGGTTTGCAAATGCCTATTACTTCCACTTCTTCTCCCCTACCGTCATTTTTGACAACTGGATTCCTTTGCTGTGGTGTGCCAACATCCTGGGATATGCAGTTTCCACGTTTGCAATGATTAAAGGCTACTTCTTCCCTACCAATGCCAAAGACTGGTATGTGACTTTGAGTAATGAGAGAATACTAGTTATTAAATAGTTAAATGAAAGTTGGACATATAGATTGAATGATTGGCCCAAATATATAAGCCAAGATTTGACTGTGGTTCTTTGCTTCATTAGCACCATCCTCTGGGTTTCATACATATGACAGCAGTATCAGTGTCACAGACACCTCCATCCTATAAATCAAGTTATAGTTAGACTGTTCAAAAGTGCAACAAAGAGTAAAGTAGGACACTTGCGAAATTCTAAAATTTATCTTTGTTAACGTTGTGTCAGTTTGTGTTGTCTTGCACAATGTTACGTGGTGGGCTTATGATTTTTAATCACTACATCAAATTAATCTGAAATGTATAGTCGGAATGGTAATTGCCTGTACTTGTGTATAACTGTGTACTTTTCTAATTTTTCCTGCTTTCCAGCAAATTCACTGGCAACTTCTTCTACGACTACATGATGGGCATTGAATTTAACCCTCGAATAGGAAGGTGGTTTGATTTCAAGCTCTTCTTCAATGGGCGCCCTGGGATTGTGGCCTGGACTCTCATTAACCTTTCCTATGCTGCCAAACAACAGGAGCTGTATGGCCAAGTGACAAACTCCATGATCCTTGTCAATGTCCTTCAGGTAAGTGCAGAGGAGGAAATTAAGAAACCAGTTTGGAAATTAACTTGTATCAGAGTAGGAAAAAAATTCCTTCCATGGAAATTAGACTTAGACAGGAAATTAAACTGACCTGAACAAGCTCATTCAGTGATGAAGTAGTGGGACTTCTTTGGACGCTTGTGTTCCTTCAGAGAGCCACTGGGAACACTGTTTTTCAAGTGTTGGCATGGAATTCACAAGTGAATTTTGAGATCATATCCCAAGACAGCACAGAGATTAGGGTGATGCTGTTGAACAGGGTAAGTGGTGACTGTGCTCTGTTAATAATGTGAAATTATTCTGTTGCAGGGTATTTATGTCTTGGACTTCTTTTGGAACGAAGCCTGGTATTTGAAAACCATCGATATCTGCCATGATCATTTTGGATGGTATTTGGGCTGGGGAGACTGTGTTTGGCTGCCTTACCTCTATACTCTGCAGGTAAAAATGTGTACAGTCCATACTGGGGCTAAAAGGAAAGAACCTTTACAGAAACATTCTGCCCAGCAGTAGAATTTGTACCTTAAATAACTACTAGACAGTTTGAGGGTTGAGAATCCATTACGACATTCCTTGTAACAATCCACTTGTTGGAAGGCTTACTGTCCATGCATGGGATTGATGTCTTTTCCTTCTTTTTTGCCTTTTTCTGTCACTGTCTATTTTGTCTGTGTATTTTTCTAAACCCTTTTAGTTTCTTTTTGTACTCCTGCATGCTGAGGGTCTTTTGTTTGGTGGTGGTTTGTTTGGCTTTTGTTGTTTGGTGTTTTTTTTCCCCCTTCTCTCCTGCTTTGTTTGCATCCTCACAACTTCTCTCTTCTTGTTTCACTGAGTTCTGGAGAGTGAAAGAGAGAAGGGAAGTGTAGGGTGCAGAGTTTTGTGCAAGTTTTCCACGGCTGTAGCGGTGGAGTGGATTTTTCCATCCCTTCTTCTCATCTGTCGTGGGTCACTGTAGTCCAGTAACTGGCCTGGCATCCTGAGCACACCTTGCAAGTCCAGTGACTGTGGTTTCTGTGCTCCCCAGGGTTTGTATCTGGTTTACCACCCCGTCCAGCTGGGCACGGCCAACGCCGTGGGCGTCTTGATGTTGGGCTTGATCGGCTACTACATCTTCCGAGCGACCAACCACCAGAAGGACCTTTTCCGTCGTACGGATGGGAACTGCAGGATCTGGGGGAAGAAACCCGAGTACATTGAGTGCTCCTACATGTCCGTGGATGGCACCAAGTATTACAGCAAGCTGATGACCTCGGGGTTTTGGGGGTGGGCTCGTCACTTCAACTACACGGGAGACCTGCTGGGCTCGCTGGCCTACTGCCTGGCCTGTGGGTTTGCACACATCTTGCCTTACTTCTACATCATTTACATGACCATTCTGCTCACCCACCGCTGCATTAGGGACGAGCACCGTTGTTCCAGCAAATATGGGAAGGACTGGAAGCACTACACTGCTGCGGTGCCCTACCGGCTCATCCCCGGGGTGTTCTAAGGCTGGCACAGAGTCCAGGGAAAGGAAAGAAGAAAGGGGGTTTGTTTTTTGGCTTTCTTTTTCTTTTTTTTTTTTTTTGAGGTGAATGGAATTGGTTCATGCAGGTAAACTAACACCAAGGTTTTGTGAAGGACACTCTGTGCTGTTCTGAAGGAGAAAAGGTGGCTGGACAATAATCCTTGCTGTAGTGAAGGACCATGCAGGCAATGCTGTGCTTAAAGTAAATGAGATGAGGCACTGAAATGCCCCATTTTTTAAGAAAACTCCTCTACCTGGAATTCCCTCCTGAACCCCCACCTTCCAAATTACCTTGGAGATGAAGTTGTGTGTAGTGAGACTCCTGAAATCCCACAAGGCTGGGAGGTGGCCTTACCTTTCCCAGTAGGTGGGTTCTGGAAGCAGTTTCCAGTGATTTAGGAGAGGAGGAAAATAGTTCTGTGATGTCTTTATGAAAAGAAGTTTGCTGCAGTTGCTTGTGACAGTCAGAACCTACTGTGAGTAACAAGCGCAAAGGAGGATTTATTGTTTTTTGCTTTTCAAGAGATTGTCTGGGGAAATACCCAACTGGAGATGTTCAGTGATTGTTCTAATCTGATGGCAATGTTTGTGAAAGATGATATAAATTAATCTAACTTAAAAGTAACATTCTCAGCCCCTGAGAATATGGACCAACTGAGCATTCTTTTGATGCTGAAACCAAATCTTGCTTTGTGCAGATAGTGAGCTCTGCTGGCTTGGGCTGGGGTAGAGTTAATTTTCTCACAGTAGCTGGTGTGGGGCTGGTTTTGGATTTGTGCTGAGGCTGTTGCTAATGCAGAGATGTTTTCCTTACTGCTGAGCAGTGGTTACACAGTGTCAGGGCCTCTTCTGCATCTCAGGCACCAGGGAGTGGGCTGGGGGTGCACAAGGAGTTGGAAGGGGACACAGGTGTGACACCATGCTCAGGGAAGAAGGAAGGGGGGATTGTTCAGAGCGGTGTTTGTCTTCCCAAGTCACCGTTATGTGTGATGGAGCCCTGTTTTCTTGGAGGTGGCTGAACACCTGCCTGCAGCTGGGAAGTGGGAACTGGATTGTTTTTTTTGTTTGTTTGTGTGCACAGCTTTTCCTTTACCTATTAAACTGTGTTTATCTCAACCCCTGAGTTTTCTTACTTCTCTGATTCCCTCCCTCATCCCACTGCAGGGCAGTGAGAGGGTGGCAGTGTGGGGCTGAGTTGCCAGCTGGGGTCAGGGCATGCCAGTCCTTTTTGGTGCCCAGTGTGGGGCTGGAAGGGTCTGACAGAAGAACAGGTTGGATTGGAATGTGCTAGGCTGGATTTGTAGCTGTTGGTGCTGTTTAGCTGTTCACTGACAGGCTCCTGTGCTTGCCAAGGGCTCCCTGGTTCTCAGTGCTCCTTAGTGGCTTAATTTGGGTTTTGCTGCTTCTCATCTTACTGTGCTGTGCCTGGGGACACTCTGGTGACAGCAGTGGTGACACACCTGGGCTGGCAGATGCCCAGGGCATCGCTGCTGTTTCTGTGCTGCACAGTCTGGAACTCCAGCCGAAGGAACTGTGACCTGTGGATGAGTGCACATGGGAGAGGACACCCCGAAGCATCAACGGCTATGGGTAAGCCCACGGCGGAGCAGGAACTTCTCAAAGCATCTGTGGCCGTGGTTATGTCCCTGCCCACGAGGGGACTGTGGCCCAAGAACAATCCTGAAGGATCTGTGGTTGTGGGTAAGTCCATGGTGCAGCAGGTACACCTTGAAGCATCAGTGCCTGATGATGCTAAAGGACAGGAAACGCTTGGAAGTAAATACGGGAGCCCATGCCATTCCAGTGAGGTATTCCCAGGAGCACATGACACAGCAGCAAATGTCATGGAAACCCCAGTGCCCAATCCTTGGCTCCCAGGAAGCTGAGACAGTGCTGTAGGAGACGACGCTCCTCATGTTCCCGGAGATCATCCTCCAGTGGCAAAGGCAGGTGTTCCTAACTCCAGGGCTCTCTCTCACTCCAGCTGTGCAGCAGCAGGAGAAGGAATATCTGCACATCTCAGTTCTGGCAGGAGGTTCCATCCCTCCCAGAACCTCTGGAAGAGCTGCTGGACTCCTGTCCACATTCTCCTGTCAGGTCTCTCTTCTCTCTTGGAGCTGCAGGTGTCAGCAGACCCATCTCATCCCTGGGGATGAACCCAGCAAGGGTTCACACAGAGCCTGTGTGAGACCCTCTGGACCCTGCTCCTGCCTTAGGATGCACATGGCCAGGAAAAGCCTGGAAGTATTCACATTGCCAGGCTGTAAATATTCTTGACTTACAATCCTTAAGACATCGCCTTTCAAAGGGAGATTGTTAACAGGAAAAATAGCTAAACCGAGGCATGGAAGAATAAATGAGCTTATTCGATTCTTTCGGTATTTCAGTAGTCAAAGCCTTGAGTGCCTTTTCACAGGAGAGACATTTGTATTAATTAACCATGTTACCATATGCCACAAGATTCAATTCAACAATCATCCATTTGTCTGTCTTATCCATGTCAGAACTATATGCTCGAGTTTTACATTCCTTGCCATCGCAGCAGCATCAAATAATTTCGAGAGACCCGTTCCGTCTCCCGTGGAGGGTGCTTGTAAACCTGAAAGTTTCCAGCTCTACTTTGCACACAGAAACGTGCCAAGAGAGAAGCTGTAACTGTTTCACGGTCTTCACTGCCGTCTAGCGTCCTTTTTTCACAATTACAGTCCTTCTGATGGCTTTTTAAGCTCTTGTGTTCCCAGTCTGTGAGTTACTGCTGTATCATCCCGCTTCGAACGTCGGGGATGCTGATTACTCCCTATAAGCTTACAAACTATGCCTCTTACCTGAGGTTCATAGCATTCTCAGGCAAGTTTCTCAAGCAAGCAAATGTATTTGACAATATTAACCCTGGCAAGCTTCTCAAGCAAGTTGAACACAAACACTTGACAGTATTCTGTCTCTCTTGTGCTGTGCCTGTAAACCCAAAAGTTTCCAGCTCCATTTGGCACACAGAAATGTGCCAGGGGAAATCTCGTTCAGACTCCTGCTCTGCACATTCCTTCTCAGCCCTAACATCAGGCACTTGCCCTCTCCCAGTGCCTTTTCTCCCCTCGAAGACAAAAGCAAGAGGGGAATAAACACTCTGGCCTCTGCGAGCCATGAAAGTGTGTGGTGGTACCTGTGTTCTCTACCTCCACCACGATGGACCCTTGAAAACTTCACTGACTTGATGTCTTATGCCCATTAAATAAAGCAGTGTTTGGCTCTCCAATCAAAATGATGAAGGGACACATACTTTCGAAATAAATTTGTTGGTGGAAGGTCACCTGAGACCTCAGCTTTAGTTTAGATGGCAATGCTGCTTTCAATGTGATTGGCATGCAAGTTGATGAATTAAATTATCACCCACTGCCTAATGAAGCTGTCTGGGTAAGCATTTAGTTTGCCCATCTTTGTTATAAAAACAGATTTGAAAACCACAAAGATTAAAATGCTATCTCACAGGAAATCCACTAATTCCTATTTTTTGTTGGGATGCCAGTCTGAATTATTTCGTGCCCCCACCTTGTGCAGCCCTAGACTCATAGTATGTATTTTATGAAAAGAAAAGTAATTATGTTTATAAACACAAAACTTTCATACTGATCAGAAACCTCTAAGCACCAAGCAGTTTTACATATTGCCAGTAGGACATGAATAAAACTCAGCAGTTGTTCTACGTGGTTAGTAGTATATTGTCAATAAAGGTGAAACAAACGTGACTGCCATTATTTAAAGAAACAAGGTCAAAAGTGGAAGATAACCAACCAACTAGTTTAGTTTACCTGTACACACATCAACACGAGTTAATTAATTCAGCCTTTGATACACAATAAAGATGCAGACATTAATGTGTGAACACCTGAGCAGTAGCACAAATTCCATTTATGAACGATCTGACCCCCTCCAAAACTCAGGCCCATGCTGACAGAGCCATCGTGTACACCACTAAGAGCCAGCACAAGGCACGACATGATCAGGAACAAGCTCCATCCATGACAAATCATCAATAAATCAGCTTTAAAAAGGGCAGATAGATTCATCCCCAGCACCTGCTCCAAACACTCTGCAAACTGTGGTGAGAATGCTTTTCTTAAGATCTCTAATGAATATTCCCTAATGAAAAATACTCTCCCTCTGAACATTAAAAAAAAAAACCACCACCAACCAGTTTAGTGATTTCAGGTAGTCAGGAATTACAAGGGATAAGGAAAACACTCCAACAGCACAAGAGCTGCACCAAAATTCTCAGACAGGTGTGTTTAAAGCTTCTGGGTACTATAATGGAAAAAAACCCTCCCACACAGAACAGTCAAGCCCCAACACGTTAAACTTCTGCACAGAAACTTCTGCGTTTGGCAGCAAAGGCAAATGTTCCCCCAAGAGTAAAACTGGAGGTGATCAAAGGATGGGTTGTTTTGGATTTGGTGGGGGGGGTTCTTGTTTGTTTTGAGGGTTTTTGTTTCGGGTTTTGTTGTTGTTTTGTTTTTAATAGAATAAAGAAATTATGCTGTTGCTTGCTACGTAGGACTCGTAACTAAGACACACTGGACTAGGAGAGTGTGCTTGTAGCCTGAGAACACACACTTGTTGAGATGAATATCACTCTTTTCCACCTGCTGGTTCAACCAGTCCTGCAATTAAACATCCCAGGCCACGTGCCTGGAATGACACTCAGTTCTAATTCACTATAAACAGCGTTTCCTATGCCCACAGCATTTCATCCTATTTACCTGGAAGCACACTTGCAACACTTAATAAATGTTAAAAACACTCTTCTAGACTCTGCTGCTGCATGTAAAGCACAACTGCCCATCGTAAGGTAGTAGCTGGGGTATTTTTAGGTGTAATACCTGGGTTGGCAGAAATTAGCAGAGAACAACACTGAAAACCCACACAATTTTTCAAGATAACATGGAATGAGGCAGAATTATTTTAAAGAAGAAATCAAATAGAAAATATTCAGCTACCACAAATCAAAACCACTTTCTAGTCTTGGCAGATAACAAATGTAAAGGGTTATTCATACACAGACCATGGAGAATAAGGCAAATGAATATTTCTGCATGACATCTATGAAGTACCTTGCTTCAAAATACAACTTTGTTAAGCATAATTACACACCTGCAATGCTAGAGCATGCTTTGGCTTTCATATTGTTCAGATTTCACCGTCTTTGCAACCACAACTACCAGTTTAAAAACATCTGTGTTTGGTAAAGGTGTTGCAGCACAACCTGCACTCATTTATTAGATCCCCTCACCAGAGACAGCTGTGACAGACTTTGGTCGTTTTAGTAACATTTCCACACCTGCATTTGGGAGCAAGCTCTAAAACAATTAACACAGACACAGAATACTCCAGATTGTAGTGTGGCCCCCCCCCCCTTTTTTTTTCCCCCTAGAGGTTTTTTAATACCTTCCTACATAGTAACCTGAAGGCTTTTTTCCACTAATAACAAGGACAAGATGAATGTGTCTTTACAAGCTCTGTCAACCTGCTTGGAGATAAGGGAAGTGGCTGAAGGACAAATCAGCTAAGAGAAACATTGAAAGAGCTGCTGCTTGACTGAAGTCATATCGAACTTCTCAAATTTTCAGGCTTAAAAAGGTTTATACATGTTAACTTCTATGCACGGGGTGGGCTTAGAGCTCGTTTTAATGGTCATACAACGTATGGGGGGGGCACATAGCGGGCAGTTCAGGTAGTCTGTACCTCCCAAGTACCTTAGCCAATGGAGAAAGGGAAAGGGGGTGTATATGGCCAGGGAAATTAGTATAAAAAGGACTGCGAACCCCCCGCAAGTTGAGAAAACCCCGCTGGGTTATTGCCTCAGTGAATTTTCTCCTTTTATTCGAACAAATCAAGGACTCCTCTGTCTCCTTTGTGGACACTGACCTCTAGCGACATGATTTTCCCCTACACTAAGAAAGAGCAGGACAGAAAGAGAGGTCCCTCCCTCCCTTCGTCCACTTCCAAGAAAAGCAATTTACTCACTACAAGATTTTCCCGAAACAAATTAACCCACGTATCAATAGCAAGGCGATCCGAGGGAACACAGCAGAGAAAAGCAGCAAGAGCACTCATAAAACCAAGCACATCAAGGAGGAAAAAGCAAGACAGGCTCTGTGCAATGCACAGAGTGACAACTGAGCTATCAGAAAGCAGCAAAATCCCCCAGGAAACAGGAGAGCCCCTGCAGCAGCACGCTCTCCATCCGTCCTGTACAAGGCAAGGATGAAAACACCAAATTCAAAGAGGCACTTACGAGAGCAGGCACAGAAGTACAGACCAGAGGCTCGGCTACCACCTCCTGTTCCCCAGCTTTCACGGGCAGGAGGCAAATACAGGTGGTGGCACCTTAAATCAGGGTGGCAGCGGGAGAGACCAGCCCCATTGCACTCAGCTGGGGAGCACAGCTCCAGGTGACAGTCAGCATGGGCTTACCCTGTGTCTGTGCTGATTAGGAGGATGAAAAAGAAACTCCAATGTTGTAGTTTGGGGGGGTTTCTGGAGGGTCACTACGGCTGCTCTGAGGTTTCCAGGGCTGAGATCACCCCTCGTGGCAGGGACAGGCGGCAGAGGCACCTGTGCCAGGAGACAGAGACCACGCAGCACCCAGGGAGTCCAGCAGCGAAGAGAGAGAGTTTATTGTTCAGGATAACTGTTTAAGTACCCTTTGGGGGGATCACAAAGTAACCAGTTCAGGAGGTCTTGCTGACCAACCAATGACAACAAAGGGTTAACAACCAATAGAGGGCCTTTCAGTTATCTCTTAGACATTCCAAGGGACAGATAAGAGTGAAGCATCTTGGGGAGAAGAAGGGTTACACAAAAAGTCACAAACACCATCTTGGAAGCATGGTTACTTCAACAAGTTCAACACACCTTTATATACCACAAGTACATTGCAAGACGCCAACACTGCCAACGTTGTCAGCAGCCTCCCAGGGCAAGCAGCTGCTCAAGTTTGTTGAACATCATGTATTTCCTTTCAATGCAGTTCCATGAATATCAATGCCATGTTCGCCACCTTCACCATCTGCAGGGCTTCGTGATCTCAGGCGTGCCCCTCCAGCCTTCCTTGCTCCTCACCAGGAACACCGACTTTTCAGTCTCTCTTCCCAAAGCAGCTGCTACATCTTATAAACCACAGCACAGCAAGCCTGTGTTTTTACACTTTCACAACCAGTTAGACTGGTACAGCACAGTATGAATGCCTGAACCTTCTCAGAAAAACCCAGGCTGACACAAAGAATTAATTTTCAGGATGTGGTATGGACCCTCGGATGTGTGTGACTCCAAAGCACTAAACAGTTAAACCAAAATACTTCAGGAAGCAGGAGGATGATGCTAACTAGTAACCAGCACATACTGCTTTTCCTCAGAAGAGACTCCCTTCCTCCTGCCCCTGCAAAGTGGTATCAGGTCCTTGCCATGCCCCCTTCCAGCTACTGCAAAAATTAACCCTGTCCTGGCCAGAACTAGGACGTTCATGTCAAGTTCCAATGAGAAGCCTCCAGAATAATATTAGTGCTTCTGTTGGTCTCTTCTGGCACCTTCCTTTCTCCTAATCAAGTCACTTGGGACTTCCTTTCTGGGGGATTGTTGGGATTTAACACAGTCTCTGCTGCGATTATAGTAATTGAAGTATCTTTTCTCCCTCCTTAGCAGTTTCTACCATCAAGGTGAAAAATTTCCTGTAATGATATACAAACTTTAATATCTTAAGGTACAAGCAACCGCCCAAGACTCTGCAAACAATTCAGGACAGCAGAAAAAAACCCAGCTCTGATATCGGTGGTATCTTCCTACTGCTCAGCCCCCCAAGTGTCCATTTACACAGAGGATGAGTTTGTTATTCGTGTCCATATACGTATATTTCACTTAGAAATATCAGAAAGGCCTTTCTAAATTTCTTTCCCTTCTCCCCCACGATTCTCACCTGCCAAAAGCTTACCTTTGTCAAGGAAAATACTTCTGCTTTCACCTGCTTCCTTCAGAAATAACTTGCTCTAATATCAATAATGTTATGTGTTTTCCAGGAGCTGAAACATTTTGTGGTCTGTTTAGCACATAGGGAGCAGTGCTCTGGGGGATACATGCTGATAAGACACTCAGACCCACTCTTATATTGAGGATCTACGTCTTATCAACAGCTCTGTGCCAAAGCAAGACCTTTACACGAGATTTAAGGATGATTAAGTCATCTTGAGGAATGGTAATAGAGAAAAGTGGTGCATCAACATTTAAGTTTGAGTATCATTTCGAGAGAAAAATAATAGGTGTGATATTGAGGAAAGGTCAAGAAGCAGTTCAGGTGTAAGGTTTAATGAAAACCCATTCACGTTCCACGAAAAGCTATAAGCTGTAATTTTTTTCTGGAATTCAAAAGTAATATCATTCAGCTGACCTTTTGAAAATCGAGGATTATGAAGCACTATATAAAACAGCTGAGACCTCCTTTTGAATGTCACACTGAAATCTGCGTGTGCTCGGCATGGTAGGAGTACAATCGAAAGTACAGTAGGTGAAATTAAATGCTTTGTCTTGTTAACAGCTGTTTGCACAATGGTCTGCTGAGTGAAAGGCATCTGTTCTGCAGTCCATCATCTACCGCTAATACCCACTATATTAGAAATACAGCCTCCTTTGTATACACAGCTTGTGTAATCCCACATTTTTGCTGCCTGTTCCAGTGTTGCTATGTGACGTACTAAGGGAGACACACTGAAATGCTGATCACATACACAGGGACAACACAAAGCAAGTGCCATTTCTCCCTTTTCCATCAGTGGAGTCTAATGTGTCTTTGCATCTAAATAAACTATTTGCATGATAAGCAGACAACTGTATGAAATTGCTGGCATGCAGTTAGCTAATAGTCTTCTTCTGGGCTATTGCAAATGAAGACCAGGCTGATGCAATAGATCTGTTAAAAATTCATTTTTATGACTACTCACCCTACTTGGACAAACAAATGAAAAAAACCCAAAACCCTGAAATGGAAAAGTGCCTAGCTTTTTTTTCAAAAGATTATGCAAACGCTCTCAGATCATAATGCATGTTTTTGTCTGACTTTCAATCCCCTTCTCACTGCTGCACGTCTTAGAGCAGTTAAAGAGCTTATTGCTATGATTTTGCCTGATCACATTCTGCTGGCTAACGACTTCTGGTTAATTTGTGGGTCTTCAGCTGGAGGCAGGGTCCTAACTCACCAGCTGTGTGTCCCGAGCCCTGTAGCTCTTATTCTGGCGACTTAAAAATCACCCGGACAAAGACCGGGAGCTGAGAAGAGCTCCAGCCACTGACTCGTATTTAAGCCTTTGAGGAAATGTGTTTCTCTCTAGCATGTCTGTATTTCAAACCTTTCCCTTCAAAACTTTGATTAACCTTGCTGGGAGTTCAATGGCTGAATCTCTGCGTGGAGACATCAGAGAGTAAGAACGCGCAGTTGCTCCGGTTTCCTGGGGAGGGCAAACACCACGGTGTCCACTTGAAAGAAGTGGCAGAACACACTGCAAACTGCACCAGCTGTAGACCCAGCTCTCCATAATTTCGTCTGAGAGATAACTGACATTACAGCCAGTCAGGATATAGAGGAATAAAAAGTGCAGTAGATACATTATCAGTGATGAAAGTGATTTTTCTGGTTGTTATTCAGAGGAAGACATAATAGAATGAGTAAACATATTTTTGCACTGGGGAGATGGCAAAGTATGGCGAACATGAGGCACTTTTTGTCCCCCCATTAACTGTGTTATTGCTGAAGCATCATTTGGCTCCAGGGCTTTCCAAAGGACATTTGAAAACGTGCCTTTCAGCAGGCAGGTGTTGGGTAGGTAAGAGTTGGGATGCAGTGAGGTAATTACTTGTTTTGCTGTGCTTGTTTGTGCAGCTTTTGCTTTCCTTATTGAAATATCTTTATCCCAACCCATGAGTTTTTTCACTTTTACCCTTCTAATTCTCTCCCTCATCCCACTGGTGAGGGAGGGAGTGAGTGGCTACAAGGTGCTTGGTTGCTGGCTAGGATTAAACCATGACAAACACAAAACCAATTTACTTCTCAGCAAAAGCAGGCAAGTATATGAAACATTTGATTTAAAATTTTCCCAAGTGTCAGACATGCAATGTTGCAGATTTTTTACCTCCCACTCTGCCCAGGGCTCTGTGGGTAAATATCAGGAACCAAATTGCCTTTCATTCATAAACTGAGAGTTGTACTCTACAAAGATTAGAGCCATCAGATTTTGAGTCACTCAGTCTTCCTCCTTACTGCACATTTGTCACAGCATAGCAGAATATTCTGAGTTGGAAGGGACCCTCAAGGATCATCCCAAGTTTACCAGAGAATTGTGTTATCAAATACAGAAAATATTTTCTACTAAAAAAGAAAATCTGGACAACGTTTTGATGATTTTTTTTTTTTTTAACTGTTCCCTGATCCCTCTTTTTTTTCAGTGAAGCAGCAATTTCCCAGGCAAAATCCTCACAAGGAGAGACAGCACCTCCATGCATCAAGAGGAGTTAGGTTTGGACTGTTAATGTAACTTAAAAAGTTCAGTTATTTCAGTGAAAATTTGAGGTGCATTAGAGGTGATAAGCAAAGGGGTATTTTTCCTTTTTATGTTACAGAAAAAGCAGGCACAGTTTTAGTGATATTTACCTTTTGTGTCAAGGCTGGAGGATGGCCCACGGAGCACTCTGACTGCTGCAGTGACTGCTGGTACCTTCAAAGTATCACTACAGTAACCTGGTATGGCCCAGCCCAAGGCTGATACAGAAAATAAATATATAAACATGCCTGGCGTGATATTATTTGCTTGCATATTTAAATAACCAAATAGAACTGTAATGCAGTATATAAATTACGGAAACTGTCTTATTCACAAACAAAACTTGCCAAAAACCATGACTTTCCTCAAAGTAGATGCATTAAAACTTCTGATCAAGAAACATCTTACATAGGAGTTTGTTTCTTGCCACATTTGTGACACGCTTGTGAGTGTTCCATGCTCATCACACAGCACAACATGATGAAAAGCAGAGCTTCTGGTTTACCAAAAGCAAAGAAAATAAAACCCAAGTTTCCAAAAAAATTAATAAATGTTTAATTAAGCAGTTTTAAACTGGATTTTAAGATGACCTCTGCATGAATGATGAACTACATTCTGACGAACACTTTTCATATTAACTTTGCAGTCTGATATCGGTTTATAGGTTGCTGTGTATAATCATATTCGATCTTTGAGCTCAACAGAACTTTGTACCTTCCCTGCAATTTATGTAAAGTTCTGCTAACTGTCATCTAAGCAAAGACAGAACCATCAAAACCTGTTCCTGCCTTGCACCAGAAACCACTTGTGTATCTACACTCATGTTTCAAAGTTAGTTTCTATAATCCTTCTATCTTCATGGAATATGGTAAATAGATTAACACTAATAGATGTAACACTCAAGCCACCTCTCCTTGGCATCATGAATTAAACTGTCCTTACAGGCATCTAATTTTAGGATTAGTTGAATCTTTAATGCTTATTTTGCTTGCTATTAAAAAAAAGGTCCTATCTGACTCCCATGTGAATAAAGCACCTTACAAACTTGTAGGGAAATGTTCTCGTTAAGAACTGCATATTTTCAAAAGGAAGTTGAACTGCCAGTGACACCATCACCAACTGCTATGAGACACAACACACACCTTTCTTTTAACTAGCATTTTCTTTAGCTGGCTGCATGCTGGAAGGACTAGATCTGTATCAATCGACAAAAGAAACACTCTTTTCTCAAAAGTCACTGCCCAAATTCTTTTCCTTGCTTCCAGTGGTGTAAACAAAAGGCAATACCTCCATAAAATGAATCCAAACTCATTATTTTTCCTTTCAGATATTTAAAAAAAAAAAAAAAAAAAAAAAAGAGAATCACAGAGTCCTTGTCTAAGTCTTCTCTCCTTTACTCTTCTTCATTCAGCTACTAAAATTTGAATCCCTGGCTTTGTAAAATCAGGGAAATAAAAAGATTTTTTTTTCCTTTTTTATTTTTTTTGGTTTTGCTTATGCAGGCTTTCCTGAGTTAGCGAGTTATTTTCTCTACATAATAATTCAAAGAAGTTTATTTTCCAGAGGAATTACATTCCTTTCTTTATGCACACCTTTTTTTCTAGTTCAAATGGCATTTGAAAGAGGGAGAAGGAAATTAAGGAGGCATGTATAAGTCACTGAACAGTTTTAAAAAAACACTGACTGCATTATTTCAGACAAATGTGTTATGTCCTGATTCAGGAATAATATAAAAATAGATCTGACATCTTCTGCATGAAATAAATCCAGCTTCAGCCTCCTTTTTTTGGTGCCCAGGTCCATCAGGAGGTGAGAAGGGTGGAAAGAAGTAAGCAGGCCCCTTCAGGGTACTGTGGGATGCAAATGCAGAGCTAAAATACAGGTTTATTCCAACAGACTTTATTATAAAGAGCTGTCACATGTGCACCAAGGACTGGCAGTGAAACATTCATTTCTGGTGCAGTACCCTTTGTCCTGTCATATTAAGGTTATTATCCCCTGAGCACAAGATCCATCTGGAACTAAATTCAGCTGAACATTTGGGGTCATCTGTGAATTTCTTGCAGAGGGCAGTCCTCTCATCTGCCCTGGGAAAGGTGAAAACAGTGTAATTTCATTAGTTGCAAGTGAGCCTTTGCCTGTCACATCCGCAGAAAATGGCACCACAAGAAGATCACCTTTAAACTGCTAGATTTTACTCAAAAACATAGAGTGGCTTCACTCTGCACATGAATAAACTAAGAAATGGGTCAGCTTATCAGCAGCTAAAGCTCATATATTTCAGTGTGTTAACTTTGCTAATAATGAAACAACCATAATTTCTACAATCACAAATTTTATCACGTCTGTAAAGACATTATTTAGCTCAGTACTAAGAAGCACTTTTAATTAAAACTACCTGGCTTCTTTCCTTAGTGACATAATGGAATTAAGATGAAGAGAGCTCAGTTTGGGGATTATTTTGTGTGTGTTAATTCAATCTGTTAATCAACAGTACTTAACAATTTTTGCCTTGGGAAGGATAGTTGGTTTGCTTAGGGTCACCTTGAAGATCATCCAGTTATAATAACAGTTAAGTTAAATAATAATAAATAATAAAAAGAATAGGAAATTAATAATAATAGTCAAGTCAGTAAAGTTAATAGAGAATGATAGCCAAAGTGTAAATCTCATATTTGCTCAGTTTTAGATTTAGGAACCTAAATTAGAAACCTGATTAACTGGAGACAAATTCTACCTGCCCAAATTCACATTGAATTTTTGAGTTAGCTGGTATTCGGATTTTAAATTCCACTGCCACTTATATTAGAAAAACAGAAAAATACTAACCCAGGAAATCCTGATCTGTCTTTGACGCCCCGTGGTGAAAAATCACAGAGCATGCTGAGCTGGAGGGGACCCACAAGGATCACTGAGTTCAGCTCTGCACAGGACCATCCCCAAGAGTCACCCCATGAGCCTGAGAGCATTGCCCAGACCCTTCCCAAACTCTGGCAGGCTTGGTGCAGTGACCACTTCCCTGGGGAGCTTGTTCCAGTGCCCAAATGCCCTCTGGGTGAAGAACCTTTCCCCAACATCTAAGACAAATCTCCCCTGACTCAGCTTTATCTCCACCCCTCAAAATCCAATTCTGTCGATGCTTCAGTGTTCAAAAAATGGACAAAAAAAAAGTTGTGATAGCAGTTAGGGGGAAAAAAAAAAAAAAAAAAAAAAGAAGAACCAAATAAACATTGTTTATTGTTTAAATTAGTAGATTTGAAATGGCATTATTGAAAGGTAATACATGGACCCTCCCCGCCCCATCCACAGTTCCCTTTTTACAGCTGCACTTATGAGTTGTACTTCAACTATGGCTACACAGATATTTCTCCCCCCCCCTCCCCAGCTGCCCCTTTAATCTTAATTTAAAAACCTAATCAGCCATAAAGGTACATGAAATAGAACAGACTGAGAAAATACTTAAGATTGGCTTGTGTTTACAAAGAAAGTATGCAATTACTTATGTGGAGAACAAGAGTTCAAAAACCGGGCTGTGTTCTGAAGAGTTTCTTCAAACATCCCTTTTGGATTATGGCTGGAAGGTACTAATTGGTCTATTCTAGACTAATTTACAAACATTCATAAAATAGTGAAAAAATGCATGCTTTAGAAACCTGGTACATCTCATGACTTTGCATTAAAAAGAATCTGAAGGTGGAAGCAAGTGAATGGCGCTCTTAATGTAGGTTAGTAGTGCTTAGAGTTTTTTTTCTTTTGTACTAACAGACTCTTCTGATTTTTTCTCATCAGGTGATTTTTTGTCTTCGGATTTAGTCCGTGGGAGGCTGTGCAACTTCTGTGGAGGAGGAAACAGCACCAGTGTAAACACTATATACGCTATATAAATATATATATACACACATAAGAAAATAAAAAAGGATGTTAACAATCCATGGCATTAGCACACACAGAGCTGTATTTCTGTTAAACTGAGGTACCAGTCTGAAACTACAACAGCAGAACATGATATTTGCCAGCTGCACCTGGAAAAGGATTCTAATAAAGGAAGCATATTTAACAATCAAATGCAGCCGAAGTCTGAACTAGGAAAGCTGCCTTCTGAGACAAAATTTAGGGTAGAAAGTGCAAATATGCTTCAAGCAATCGCAATGCTTCACAAGACCTTTTAATTAAACCCCAACAGTTACTGAGAAAGAGAGTACCTGAGAGCTCGTCTCTGTTTCTGCTGCCTTCAAATGAGATGTCGAATTATTGCGATTCCCCAAACACGTCTTGGCAACCTGTCAATGCAAAAGCCAGAGACAACCACTTCATATTTTTTCCTAAAATACTGGTTAGGCCAGCTGACAAACTAGTCATGGTAGTTGCCTCCAGCCAAGGTAGGTTCCCAGTTTATTCAAGGACACGTTTTGTCAGATCTGCTCGTGGATTTGCTGCAGCTCCACGTTTAACCCTCACTGTTCAAAAGGAAGATGCAGAGCAAGAGGTGTATGAAGTGTGCACATGCCTTTTCATAGGACAGCTCTGCAGTTTTTCATGTCTTCCTCCTGTTTTGGAGCACAGGGTACTGGGGGTATGGTTAGACTCAGATGAGGTAGCTTCTTATGACCTCCACGGTCCTCATTTAGGGAAGGGAAGTTACTTTAAGAATTTATTCAGCTTGAAATTTTGTTAGAACGATGGTTTCTCTTTTTCTATTATTACTCCCTCGTGAAAACAGTGGGAGAGTAAAATGTGATCAAAGCTCTGCGATTGAAACTGAGGGAGAAAAATGAAGCAGAATGCTGTGGTTGCTTAGGAACATGTGCAAGTTTGGCTCCAATGTTCGGTGTCATTTGTCATTGAATGATTAATGAACAAGTAGTGTTTGTTTATTGCAGGAAATTAGTGCAGTAAATAAAAGCACTATCACTTTTATTTATCAGAAAAGACTCCACAAGGACAAAGAGCAAGAAATCTAAGATGAGAACAGAGAACAAAGAATCATGCTGTAAATTGTTCCGTGTTTTAGCAATACCAAATAGGTGGTTTTAAATAGGATGTGACACTCGTAAGAATTATTTGATATGAAAAGGAAACAAAGTGCATCCTGGTGTAAAAAAGCTACAAAATAAACTCCCAAAAGCTTTTGGGAAGACAGAAAAGGGAAATGATACAGGGGAAAGACCTCTGCAGAATTCTGGTTCTGCAGAGAGTTATAGGGCAAACACCTCTGGATAAGGCTAAGAAAAAGTAGTATTGACAAGATTCCCCTAATAAAATAAAATTAATCTAAATAATGGGAGCTTTTAAAAGAAAACTGAAGTTAATATTTTTTTTGGTCTTTGACAAATTTCGGATTATGTATAACAGGATATCCTACCTACCTCTGGCTACTGCTGGTCAGATCAAATTTCATGACAGGTAAATATCTAATTTCCAAATGTGCTGATATAATTTCACCTGTCTGTATTCCATTTGTCAGTAAATATTAATTTGTTTTAATTCTAATGTAAACTACATTAATTACTGTAAACAGGCATAAAACCATACAGGCAAAACCATACAGGCAAAATTGCAGTAGGATTACAGACTAAATATCAGTTGAAACCAGCAACTAACTATTTTGCTTTTTTTTTTTTTTGCCTTAATATCTGTAATATTCCATAGTCTTCTGTTGTTATTCTTTAGTACAGCAATTCCTCCAAAATATAAATTACATTTTGTTTATCAGAGACACAATCAGAGGATCTTTGCAAAATTCTGAGAAAGTATTGCTGATTAGATTTCTAAGCAACAGAGTTTTAAGAACATCTTCATTTATTTTTCTTAAACAAGTGGTGAATTGGAACCTCTCGTATGTTCTCGACCTTCCAGCCTTGTTCTTCCTTCATTGGGAGTTAAGCAGCTGTAAAATCTCCAGAAACAAACACAAACCCACAACCAAGTAATGATAAAAATCCAATAAAAACTGTTCCCAAGGGTGGAATTTTCTTAAAGTGATGGTCCTCACAGGTAAAAATTACAGCTTTGCATTACCAAAGTAACAGGATCCTTTGGGAAAATAAAATCCTTCTGGTTCTTTCAGAACTGTAGGTGCATTTCAAATGTCACCATATGAAGGGTAATTGTAGAGAGAGACATTTTTTGCTCAATTTTCAAAACTGACTGATTTGAATTCTTCCTTGTCTCTAAATATATATGTTAATGTGAGAGATAAATAACAACAATTATAAAAAAAAGGTGGGAAGAGGTTGCTGATCCCAATGTCATCAGCTGCACTATTTTTATGCCCATGTTAGCTCCTGGTCAGATGGATAAGATCATCATGTATAAGATCAAGAAAAAAGTTTCAGTTTAAAGAAACAACCAGGAAAACTACTGTAGTCATCAGTGTGAGCAAACCACAGGATGAAAAGGGGTCAAGAATGGACCTCAGACTAATTGGAACAGTTGCAAAAAACATAGTTAGTGCTTTAGCTCTCCTCGAAAATGTTAATGCTTTCCTTAAATCAATCCTTCAATTTACAAGAACGTTTTCCCACTTCCATTATTGAATCTCTTGTGGTATTTAAAGGGAAGGGGACACTGACAAACTGGGATGTTTTATTCTCCCACGATGGCCTCAGATTTTCACAGACAGAAAAGATCTATCATAAAAGTCTCACGTGTAAAGAGAACACGTCTGCCTGTATTTTAAGTTTTTTAATTACACTGGAGATTCTGTTTCTGATCTGGGGTAAATACCACACGATTTATGAGTTCCTTGCCTGGAGATGTGCTTGTCCTCCCAATATTTTTTTTTTTAAATTTGCTGTCAAAGCCATTCCTTCAACAGACCCTGCAGGTACAGCATGTTGTGTGTGAGTGTGAATCCTGGATTGATCCTTTTTTTTTTTTTCAAATGTGAACACAATAGTACTGTGAATATTACACAATGCCCAATTTTCAGTAGAAAAGCGAATTTCTAGCGGGGACATGTTTAGAAGCAAGATAAGACTGAGAAAACCACTGCCTGCTTAATTTTACAATAAGGAGCATTATCTAGCAAGGCACAGTTAATTTGAATACCCTTAAGGTATACTTTCTTTGATTTTACTACTTTTTCCTCCATGCAGGAGGTTTTGTCAAATACAGACTTAACAAATCTTAAAGATTTAAAGTTTAAAGGGAACGTGAGTGCCATAGAATACAGAATTGGTCTTAAAATATGCTAACTGAGAGATTAAATGATATAAAACTTAATCCTATTAGTCAAATTCAGACATAGAGCTTAATTTCTTTTTACTTGAATTATAATGTTACTTAGACAAAAGCAGGGAATAGGGTTAGATTTTAATTTAAATTTGAATCTTGAAAAATAATTCAACTCATCAACACTTCTAACTCCAATTGCAGTTATCTGCTTTCCCTGACAAATTTCTCATACCCAAGCAGCATTCCATGCTGACTACGTGGCTAAAAACACTAGTTGCTAGAAGTGCAAAAAGCAACCACCCCTTAATCCAAAAGACCAAATCCCTGATCTTACGGAAAAGTGCTCCTTTTAGGTGTCTGTCATTGCATTACTTGATAGAGAAATTAAACCCTCTTTTGACTTTTGGAATGTGTTAACAATGTTTTTTCTTTTTTTTTTTCTCCTTTAATTTATTCACTTGTATAAAAGAAGAGCTCTCCCAGCCCCTTTACACAAATTTTCAGCCTAAATAAATTCAGTCTCTGCCTATAGTAATCTACATTTCATCAAGCCTCCTTTAAGTTTCCTAAGTGATAACTAACCTCCAGGCATAACCTAAATGGAGTTCACTCCAACCTCCTAATTTTACATGTTTTTCTTCTCCTCCTTCAATTTTAATTAACAAAATCATGTTTCATTTACCTTTAGACATTAGGACACATGCAACAGCAAATTATGCACTCTTCTGGATATAAAATTCCTCCTCGTCCCTGCCCTCCTCTAAAGGATGTGGCAGAGGGGAAGTTATAACTGAACAAACTTAGTCGTATTTGTGATTAGTGTACTATATGCGGGGGTTTTACCATTTGCTGAATTATCTCAGATTTGTTTTCCAGAGTTCTGTTTCACATTGGTGTGATCACTAACTACCCAGTTACCTCCACAGGAGTTTGCTATATCTGGAGATACAACAATATATTCTCTCTATATATATATTTCACCTGCAAGTTAGTTAAGGTAGCACTCTACTTTTTGGACTACTGAGCAGACAATCTGCTCATTCAGCAAATCTTGTTCCCTTTTTTTTTTTGTGTTATTTTTGTGTGTTTTTGGTTTGGTTTTCTGTTTTTGGTGTTGGTTTTTGTTTGGGTTTTTTGTTTTTGTTTTCCTCTTTCATTTATTTTGTTATAATTTTGGCCACAACACGTGCATTTGGGATTTCTATTAAGAGCTCACATCGTGCTGTCTGAATGACTGTTTTGTCTCAGCAAAAGCAGATTTAGATTTCTGTCAGCCCTGTCGTACGAGAAGCACGGCCTTCAGGTTTCCTAGACTGGCAGTGGATGCTGTCACACACTTGCAACTATTATGCCCTCATCTCTCAGGTTTTGCTCTATTAAATGAAGCATCTGTGAAGACTGTGACTGATTATGAATTTTAAATACAAAAATTAATATTAGATATGTAGATAGATATGTCAAAAAGGTTCTGCGTCTTGCTATAATACAGCAACACTTCACCCAGGAAAAGGTTAAACATGAAACCCCACATTTTCCACCACTGCAACAGTTCCACTGGTTCTTTTTCAAAAGAAAGCCAGACAGCAAAGAGCATTTGCTCTTCAGCACCTCAGTGCAGAATAGAGCTGGCTTATAAAATATGTGTGCCATTTAAGATTGGAAAAGTCCCACTGGCAGCTGCCTAAGGCATTAATGTTTTCACACAGCCCTGGTTTAGACCCCGGTTTTCGGGTGAGTTAATCTTACATCTTGAGAATCACACTCCTGGGTGCTCTGATTTTCTTTGCTTTCCAAGGCCACGTGAAAATTCTCTTTCTCTGCTGAGACGTTTCGACGAATCTGGGAAAAAAAAACCCCACCACCAATAATTAGAAGAAGCTAATATAGATGAAACAAAATACCAATTAAGTCACATTTGAAAAATCAGGGTAATGATGAAAAACTGCAAACTGTTAACTACTTTATACACTGCATTTTCAGCTAATTTTATAAAGGGGATGTCTTAATACACTTTTTCATTAAAGCACTCCAATTTACATGATCAAGACATTCTATCTAAACGCCATAGGAGTTAAAAAAAAAAAAAAGCATTTCCAGAACTTGTATTCCCCTGAGCTCTGTGGATTCTGGGAAAGACTGAGACTCGGAAGAACTGAGTTGACACGTTTATGAGCTGATCTATCTCGCTTCAGACGTCCACAGGCTCTCTCTGCTGGGACCTCCCGTCTCTGCAAGCTGGCAAAACATGTTCCTTTTCGTGCCCCTCGCTTCTGTCCTTGCACTCAAAACAGCCTGCTGTCTGAGCCAGGCACTCTGCAATCCAGGCTGTGGCTTCATATCAGCAGTGAATTTCCTTCCACTGAAATAACGGTTGGTTTAGTGTGGTTTTCTGTATTCCCCTCAACTCTTAAAATTAAAAGGGACCCAAAAAAATGCACTAAAACTATCCTTAGGGATTTGTATTTCATCGAATCATATGCGAGACACACTGAAACTCTTTGGGGGTGGGGGGGTGGAGTCGGGGAAGAAAGCAAAATAATTTCTCTGTAAAGAAAAGTTAGAACTTCAGACCAGCAGTTTAGAAACCTTGAAGCGTCCTTTCTCGTGTCCCTTATTGAACCACTTGGTCACACAGAGTTTTCAAAAATGATGGAGGGCAGGAGAAAGCAAACCTGGCATGTCACTATTTACAATTTAACTTGAGTCATGAAAAACAGTTCGGCTCACAGTTGAAATAAAATAGTTCAAATAGTCTTCAGTTAAGAGCTCTCCAGTGGAGATTTGTTAGTTTTATAGAGCAAGTGACTACCAGGAGAAGAAATGAAGAGGTGAACAGATTAAAAAGATCAATGTAAATAATTGTTAAATAATAAATGCCATCTAATAAATGTATTGAGTGATTTTTTCTGTTTGGACTGAAAGAAGTGACAGTTCTGCAAACCTAAATTTCTTCCATTGAATACAAGAAGGTACAACAAATGTTCTCCTCATTTATTGGCTACTTGAACCAGTAAATCTACATGGGATGCCAGAGAAACCAGACAGCTTGAAACCTTATTAATTAAGGGGAATAAATGCCTGTGCATTATGTGCTTATCTGCTTGCTGATGATCAAGGAGTCTTAGAGGAAGACTTTGCAAACAGGATCCTTGTTATTAAAAATAATCTCTCATAAAAAATGGAACAAGCTATTACTTGTCTGACTGAGACTTATTTACTAGAGTGATAGCTTACCTGATAAAAATGCCATCAAGTATTCCAGAGTGAAATGGTTTGGATACAGATTATGAACTCCTTCCCAATTTACTCAAAGCCTTCTGAACCCTCCTCAAAGCTTTTCCATACAGGATTTCAAATGCAAACAATTTTTTTTTTCAAGGATCACAAAACCTTTTATCTTTTTTTTTTTTTTTTTTTTTAATAATTTAGAAATTACAGCATCTTCCTGGTGAAAACTAACAAGCTTGACTGAAAGCCAAGCTTTGCATTTCAGATACTTAAATAATTGTTTACAATGTGTTGGAAACCAGACTCTGTCAATGAGTGCTTGCAGAAAAACTTGCAGAATACTTGCAGAGAAGCAAGCCAAACTCTTTATTTCTGTGAGTTATCTTTCAAAGTCTGCACTAGAAAAAATAAGAGCCCAGTTCTGCCTTTGAAAATTCCTTCAATTATGCTTCATATACATATATTTTTTTCAGTTCTATCATCAAACAGCTTCTCTTCTCGAAGTGTGCACTGTTACTATAACACCACCATCTTCGCTGCAAAATCAAACCGCAAAATCAGGTCAGCTGAGTTCCACCTTCCGGAAGGTTTTTTCGGCTTTGACGTGTAACTCAGTTCTTTCCTGTATTCGTAGTGGGCTTATCATGACTTTTTGGCATGACTGCACAACCCCGAACCTCCGGTCAGCAGCTGTTCATGCGAGATGCCAGAACTATCACTTTTCCAGAGGCTGTTCAGTCTGACCGCTCCTGGAAACCAGAGACTTTGCCCATCACTCACACACACAGAGGCCAGCTGCCATGTGATGCCTCACATATTCATTTTGGTCAAGACAAAGGTGCTAATCCTATAATTTTCCTTTTCCCCCTTTTTTTTTTTGAGTAGCACCGCTTGCAATTACAAAGGCCCACAGGATCATTTTGGAGTGTGTAACAGACTTTCAGCTTGCACTTCTAGCCCCACAAATATCATAGAAACATAGACTGTCTTGGGTTGGAAGGGACCTTAAAGAACATCTTGTTCCAAATTTGAGCCATTTTAACATAATTGTGTGTCTATTATATTTTTCCCCGACAGAAATCACAGGTAAATATGTATTAATATATTTGTATAGCATAAAAAAAAATTAATTGCATTGCATTTCTTTATAACCTGATTTAAAAATCTTCCACGGTAATACATATGTACAAAAAAAAAAAGAGAAGTCAGTGTTAACAACAATAATAAAACTACATATTTCTATAAGACTGATGGTCACTGTATATGAATATACATATATTTGGAGTGTTTTCAAGTAGAGATATCTAGCTTTTCTCTACTGCCCAGTCAATATTATTCAACAGTTAGTGTGAAACACATGCTTTAGTTTTTAACTCTGTTTAATGCACATCTACAGAGATACATTTATACAGGGCAATTTAAAGGACTGCAAATCCTGTGATGTAGCAGATCTTTAAATTTCTATACACTGTGTCTAAGCAAACACATTTGCCCCCTGATGATTTCCTTTTTCTTTTCAATTTTCACTGTATTCAAAGAGTTTTAAGGTGGAAAATAGATGCTTATTTTTATGCCAACACTGAACATTCAGCACAACCCTAAGAAGTTTTGCAAGTAGTCTAGAACAACCTCACTTTCATCAGGAGTGCAAATTGTCAGGATATCTTTAACACAGACACCAACATTTTATCTATTTCACATTTCACAGGCGTTTGTGTTGGTTGTAATGGAGTTTCCCCGAGATGAACACTCACAATGATCTCAAGTGGCTGAGCATCCATCAGAGTGAAAGGACTTTTCTTTCAAATAGATCATTTGGGGATGATAGATGACATATTTAGCTGTCCAATTCTTGAATCATCCTTTTCATAGAGTTACTGTGAGTGCAGAATTTTCCCTCATACATGCAGCTGCCTGCCAGCAGTATATTATGTTAGAGACATACACATTATTGGTTTAAATTTTTTCTTTGTTAAGGGTTCTGAGGTCCTTTTTCCATCCATGCTGTGCACTGAATTCTGCTGTGTTTTTTCTCTAGCACAGCTCATTTGAGATAATTTCAGTACATGTTTTCTAACAGAACCTTAAACCAACATTTTCAGTTGCCTCACTTTCTTGGAACAACTGCAGTTTCTTATTTATATTTCCATGCAGTTGAGGGGGTGAAAGCCCTTATGAAAAGGTATACAATCTTTTTTTTTTTCTGGATCAGTAGGTGCAGCTCTGTGATGATCCACTGTACCTCAGTTTTCAACAGAGAGTCAGAATAATGTATTTAATTCTGTTTAACTGCAAACAAGATAGAGGATGTCTAAGTCAAACCTTTGAGAATAAATAAAAATAAACAAACCAAAATTCAGGTAAGTTTATGCAAGAGAAAGAGGTAAAATAACCTAAATTAACTGAAAACAAAACCAGAAATACTTTTCCTTGTACTAAACCTGGGAAACTCATAAATAATAATCTATAATAAACTGAGAACAAAACATATATGAGACAATTAAAAACTGAAATTCTTGGAGTCAGCTGTTTAGACTGGCTGCTCAGAAAAACTGAACACTAAAGAGAACCCCCATATGTCACACAATTTTGTGACCTAGTGAAGTTTAAACATTTACAGGCTGAATTATATTTCAGTCAATAATGTCCAACATAAAGGAATCCAAGTATTTCTAAGTAGTGCTTAGTGCAGACAGACCCCAAAAGTGTGCTTCCTTATGACTTAAAAAGAAACTAAACTAAGAAAATAAATAATTTGAAGTGCAAACTGATAAAATGTGGTGGTAAGAGAACTAACCTAAGTCTAAAATGCATTAAAAGTTTACCACGGAGGGTATTCAAGTGTGTGCTGCATCCAGGGCAATTCTACTGCTGCACTCTGCTGAGCAGTTACATGAAAGACTCCTAATAAAAAAGACATTTGTAATTTTCTGCAGATGACAGAACTGAGAGGCTGCACACAAAGTACTCTGTCACATAAGAAAAACTACTGAAATTTGAGAACAGATGGCATTCCAACATTACTTGAAATGACACTGCAGCAAAACCCCAGCACGAAATGCAGCTATTCAACTTCGCGGGTCACTGAACGCTAACGTTTCCCAAATGAGTCCCAATTACAAGGGAACCTGAGCTCCATAATTTTATACTAATACAGTGAAAAATATAACACCATTTAGCATCATGCATCTTCTTAATTTCTCATTTATTATCTGCAGGAATTTAACCTATTGTTTACCTGCTCTATTTTTTGTAGAGGACATAACTGCAAAGTGAATTTAAAGTACGCATTCTGCCAAAGAGGCCTTCCTTTGCTAAAAATAGCTAAAATTGCTCTTCATATAGCAAACTCAATCAAAACATCCTAACATAAACACCAGATTCAAACTGGTGCTTATGCAAGAATCTGCGAAATGAGCCCGTGGAAACGGAAACTGCATCTTGTCGGTAAAAAGACGTATCATCAGCAACGCTGCGTTCCACAAGAGGAGCCAGTGAAACTGGTGAAATATTTGCTCTCCGTGATCATCTGCTGGGGTTTTGTTTGTAACCAGGTAGGTGTTCCCACAGCTGTCCGCAGCTTCTGTCTCGCTTTCACCATTTGGCTGAGGTGTAAAGAGGAGAAAAGTGTCTTTCTGAAAGCACCCCCTATTTTTTGAGTGTATACCAACATAGGAAAGCCTGTGCCTTAAAAAAAAAACCAACAACTAAATTAAACTTCATATAATCTGGTCAGAAAATTTATCAGGTTTTTTTAGATCTCTTCTGCTCTGTCCGTAGGTGGATGCTGCCACTACATTTCATCAGCAGGCTCCTGATTTTGAAGGGTAAGTGCTCTGTCGCTACACAATTCGCTTTCTTTGAAGTCAGCTGGGCTAACGATGCAAATATTTGCTGAAGGCTAGTGCTGCTTCTAATGATGAGCTGCACACACACCACGGGTTTGGAGGAGAGCTGGCTGCTGTGGGAGAGCTGTGGATAACACACCGGGGGTTTGGCCCCGAAAGCTGCCAGGCGCTACCACGGGAACTCCAGAGGAAGCTGAGAAGACTCAGAGCTTGCAAAAAAAAAAAAGGTCCTGTAAAACATCCCTTGCCTCTATTTATTTCATCCCCAAACGCAGCACTTCTCTATGACCTTTCTGTTCCAAGAGTTCCCTGAGATTAATTTCCCCTCTTTTCACGGGCTTTAAAGAAAACGTTTTTGTAACATTAGAGGATTCGAGTCCTGAGTTCAGACCTCATGGCACTGCAGTTGGGTCACTGGGTTGTCATAAAGTTGTGCTGCAGGCGTTTTCATAATTCATCTGATAGGATGTTGCTAAGGTTCACAGACAGCCCTTGCATAAATATGCCAAGAGAAATGGATCCTAAACCCTTTATTTGTACTGTGTAGCCATGTGTGTATTGGATATATTAAAGAGCATAAAAATATCATTGCTAAATTGCTTTCAAGGCACTTTATTGCACCCAGTACACCTGCACCTATGTCACCCAGGTAAAAGGAAAGGTAGAATAACCTCTAGAACAGTCAAGGAAAGAATTCCATTTATTACTGAGGGCTCTACGTAGCTGACCTAGAAATACGACTGGATTTGCCACATGGCACATCAAGACCTTCTTGAATTATTGTGCTGTTAAAGGGCTTCGTAATAAACTTCTGGCACGCGAATCATTAATCATTCGTATTTCAAAGTTTTAATTTGTTGTTTCTCTTAGTCAAACAAAAGAATTAGGGCAACTTGAGAGATCACTGGCTCCTCATGTAGTAAAAGCTATGCCTACTTTTGATACCCTGTAATTATCTAAAGGATCAGTTCTGTGGAATATTTTCTATGCTACAGACCCGATACAAAGCATTTAGATGTCATTTTTTTTTTTAATAATAATTTTTTTTAAAGGCAGGATTAGCTCTGCCATGTTTGGCCGCCTTACAGCGACAAAGGTGTCCTTCAGATCTTATTTCTGAGTACACTTTTGAAATTCAAGGAAAAGTAAACCACCACAATTCTCAGGGTCTTCTATGGCTGCCTGGCAACGTATTGCATGATTTTTAAAATTTTTTTTAAAATTCAGGATATCTAAGTATAAGCAACAGATTTTAAAACATTTTCCCCCCAAGCACCTTGAGAACTGTGGTCTGAGTGTGCAGCAAGATTGCAGATTCCCCTACAGCTACACTCAGAACTCTCACTCTGTTCTGGATATTATACTTTCTACCTACTCTTTTACTACAAAGACAGATACAGAGCACTGTGTGACACACCCGACCGACCTGCACGGGTCAGAGCCTTGGGGGAGTTGAAAACTCATCACCTATTGCTGCTCACTAAAAAATAAAACGCAACAAAAACTCTCCCGCAAACCAACCCTCCACAGCTCCAGATACTAAGGACGAGGTGTCAGAAAGCGCGTTAGGAAAACTGCCACAAGTGCAATATTAACAATAAAAACAGCAAAAAAAAACCCCAACTAAACAAAAACCCCAAATACAGGATGTTCTGGTGGTTCACTTACCGTGGTTTGCAGTAGCCAGTGCCCCTTGTTTCATAAAGAGAAAGCAGAAGTGCCACATGGCAATCTGCAGGATCGATTAATTAGTGGATAAAATGGGACTAGAGCTTTGTCTCATTCAGTTGCCCATTCTGTATTTTACAGGGCTTACTCTACTCAGGGACAGTAAGTGAAATAGTAGTCCATCAAAATTAAGAATATTATGGGAAAACACAGAAATCGTTC
>JAYRBT010000177.1:6579295-6608767 GCA_036023395.1 Myiotriccus ornatus | reverse complement strand
AGAGAAGAAATAATATTTGTGTGTAGTCATGCAGGAAAAGACAAAAATCAGTTGACAGGAACCTTATAAATTTCAACAAAGAGAAATGCAAAGCTTTCCACTGAGGAGGAAAAACTCAGTGCACCGGGACAGACTGGGACCAAGCAGGTAGAAAGCAGCTTTGTGGGAAAGGCCCTGGGGATCTGGGTGGTCAGCACATTGACTGTGAGCCAGCAATGTGCCCTCGTGGAAAGAAGGCCAACAGCCTCCCACATCAGGAGAGCACTGCCAGCAGGTTGAGGGAGTGGATCCTTCCCCTCTTCTCAGCACTGGTGAGACCTTTCTGGGCTCCCAGTACAAGAGAAACTGGGACACACTGAAGTGAGTCTACTGAAGGGCCATGGAACTGATCAAGTTCTGCAGCATCTGCTATCCAAGGGCAGGCTGAGAGTGCTGGGGCTGTTCGGCCTGGAGGAGAGAAGGGTCAGGGGGATTTCACCAGTGTGTGTAATACCTGGGCAGGGGAAAACAGAGCCAGACTTTTCGCAGTAGTGTCCAGCAATAGAACAAGAGAATACAAGGAAAGATACAACATTTCCATAAAAAAAAAAAGAACAAAGCTTTTTTTATTATTGTGAGGGAGGTCAAACACTGGCACAGGTTGCCCGGAGTGGAGTTTCTGTCCTTGGATGCTCAAAGCCTGGCTGGATACAGCCCTGATGAACCTGCTTTGGCTCTGCTTTGGGCCTAAGGGTAAAATGGGCAATCTCCATTCCAATCGATGATTTAGTGATCTTACTGAATATACATTGTAATCCTAACACTGGCTCCCAAAAAAACAAAGAATTGGCACATTACAATGGAAAACATATAAAAGGTAGCAGATTGCATTCAATTGCAAACAATATATTTGTTACTCATCTCATGCATATGCCGATATACATTAAATATATTCAGGATTAAACTGAAGATCCACTCAGATCACTAAATAATTCAATCAGTTAATTCATTAGTAAAGACAAAAGAGTCATTTGACAAAAAAACTGTATTGGCCCTTTGGAGAGCAAAATCACAAGTTTCCTCTCATGGGGTGTTTACTCTGTTTTGAATCCAAAGGTATCTTTAAATATACTAACTAGCTTTAATAAACAGCTAAAAATAAGTTCCTGGACTTTTCCTAAACTGGTTTAACTAGCTTTGATCTGACCTTTTTCTTTGAACCATAGTACTTCAAATTAGAAAACAAATAAGCTTTAACTCTATTGGTTACTGCTCGTACAAAGGCTGGTTCTGAGCTTCTGTAGGACTGTATCTGTCACACCACGTCCCTTACAGCAGTAAGTCTGCAAATTCCAGCCTATATTACTGTGGAATGCACTGTAGCTTGGGGACAAAAGCTGTTAGTGCTCATTACAACAGAAATATGTCCCTTAAAAACACTTTCTTTTGATATGGCTGTTAACCCCCAGCAGCACAAGCTCAAATGAGAGTCTAAGTTTGGTGAACAGAAACTGCTTGTGACCTTTCTTCTGGCAGCACAGAAAGTGACATTTCCCTTGACTAATCTTTTAATTAAATGGGTTGCATTTAGCAAGAAATCGAAGTGAGCATCCCTAAAGCCTTCACGAGACTGCAGCAAATACGTGCCTCGGTTTATGCAGAAAACTGCACCCTCCCTAGTGTATCCGTGGCTGACTAAAACAAGGAAACACAAGTATCATTTGCATAAAAACAGTTCTGTTTCTTAAGTATACAGTATATATATAGGTATACAGTGTATATATAGCTGTACAGTACATATATAGGTATACAGTGATGAAGTTATGCACAGAGAAACAAAGTTTATGTATGAACACCAGGCTCCTGCAGCATGGCTGTAATTTCTAGTGAGCCCTTATGGTTTTGGCCTGGCACTTGCCTTCTCACAGTTTTGCCAGTGTCACCTGTTTCAGTCTCCAAAGTAGAGACTAGGGAACCTAGTCCAAGCAGTGGATGCAAAATCAAACATTTCTACGAGTTGGTCAATAAAAGGCAGAAAGTTGTGACAACTGTTTGCCTTGCTTAAAATTGGAGAGATGTAATGAAGCAATCCAGAAACCTCTGGAAGGTTCCTGTGAATGAAATAGCTTTCTAATATTGCTTAGAAACATTCATCAGTTTAAATATATGAACTGGATTTTTCTCTCTAGGCCACATTTGTGTTGATATCTTCCCTTTCCTGTGATGAAAAATTCACAATGCTACCTTGAATAACCAGTTCGGTAGGTTCTTTGAGAAGTAACCATATGTTACTACATTAAAATGCAAATCCATCATGACACTATGTCACTATGATGCTTTCCTGATGTTAATAATTTAGGAGGGATTAATTAATTGTGACTTTAAAAGTCTGGAAAAAAATCAGATCATTATCTCTCCAAATATTCCCAGAATTTCCAAGGCTTTTGAAATCCTGATGGAGTTTTACAGCACTGTGAACTCCTGCTGTACCTCTGTGGTACACTGCTTTATCAAGACATTTTGTCCTAGTGCACTATGAGACTGACCCAGACAGTGTCTGGATAAAAGCACATTGCAGCATGCTGGTGTTCTGAGCTCAATGAACAGAGCTGTAAATTGCACTGGTGATCAACATAAACCAGTGTTCTGATGGCACCTGAAATAATTTTGTCATACTTTGCTTTGTTGCCATTAATTCAGTTTGTGGTAATGCACATATTTGATGTATGATGATGGCTTGGTGATCTTTCCATCAGAAGTATGGAGGGAATAGAACCAACAATAATTAAGAAAGTTTGGGACTTTTATGCTGTACTTTACCACTCAGATAGAGACCACATAGATTATATGTTTTCAGCCTACACAATTTGTTCTTGATAACTTACATTTTTTCCCTGTTCTGCCAGGAAATTGAGTTTAAAATTCTGAGACCAAAATTGCTTAATTGTTATTATAAAATAGCCATTTATACTGAATGCATCAGTTAATCCACTGTCACTGCATTATAACATCATTAATGAACTATCACAATGATCAGATTACAGTCAAGTTTAAAGTCAAACCGATTTTTAGCTATTTTCAAAAATGAGACTGGACAAACTACACTCCTGTGCCCACAACGAAGTAAGTATATTGAAGTATCTTCCCCGTGATGTCCATGTGGTGCCACAGACACATTTTACCAAGTCACTTCTGAAAAATGCATCTAAGTTTAACTGCCGTAACGATCTGAGAAACTTTGATTTGCATATACCAACTAGAGATCTTTTTAAAAGAAATTTTCTTAAGAGTTCATGTGCAGTGACTGTAATTCTGTGTCTGCATCTCTCTGCTGCAGTGGACTCTTCCATCCGGAGGAATCTAAAATGGAAATGCCTCATCCCTATGGTCAGTAGGGCTGCCTACCACATGTCAGGATTTCGGCAGAACATAAAAGGGAAGCTTGGTGTGTAAGAGTGTACAACGAAGGAGGAAAACCTTTCAGCAGAAATGTGGGAGATTAGGACTCAAGTGTTTGCACTGACTGAGTTGGTTTTCCTATATGACCGATGATCAGATAATGTCTCTGCTTCAGTGAGCAGGTGTTTCCCGAGGAATAGTCTGTGAAAAACTGTCCTCTAAACAGTTACGATAAGGAGTTTACCGTTATGTCATTCTAAGTCCTCTGTCAAGAAGTACTTAGGTGGCAGGTTTAACTAGTACATAGTAGATAAATCATGAGAATACACATATAAAAGTTAAGTATAAAATAATTATTGAGTTGCTGTGGAGCACAAACTCCCATTCTCACGGTCTGGATCAGGCACAAGCCATTTGGAAAAACCCACATGCACTTACACAAGCAAAGACTGTGCTTCCAACAATTCTCATATAACACCTTATATGTACAGTAATCTGAATTAACACGGGTTGCACAAGCTTATATAGGGTGTTTGCTAACTTCTGAATGCCTTTTTTTTTCCCTATGGAGGTGATGCATGTCCCTCTATGCAACATGTAGTTGTGAAACCAAAGGCATATGGTGGCGGGGCACGGCACCACTTGCATCGCGGCATCACGTTGCTTTGCAGAGCTCTTTGGCAACAAACGGTGAGGCAAGTGAAGCGCAATTATTTTCGTCAATAACAATCTGGTGACACTGACAGTCGGTTTGGTGGTTTGATGGCAGCGGCAGCGGTGGGTGATGATCTTAAAGGCCCTTTCCCAGCGCTGATGGCTCTGTGACTCCGGCAGCGCACAAGTAGCGCCGCTCGGGGCCCTCCCTCCGGATTTTGGCTCCCGGGCTCATCAAAGTGCTGCGGCGACTCGGTGCAAACAGCACGTCGGGGCTCTTCGCTGCGGTAGTTTCGCGGGGCGCCGGCCGGGCTGGGGCCGCTGTGCGCGCTCCGCGCTCCGGCCGCGCAGAACGCGCTTCTGCCCTCACGGCGGGGGGAGGGGCGGCCCCGCCGCGGCGGAGCGGGGGGCGGGGGCGGGGCTGGGGGTGATCCTGCCCATCGGCGCCCCCGCCGTGCCGCGAGCGGCGGGGCGGGCGGCCAATGGGCGCACGGGGGAGCGCGCGCGCAGCGGCCCTACGGGAGCGTCGGGGGCGCCGCGCGGGCACAGCCGGGCAGGGCCGGGCCGCGCAGGGCGGGGGGCGCGGCGGCACCGCCACCGCCCGCAGCAGGTACCGACCGACCGACCGACCGACCGACCGCGGGGAGCCGCGGCTGACACTCAGCCGCCCCCTCCGTCCTCCCGTGCCGCGGCGTGCAGGGGCAACGGCCGCGCGTTTCCGGGAGGGTGCGATGGATGGAGGAGGGAGGGAGGGAGGGAGGGAGGCGGGCGGCGGGGGAGCTCCGCGGTTCCGGGGCTCCGTGCCCTGTGATCGATGCTCAGCCAGCGCGGGCGAGGCCGAAAGCCCCCGGTGCGCCCGCGCAGGACCCGGGCCGGGGGTGCCGCCGTGCCCCCCCCCGGCGGGCGGGCCTGCGGCGGGCGCGGCGCCCCGGCCTTGGGCGCCCCGGCAGAGAACGGGCCCGCAGGGAAAGGCCGCGCGCTCCTCTCCCGCTGGAAGAGCGAGCGTTCTTCTCGCTTTAAGAGAAAGCTCTCTTCGGGAGAGAACGGAAGAGAGAACGGAACCGGGCCGTGCCCGCAGTCCCGGCCCGGCCCATCCAGAGCGGGGAGAGCCCTTTGTCCGCCCAGCGCCCCCGGGCTCGGAGCCCCCATGGGTCCGCGAAAAGACTTTTTCCGGAGTGAAGTTTAAAGTGTGGTTAATCGCAGATAACGCTCGTTGGTAGCGGGCTTGTAATTGAAACCAGCTCGAATCCCATGAAAATAGAAGCCTTTAATTTCATTTAACCTACTTCGTGGCTCGGGCAACTGAAATTTTCTTTATATTTTAATAGCTCTTTCTGTAATAATTAAACAAGAAGTGGAGCATGTAGGAGTTTAACTATCTGTGACATCCATCTGTAATGTGGCAGGCTAGAATTTCTTGGCCTCCAACTTCCCCAATTTGTGTGTCTGTGCTTCCTGACTGAGATATCTCATTTGAGCAATTTGGACATTATGTATTGGGATTCTTTACTCTTCAGCTTTTCTTTTTCACTCTCCACTCAAACATGGGTGGCTTAAAATTTGGCCATTTCCACACCGAAATCCTCCTATAGCTGGATAAGAAAGATTGACTTTGCAGGTTATGTTCTTATGGTTTGGTTGGGTTTTTTTTTTTCCCTCCTGGCTGTTTGCAGAATTGTAAAGTAATACACAAATCTAGATCTGTAACTTGTTACTGTGAGTACTTAGTCATTATTTATTTCCCTTATGCTGGACTTTAAGTGTAATTAAGCACAATTAGGCACAATTTTAACAGCATGTGGGACAGTTGCTTTAAGTTAAGTGTGGCTGTAGGTTTTGGACACGAATGTTTTTTCCTTTTCATGATTAAAAAGTAACTCATTCTGTCCACATCTTAATCATCCTTAGGAACTGATATTGTTGATAAAATTTGTCATTGAAACAAAACTAACTTTTGTAGTAGCAAAGGTTTTCTCCTTTGATATTTAGTGTTCCTCAGACTTTGAAATGTAGAGGATGTCTACTAGCTAGATGTGAGCAGTGTCACTGAGTGTCAGTTTATAGTGCAATTCCTGACAGTATGCCATGGAGAGTTGTCTTTGAAGTAATAGATGTTTTGAAATACCTCTACTAACATTTTTCCTTCAAATGGAGAATCAGTCCATCCACAGGAACTCTTAGCTCCTGAGAGGCCAAGCTGAATCTCCTTCTGACCACTACCAAGCGAAGGGTCCTTTGTCCTGTTTCTGAGTTCTGGGCCTTGGAAGAACTCCCAGTTCGTCACAAGCACTGTGCTTGCACAGTTTGGAGGGGATGTATAACAAATTGAAATGGTTGTACAGCCATTTGGAAAGTCCAAGAGGGTGCCTGAGGAGGTGCTGGATGTTGTTGAAGACATGGCTGTATCACTGCAGTGACTGCAGGCTTGGTTGGCTTCTCCAGCCAGAAGCTGTGTGTATGGCTTGTGTGTGTGTGTATGTGTTTGGCTTTTTTGTCACAAAATACTCAGTGATTGAGGAGGGTCTGTGTTTGGTATCGTTTGCCTGTTACTTGTCTACAGGAAGCAGAGCTTCTGGGTAGCAAAATAAAAATTCTGAAAAGGAGCCAATATCACCAGAAATTGTGCTTGGTTAGTTTGGTACTTTCTGTGTAGCTGGAGGACTTGTGTTATGGAAACATTTAGTGTCTGGGCATGGTCAGTACCATTATGGACATCCATAGTGTTTCTCCCAGTTGCCAAATCTAAGCCTTGCAGTAATACAGTCTTCCAGCTCTGCTTTGTTTAGCCTCAGCACTTTGGAAGCTGTGAACTGTCCTAACAAATGCTGTCTCTCTGAATAGACTAAGTGTTCCTATTTGCCTTTTTTTTTTCCTTTTTCTTCTGAATGTCTCCAACCAAGGGTTTATAGTGAGACCCTGTTAATAGAACTGCTATTCCTTGCATCTCTTAAGCTTTCTCCGAACTTCTCAAGCAGCGGTGCCTGCACTCATGCACCACTCTCTCCCTTTGGGTGTGGTTAGAAAGTCAGTGCTCGGTAGATGTTGCTAAGCTGCCGCTTGGTGTTGGTGGCTGTGTGTTCACTGCATCACGCCAACCTTTCCTGTCATTGTTCAGCTGGATGTTTGTAAATTTGTAGACCTTCTTGTGCAATAGGCATAATTGATAGGTCCAAAAGAAGACATCCATTAGCGTAAACAAGAGTTAAGATAGGAGCCCTCAGCATCTACATGATCAGTATCTGCAGCAGTGAAGTGAAGTAAATAGCTCTGTTCTCCTGAGGAGGAGGGAGGCTTCCTGCATCCTGTTTGATCCGGGGTCGCTTTTGCCCTGTTTGGAGGACAGGTAGGCAATATGCTGGTACAACTTTCTATGTAACTATGTGTTTAAGCTATTTTTAGACATAGGAAAATTGTGAAAACGGGCTTCTCTCTTTTGGTAGGGATTTGTTCTACATGAGTTGGAAAAAAACCAGAAAGGTAAACTAGTGTGGGTTTTTTTCTTTAAAAGGTGATTAGGCTTCAAATACAACTTGGTAGAGCAGTTGTCAGATAAATGAGTTATTTTTAGGTTTGCAAAGAGTTTTTGTGAATTTCTTCACGAATATTGTGGAAGAGAAAATATCTTTATTGACTTGCTTTGGAAAGCCATTGCATTGCACCATGTTAAGATGTTATGTTGCTGGACTGTGGTTTTGCATGAAGAATTTTGAAATGGCTCACCTAAACATTAAGGAATTGAGTTCTTGGTTACAGTTATGGAGGACTTGGCTGTAATTTTAATGAAGAGTTCTAAAATCTGAACTCTTTTTACAGCTGTCCAAGCATCAGCTCACCAACTGTGAGTGTCCTTACTACGGGTGTCCTTTCCCAGAAGCTGGGATTTGGTGAAACATAATCAAGGGCATTTGAGGATTTTCTTACAGAAGTACAGTTAGGGAAGAGAGAATTAACGCTAAACATTCACATGTGTCTGTCAAATAATGCATTTGGGGGGGTGTCATTTTATGTGTGTGTGTCTGTCCCATAGATCTTCCTTACATTACCTGGAAGTCTTCATGTTGGATTTGTGGATTTTGTTTTTTTGGGTTTTTTTGTTTTTTTTTTTCTGTAAATGGTGTGGGAAGGTATGGAAGGAGTCTGAAAGTGTTGATTACTAGGTCTTCAAATCCATTGTGTAATGTCTATTGTAAAATGTGATTCAAGCCTTCTAACTCAGTAATATGTAATTTAAAACAAGAGAAATAAGAGTTGGGCTTTTTGTTCTTGGTGAAGCACTAATTGTAATTGTTTTCTTAATAGTAACTTTGAGCAGAATGTAATTTCAGGTGCAGGTTTTGGTTGGTTATCTTTGTCCTGTGTGATCGATATGAGGAAGGTGACTCTGGGTTTTAACTACCAAGATTTATCTCCTAACACTGAAACCTGACAAACTGATGAGCCATTGGAGTGGTTCCCCTGCCCCCTTCCATACACTTGATTTGTGGCTTTCCCCTCCCAGCAAAATGTCAGTATCACAGAAGCAACTGGAGCAATAATCCTGCTGCTGCAAAGGCTTTTCCTAGTCATAACCAGGGCTGGATATCAGCATACTCGTATGAAGACTAAACTGATGCCTTTGGCCTGTTTTCCTAATGCAGTGAGCAAGAATTGAGTGATGGGGTCAGCTGTGAGTGCTGCTCTTCCATTATGTTGTAGGTAGGTCCTTCAGACAGGCTCTCTTCTCCTTTCAGAGTAATGATTTATGCAAAGTAAGAGCCATGATTTATGCAACTACCCTGATAAACAGTGAGGCTTTATCTTGTAATCCTTTCATAACCAAAAGTGCAAGTGAGATTTCTAATGCAGATTTTTAATTAATTTAGATAAAGTGGTCTGGAACTAAGCTTCTGTTCAGGAAATCTTGAATCTGCATGCGTCTTGGTTTTCTAGAACTTTGTCTCTCTGCATATGTGTTAAACATGTTTTCCCATGAACTGGAAGTGGAGTATAGTAAATGTTCTTATGTGGTATGTGCTTTCCTGTAATAGCTTAATTTCCAAACTGATCTGTGCCTTCTGTGCAATTTGGAGAGAAATGAGGTTAATTATACCAAAAGAGAGATTTATTTTTTTTCCTTCAACATGCACTTGATGACTAAGCTCAAACAGTAAACAATTTAGAAAAACATCAACTTATAATGTAATTATAAAAATTACATAAATATAAAAATAAAAATTACATTATAAGTTTTACTTTGTTTTAATTCATTTTTAGAGGAGGGACTTACTGTAAAAGAACTTACTGTAAAAGTCTTACTGTAAAAGAAATATAGTTACAGTAAAACAAGGGATTTCTGAAGTATGTACTTTGTGAACAGATTACTTACTAAGAAGTAATTTCTTAGTCATCTGGTACAGAATCCCTCTGAACAGAAGAATATAGAGAATGAAAATTTTTAGTAAAATCAGAGTTTTGGTTGAAAGAAGATGTGTGAAGACGTTTAAGAAATATCTGTGTAACCACATGCATTGAAGAATAGCTGTGATGACAAAGTTCTGCTGAGATCAACTCAACAGTGGCCCACACTGAGATCAGGTTCACCTCCATAAGACTAAAGGATTAAGAGGTTAAAGACTCCATAATTTTGGGCACAGCCCTGACTTCAAAGTATCTTATTTCACAAGGTATCTTCAGTGAAATAGTGGTGAATTGGGCTGAATTCTGCTGATAACTTATTGGGTGGCCATGGGTTGATTGCTCCAAATTCACCATCTTCCCAAAGCAATTGAGTGAATACTGTACTTGGTTGTTGTAATTGTCATATAAAAGAGAGTTACAAAACTTCTTCCATGTCTGTTATCAATCTGGATTTTGATATTAATACGCTGTAGTGCTGTTAAATAGATCATATGCAGTATTAGCTAAGTCTTGCCTAAGTCAGTTTAATAATGCTCCCTACCTTGAATGCATATGCTGCCATAGGTAGTAATATATCCAGGAGGAATGTAACTTGAGGAACTTACACTCTAGGACAAACTTTCACTATCTAGCATATTTCTGTGGTTAAGAATAGTCAAGAGAATTGCTTTTGAAAAGCCAGTCTGCTTTATTTTTGAACATAGGTCTATACACTCAGTTATGTAAACTTTGACCTAACTAGCTTGATTACTCTTAACTGGTATTGTGTTTCATTAGACAAATGATTTACAGTGGATACATCTCTTCATCCATAGTAGGCAAGTCTCTTTATAGTCTTCAATCTTGAAGATGTTCAACTGCTTTGAAATGCCTTGTTATTTTTCACAAACTCTCTTCATATATGGGGTGTCAGCCACAAGTTTGCCATATTCTACGTACAGCCTTGGGTTTTCTGGTGGGATTTTTACATGATTACATAGGTATAGTCTTTCAGATTGATTTAGTTTTGTTGTGCTTTACTTGTTTTTACAGAACTCAATATTACCCTGAATCCACCCATGCTATTTTCTGGACAGTGTGTAGTGAGACACTTAAGGTCTGTCATGCTACCAGGTGTAAGCCAAAGACTGGCCTGCTGATGTTAAATTAGTGGGCCCATTTTGATAGTTCTTCAAAACTTAGTTGTTCTAATTAGCTTCCAAACCTGGCAACGTGTTTTCCAGCTCCTGGAGGTATGTTAAATTTTCTTGGCGGGTTTGTCCAGCAGGGCATTGTGGCTTACAGCTAGTGAAGAAAGTGACCTTTAAGGGTGTAGATAAGGATGTTGGTGAAGTCTAAATCATGGATAAGGCTTGTCTTCCTGCTAGCTATGGGAAGAATTCCAAGTCTTCCACGTGATTGTGAAGTTTGAAATAGGTATGCTTTGAGGTTAATTTGCACCAAAAGCAGTTTACAACAAGAAATACTCAGTTTCATCATACCAGTCCCTACTCATCTTTTAGAGCAGTATCTTTCACAGATAAGGTTTCCCAATGGATATAACCTTGGACCACGAAGACAAACAGACTGTGGTCTTTGGTGATATGCTGGGTAGGTATTGGTGAGATAGGGCAGGTCACTGGCCCTTGTGGTGGTAGAAAATGTGGACATTCTGATGATAGCATTCATTGATTTACTTTTGTGGAAACAAGGAACCAAATAAAATGAGACATGATGATATGATATGACATGACCCAGACTTGTCTTTCTGGCAGTAACCTTGTTTACATTAGTTAAATATTACTTCCTTGTTGACTGAATCTCTCCAGTTTCCTAGAGATTTTTTTTTTTTGCTTGTTGTAGTGTCCTTGCCATGTGGCAATTGAAGCTTATATGAGGGACTTCTGTAATGATTTTTGTTTGGTGTGGATGCAGTGGTGTGTGTATGTGGTGTTTAAAAATACTTGCTGCACTCAAATTTGATGTCTGGAAGGATTTCATCTTCTGAATATATATAAGAAAAATGCTTTTACCACTTTACTTTTAGACCTTTTTCTGCTGTCCTGCTGCTAGTACTGGGTTCAAGCTGTCAGAGGGAAGGGGGAAATTGGTTTGTTGGACTGTATTTTTGCAGAATCTTGTGACTTGTTGCTGACATTTGAGAGGTTGGGAAATGCACATTTTCTATTTCCTATGAGTGATAATCTCAACAGGATTGAATTTGGAGGGAGCATGTTGTTGACCTAATGTTTGTCAGTGATAAAGTAAAAGACAGATCATTTAATCTCTGACAAGGACACACATGCACACTCTCTAGTTGCTGGATTTAGCATTTAAACATTCAGTGGAACTTCAGCAGGCCTTCCTGGCACTTGGAAAGCACATTTTTAAGCATCTTGATCTGTGTTTGGACAAATCTGAGAATTGATCATTATCCCGTTAAAAACAGAATCGTCCTTGTTTTGAGAGTCAGAGCCCTCTGAAGCTGTGAGTTAAATATTGCTGCAGTAGCTCTGGAGGCAAACAGAGCTGCTGTTGTTTGCTCTATAATAGCACTTGCTCAGCCCTGGACATGAGAATTTTTTACAAGATGGGGAATGTTGGCTAGGATCCTGGAGTGTTGATTTGGTGGGTTTTTTTGGTTTGTTTTTTTTGGTGTGTGTGGGGTTTTTTTGTGGTTTTTTTTTTTTTTTTTTTTACTGAAGTGCTTATGAGCTCTTGATTTATCAAAGGACAGCACCCTTCACATAAGCATATCTTCAAAGTGTCACCGAGGCTTTAACCCTGAACCTGTGCATTTAGAAGAATCCTGGCAGCAGGTGCTCTGCTGCAGCTTAACATAAGTTTCCTCTACCGAAGGCTCTTTATACCTGCGAATAATCTGGTAATTTTGATCATTTCTGTTCTAGAGCAAGAATCCCTTACAGATCTCTTATTAATACTTTTAACTGTCAGATTTCTTTTTTTCTTGACTCTTATTTTCTATTAGCTCAAAGAAGTATGTGTGATAAAAGGGTTTAGATATTCCAAAGTGTGGATTAGACAGTTTTGTGTTTGGTAGAAGTTGTCTGTCTGTGTTGGAAGAGGTAGCTGTTAACAAGTGATTGGATAACTGGTGACAATATGTATTGCTGGTTAACAGTATAATTCAGCTATTGTAAACATAAAACAAGTTGTACTCAAAAATAGATACAGTGATTGCTGACACTTAACAACCATAAAATGTTAAATTTGGGTTTGCTATATTGTCTTGCAAGATAGTTATTTTTTTCTGCATCTACTCCAACTTGTTAATATGTTAGAAGCCAAACTAAATTTCCAATAGGAAACACATGTGTTTCTTAACTGTTTTATTTAATAACAGAATTATGGTATAGTTCTTCTGTAATTTGCTACCATAAAGAACTTTAAAAGGTATTGCAGGTAATATACTCTGTCTGTAGGGTTTGAAATGAGGAGTTGCCAGCAATGCTATGCTAACTGGCACGTGGAGATGCATTCTTGGAGAAGGCAGGGAAAGGTAGGTGGAGAATGGGAACATTCTCTCCTTTCCCTGTGGTTGAGATAACCTTTCTTTCTAACAGAGCAAAACATAGGCTGCTGGTTTCAGACTTTGATTGTTCACACCTAGATTCCATATGTGGTATTTAACCTTAATTCCAGTTTGGTGCTTCTAGGCAGTTCCCTCACCATCCCAGTGTTTATTGCTGTAACATTGGCAGCAATGTGTACTTCTGGAAAAGGTCACCAATTCTGTTTTCTAGCTGGAATCTTCTAGAGGAATGGAAATAGGAGACAAACTCATTGTGGAAAATTGGTATGAATAAAGTCTACTGGAGTCTAGTTGTCAGAGAACAGGGTGAAGGGAAAGGGGATTGAGACTTTCTCAAAGGATGCATTTCTCAATTATTAAAGCAAAATGGTAGAATATTAGCCTGCAAATGTACAAGTGATGCTGCCTCTCAAGTGTGAATGTGAGTATTTATGTATGCTTGTGGTTTTTTAACTGAACTCATTTCATCGTTATGCTTCATCATAGCTCTGGATCTCAAAGTTTTGTAGGTCTGGTGTTCTGTAAGAGTTTCAGGGGAATAATATAATTATTTTTGATCTGATATCAGCTTCATACTCAAAGGAGTATGGTCAGAAATAACTAAGCTGGGAAACTTTCTGATCTGTTCTAGCTTCCAGTTTTCTTTACATCACATGACCCTAAATATTGTCAAGTTTTTCAGTTACCTGAAAAGCTGGACTGTAACAACACATACTTCCACTGGCAGCATTACTTTTCATTCCTTCAGCTTTTAGAGACAGATGTTGGACCATAGCCCATGTGCTGGGTGCTGTAGCAAGGTTCCTGTGGGTAAGTAGCCGAAGACTGACTGACCATGTGAGCAGGTCCTGCAGACTGAGGATACAGCATTATGTCAGAAGTAGGATTAAGCCTTCTTTTGAGGAGGGGTAGGTGAATGGATGGTATTTGATACTGTCCTAGAGTCTTAAGGGGTAAAAAATACTAATTATGTCTAGTTAGGTTAATTAGTGAGAAGATTATGAGGAACTATAATAAAACTGAATCTTGGTGATGAAATCACCACAGTAGCAATTGCATGAGTTTTCTTCTCCCTCTTTGAGGGAACTGAAATCATATCCTGTATGTGGGAGCAATCATGCAGATTTTTAGGAGGGAATGGAGTTGAGTGGTGTATGCAAAGATCAGAAAAACAAAAGTTCTGGGGAAGACATTCTTGAATAGTAGAGAGTATTAGTTGTGACTTCAAGAGCTGTGGTGATACAGACCTGTATCTTACACAGAATAGGAAAGAATGACTCATAAGCCTGCTGTGTCTTGCTCTCCATGCTTGTGGCAGGAGGTATGCTTTCAAATTTGCATTAAAATCTCTTAACTGTGTGGCAAAAGTGCTTTTAATATAAATAGCTTTTTCCCTTCACCCACTTCTTCAGTCTCATCAACCTTCAAAGAAAGAGTTTTGGATGATATACTGTGCCCAGTGGAAATAGTAGTGCTTGTTCTGCTCTAAACTTGCTACTGTATCCACTTCGCAGATGCTTCGCTAGTAACCTTGTGAAAGAAGAGGGTCAAAATAAGATTTGGACTTAAGACTTTGTATCCAAGCTCGTGAAACTAGGACTGGTGCAGGTAGTAACTCATTTTTAGCGAGTAATAATTTAGGACTTGTTCGGAGACTCATGATACGAGCACATGAAAAGCAGAGCACAGTTGCTTTAATATGACAGATTCCTGACATGTAGACAGGTGTTCCAAAATTATTTACTTTTTCGGGCAAACAGTACAAATTAAGCCTGTTGTTCACTCCTGACATACATCTCGGGTGTTGCCCGATAAGCCTGATAAGTTGCCCAATAAATAACCTGCTCTTTCGAAAGAACTGAGTTTATTTAGAAGTTGCACATTTATTCTTGGGTGGGAAGTGAAGAGAGGCTCTCATCCTTTGTAGGTATTTGGTGTTGTAATTCTTATTTGCTCAAGAAACACTCCATCTGTGTTTAAAGAGACCCATTTCTGTTGTGATGTGGGGTGTGGTTTTTTGTGGGTTTTTTGTTTTTTTTTTTTTTTTTAGTATCATGGTTTTATTGAATCTGTCCCTCTTGGTGGTGTTTTGGTCATAACGATTTGTGGAACTGCTATGGAGGAGGACTATAATTACACATCCAGCTTGGTATTTTTATAAGTCAAATTAGAAAGATGGGTAAAACATGGTGGAATTGTATCCATATGCTACAGTCTTCTACAGTAAAAGTAAGGTGGTTAAGAGTTACAGTAAAGATGTCGGTGTATCAAACTCAAAAGAATGGCACAGACTGAGTCCTAAAGATCCCAAAGGTCATGGTGCAAACACTATATTATTTTAAGAAATACCACTATATTTGTCCTCAGAAAGTATAATATCAGTTTCTATTATCTAGATTCAGACATAATTTTCAGGTGGTTGATTAAGGGACAGGAAAAAAATCATAATTCTTATAGTTAACTTCCAAATTGAAGCAAAACTTACAACAGTTTTGAGCTTTATGCTGGATTTGGGTAATAATCTCTCGCCCTTCATTTTCTTAGAAGGTGTATTCCTGGCTAACTCAAATCTTAGTTTGTGTGAGAATTCTAATGACTTATTTGGGGACAAGAAAACCCAACAGACTTAATTGATGAAGAAGTTGGAAAACTCTTTTGTGGAACTGTATGGGGGTTTTTGTAATCAATATAAAACCACCAGATTTAGTACCTAGCTTCTCTCTGGCCTAGTGTAATTTTGTAGTAAGGCTCGGCCTAACTGTGACAGGGGACTCTGCTGACACAGTCAAACTTGTGGATTGCGTTTTGATGATACGACGTTTAGTTGACATGGAACAGCCACTTGCAGGGGTAAAGGACCCTGCACGTAGAGGTAGAAATAGACTGAAGTTGAGCCATTTTCCTGACTCAGTGGGCATCTCATTCCTCAAAACATTGTTAACAGGAGCAATTTACAAGACTATCTGGGATGACTATAGTGACCCTATAGGAGTATTTTGGAATGTGATGAAAAAGGACAGCTTTTAGGACTGGTTTTAGGTTAGAAAAGAAAAAGTCTGTGAAGCATTTCTTTCAGGTATGAGATTGAATAATTACATCTGTGCTGTTTATTTCTATCTTCTGCAAATCTGAACTCCTGTAAGTTCTTTAACATGCTTTTGTTTTTAACTTTTGTAAAGGTCATAATGGTTTCCATTCCTGAATTCTATGAAGGAAAGAATGTCCTCCTGACAGGAGCAACAGGCTTCATGGGAAAAGTGCTTCTGGAAAAGCTGCTCAGATCCTGTCCCAAAGTGAAAGCAGTGTATGTACTGGTAAGAAACAAAGCAGGGCAGACACCTGAAGCACGAATAGAAGAAATTACAAGCTGTAAGGTATGTGTCAGATGCTTACGAAGTATGTCTTTGTCCTTCATTATAATGTTCCCATTTCATTTTGAGAACAGCTTCAGTTTCTCTAAAGCAAACTACTATTGTTAAGTGGTTTTTTTGGTTCTAACAGAAATGTAAAATCCAAGACCTGGCAGTACTTCTATAGCTGACTTTCAAGCTATTGGTCTCTAGCAAAGCCAGTTGTTGAAAATGGTTCTGTATTTAATTCAGGAGCAGGATGTTCAGCTGTAATGCAGAGTTGAGAAGTAAAAAACTGTGTTATCTCTTGTTAAGAAAATATAAAGTACAAGAGGTAGTGGACTGGGAGTTGTATCTGGATTGAGACCGTCCAGATATCAATTAAGTCACTTTTTCTCTTTATGGCTTCTTTTCCTTTCTGTAAGGTGAGGCACAGTGTTCTTTTTTCTGGAATGTGATGTTGGATCTACCAGTAAGCAAGAGTACATGATCTCAACAGGAACTTATATTTGTAAATGGAACAGGAATGTTTGTCATAGTAGATTCTAGCTATGGATCTCGGTTAGTCAACCTGTGACAACTAGAAAGGCACTGAAATTCTGTGCTGTGGAATTATTAAAATGACTGTCTAAATGATTTTCTGTGCAGTCTGGGTCAAATACTTTGCTCCTGAGAAGACTCATTACCTTAATGTCAGGCTGGGCATTCTTACTACATGCAGAACCATCCAGTGGTGTTGCCCATCTTTCTGCGAGAGAGTATCCTGTTCATGATGAGAAAGATGAACAGATAGAGGAGAGATTTCTAGCATGAACTTTGCTAAAGCAGAGTTTATTTCTGTCCAGGTCTTTCTCTTGTGGAACATGGGAGTCAGCAGTTTTATTTTTCAGGCTTAGGAAATATGTTGAGATGCAATGTAGCCTGTACAAAGTGTGTGCACAGAAGGTGCTACAAGGGAATCAGTAACAAATTATGAATGCACATAGGCTAGGAGGAATAAGTTTTTTGAAGTAAGGTAATGAATTTCCACAACTCTGACTAGGTAGAATTACAGCAGATATGGGGATGGCTGTGCCCTTGGCAAATTATTTTCTGTAACTGTGTCAAAACTGTAGCTCATTGCTCAAAAGCATCTGGTTGCAGTCCTGTGCAGTATCACAGAATGCAACAGAATGAGTTACAGGGGGATTCTGTCTTAAATTCAGTCTGCCACTGTCCTGAACAAGGAAAGGATCTCCAGACTAAACTGAGATGAGAAAGGAAAAATTTCTCAATCCACTCTTTGTATACACTATTACCCAAAAAAATATTAGGGAGTATCTGGGCAAGGAGAGGGATAGGAGTAGTGTGTACTGACTTAAATTTCAGTAAGACCTCAGTAATCCTCATTGTAGCTTTAGGAAACCTGTGCTTTGTGAAAGGCTTTTAAATTTGAGTCTAAGTGTGCTTGTAGTCTGTACCAGCTCCTGCTGAGATAACAGTGTGATATGGTTTGAGTCTTGGTGAACACTTACTGCTGGAGCAGGTTCCCGGCAGAAGTCCTGGTAAGCAGAATTACTGCTTGAGGTAGTCCTACATCTGAGTCCCACAAGTAAGGACATAAAAGGAGAGTGTTACACATCTATGCAGAGATGTAGGTAGGGCCAGGTATTTGTTCTCTCTTCTTCAAATTATTAAACAAATAAGGCCAAAAGTCTGTAGTTTAGTGTCATTCATGTCATCAAGATTCCCACAAAAGACCATGAACATTTTAATAAGACCTTTTGTCTTAAAGAGCTATCCTGTTGCAAAGGCTCTGCCTGTAATTTTTCACAATTTGATTGGACTCATTAAGTATTTTAGAGATGCTTGAAGATTCTGTTTCTTGTAGAGTTTAAAATCTAAAGGGATGAACGTGATATTTGAAATAAAGTTTTGGTTTCAAATAGCCAAAAAATATTGGGGTTGCTACTTCATTTGGACTTCAGGTGTCTAATTAATTTTTTATCTAATTAATCTGTTAATTTTACACATCACTGCATGTGCTCTAGGTATTTCTTCTGGTTCTCCTTTGTACCGATGTCAGTGCTAGTGTGAGGTATGTAGGAATAATGTATGACTATGGAGCTGAAAAGGGGCAGAACAGATGTGATGGACATAGGAAAAGTCCCAAACTGGCTCTTTTAAGAGCTCATCTGTGGGATTGCTTTTTGATTATAATGCATATCAGCACATTAATATGGTTAACAGGCAGTTACTTCAGTTCCCTGGAGGCAGGCACTGTCATTCCAACTAAAAACATAGCGGGCTTATTTTTCAAAATGACAGAAAGTTTCCTGCCCTTAGATAAGCACTGTTTGCTCTACCCGTAAGAGTTGCAGAGGCTTTAAATGCAGTCTTGGCAGCTTTGTCCTGTAAGGTGAAGCTTCACGTTTGGGAAGTCCAGGCAGTAACTCCAGTCTATAACTGGAGATGTCCCATGCTCTCACTCTAGCATTACTTCTGCTACTTCAGGTGGCCGCACAGTAAGCTGCACTAGCCCATGGTTGGGCAGAAAATATATCCACAGAAAGAGAACTGGACCCACAGCTGCTCTGCTCACACAGCCATGGGGCTTCTTGCTATTGCCAGTGCAGGAGAAGCAATGCAAAAGTAAAAAAGTTAAGGGAGGACCAGTCTGTTTGGTAGCAGTATAAACTTATATTGCCCTAAATGTTGTGAAACTGTACCTTCAGGTGACTTAATTTAGATTTTAAAATGAATTAGCTTCCTTCTGTAAGGAAATGTCTTTTAGCTATTTGCATTTGCTGTAACTGCATGGTTGGAGGGGGAGAAAGAAGATGCTGCTGTGATTTGAATGCAGTTTAGTTGACTGGTGTTGAAGCAGTTGCTAAGATATTGGCCCCTTAACAATTAGAGAAGAGGGGTCTGCTTTGATATAACTTTCAAGTATGTTTTATTCCCACAGTACTGTGTTGCTCAGGAAAACTTGCATACTAACAGGTGTAAATAAGATGAGGCAAGAATTTTCATCTGTGTGTTAACCCATGGGGTTAGAATCCAGTTATTTATGAGGGGAATACATGATGGAATATAATATGGGTGAGATTTTTTTCAGTGAGAATAGTTGAACACCAATTTTATAAGACTTATAAAGACTTACAAAGACTTAAAAGACTATAAGATCAGATGCTCTAACGTTGTATTCCTCTTTTCCTTTAACTTGCCAGAGAAACAATTTCTTTATTGCTTTATTTTTTAGTAATCTGGAAGTTCTCCAAAAGTGGCATAATTTGAGGATAGCATTTCTTAAATCACTGGAAATTTTGTCTTGATGAAAGTTTTCTAGAACTGTAATCCAGCATGGCTTCTGCAAGTCTATAAGAATCTGAATAGCTTTTATCAAGCTTGGGAAGTGAGCAGACTGTTAATTTTCCATATGTCGAAAGAAAAGAGATTATAGTATTTAGACTGCTACATAAAATTTCTTTGAGTCCTGATGTCTAATAAACACCATTCCCTCTTTTATCTGATATTGACAGAGCTTTGGTTTTAAGGGTTGGGATGAGTACTAAATATTAAGTGCAAATTGAAGTTTTCTTCTGTACAACACATGCAATACTGCTTTCACTGTGTGCACTGTGTGCACAACTTCATCAATGAGTATGTTCATGAGAAGTCAGTAACATGTTCTTATGATATTGCTAATAAGCTTTTCTAACTTTCTGATAATCTTGAGAACTAAGGAGGGATAAGCGGAAAATGTGGGATTTTTCTTCACTTAAGTCAAACATTTACATCTTATCTTCTTTGAGTTTTTAGTCTTGTTATTTTTGACAGCTCTTTGACAGGTTGAGAGAGGAGCAACCAGACTTCAAAGCAAAAATAATAGTAGTTATGAGTGAACTTACACAGCCTGACCTGGATCTTAGTGAACCAATCAAGGAAAAACTTATAGAATGCATTAATATTGTATTTCATTGTGCTGCTACAATCAGATTCAATGAAACACTAAGGTGAGTCTAAAATCTGTTTACTCTGCTTTAGTAAAACAGTGGTACTCCAAGAGAGGGGGTGAATCAGGTGTCTGCACAACCTTGCAAATATTCAGATTGTCAGGCTGCCTCATGTACTCTGATATTTATGTGCTTGGGCAATTTCATGATGTTTTATAAGGTCCACCAAAGCTGTTGGATTTTCCTTTGCTCTTCTTCAGAAGATGGAAGGAATATTATGTAGATCTGCTTTGGCAGAGGTTAGAATTAAACTCTTCAACATGGGAAAAATTAATGTATTTTTAAAACCTTAGGCAAAAAGACATCCATTATTAACACTCAGAAACTAAATAAATTAGCCCCTGAGGTTTTGATGGGGAGGGGGTGTTGGTTTGTGGTTTTTTTTTGGTTGTGGAGTTTTTTTTGTTTGGTTAGTTTTGGTTTTGGTGGTGGTTTTGTGGGTTTTTTTGTTTGTTTCTTTGTGGTTTTTTGGTTGGTTAGTTGTTTTTTGGTTTTTTTTTTTACTAAATCCCTGTGCCTGGATTTAGAAACCTTTTTGAAGGGAAGCTGTTGAAGACACTAGGAGCATATTGCTATTCTGAGTCTTCCAAACATTATGTGTTGCTCTGCTCTCAGGGATGGGCAGAAAGGATACCCACGTGAGCTGTAGCTCTGTGCACTGTGCTCCCTAGTAATGTTAGAACGGTTTTCCTGGTGTGTGAAGGGCAACACAAACTATTCCTTTAACCTTCCTTGTTAGTAGCGGAATATGCATTTGCAGAGGATACAGTTTTGCCAGAAAAGTTGGGTAGGGAAGTTCAAGTACTTGCTCTCATACCTAATGAGAAAAGCAGGAGGTTAAATACTGCTCAGCTGTTCTCCCTGTCTTTAAAAAGTCCTTTATTAGGAGTGGAAGTTTGCCTTGAAGGGAGTAGGGAGAAGTAGATGCACAGGGAGAAAGAGGAGAATAAGAAGTGGAAAAAAGTGATGCTTGTGGCTCTGATTATGAACTCCTTCCTTTGTTGAAAATGGCAGTGAAGACTGAGAACAATATCTTAAAAAAAGCCCCAAAACTAATTAATTTCCATTGATGTTAATTACTTTGGGATAGTATTCTCCCTTTCTTGTCACCCTCTTTAGTAAAAACGTGTGATAATGCAGTCTGGAACTTAGTCATTGTTTGGGGGAAACAATTTTTTTGTTGTTAATGAAACACTTTATTGCAAAGACTTTGATAAAGTGTTACTTAGCTGCACTCTTGAAGCTTAGTTGATTAGTACACTGTGTATGAGAAAACTGATGCCCATAGCAAGTTCTGTAGGCTGGAGAGTGTCGCGGGTCGAGGCAGGATCATGACACGGTTTTCAGGATACCAGCAGCTTTATTGCAACAGTGCTGCTACTCTTATACAGTTCTGGACAACACATGTATCCGCACCATTGGCTTACCACTAACATAACAACTCATGATTGGACACACAGCCACATGTCTAAACACTATAGGTGGGTTTCCTGACAGGAAACCCATTCTGTGTTACTGTCCTTACTGTCTGTGGTTAACCCTCTGCCAGGTGTACAGTTCCATCTTCGATATCTTAGCTTACAGAGAGTTCAGAACCAGCTGGGCTCCCCCACAGGAGAGAATATGTAAATAGTATAAAACAGTCATAGTAGTTGCTCAGCAAGCTGTTATCTGGTGGGAATTGTAGAGACATGCCTACTCTCCCACAGTGTCCTTAAACACTCTAATGAGCAGCAGTGAAGTTAGAGCAGGAAAATATGGGTCTTGATGATTTTCCTTTTTTTTCCCTTCGTTCCTTCCTGTATTGAGCCTCGTGCTGTCCTACAAGAAGATGAAAGTCTCCAGCTTATTAGCCCTCTTCTGAGTCGTTGACCTAACTCAACTTGAACTCAAAAGTTCAGAGATGCATCTTGTGGCAACTCGATGTTGTGTTGCATTGTTTCCTTCACATTTTATGGAGCACATAGGATTGGGATTTAGACTGAGATCAAAGGTCTCCTGTCTTTCACACTCTGGTAATGGAGCATGAGGATGTTGGTAAGAACAGGATAAAAGGAAAATTATTCTGAATATTGAAAGATGTTCTGAATTGGGACTGTGATATATTGTTTTAAGCAGAAAGTTAGGACAGTGTCTAAGCTGCTTTTTTTGTGTAGGGTGGAGTACTCAGGAATACTTTATATATCCATCACTGAGGCATTTAGGAGTGAAATTCTTTTTGCATGTTTTTTGTCTTGCTTTCTACTAATCCCATTTCTGTTTAATCAATAGAGATGCTGTTCAGCTAAATGTGATTGCCACACAACAGCTCCTCTTCTTGGCACAGCGAATGAAGAATCTGGAAGTGTTTGTGCACGTTTCGACTGCTTACGCGTATTGCAATCGGCAACTGATCGAGGAAGTTGTTTACCCGCCTCCTGTTGATCCCAAGAAACTCATAGATTCTCTTGAGTACGTGTTAAATTTTATGAAGTTAAAGTTTGGGTAATCTGTAACAATTTGCTTCCTAGGAATGAAGTGCCAAAAAAAGGTTAGGAGCCTTAAAGATGAAGAGTTAGCTTAATGCTGTCGTGTAAGTCTGACAGCATGGCTGACACTTCCCTTTCCTGGAAAGGAGATGGATTAAGGTTTATGGTTGTTTTAGGCTGAGCTAGGTGTAGAGGGGTACTGAAGGGGAGGGATGCTCTTCTCTACTCATGGTGCCTCCTCTGTGCTGGGAGTGCCAGTCTTTCAGCTGTATGATGAGCTGAATCATGAGGTATTAAAAAAGTTGTGCTGTTGAAAGTGTGCTGGCACTGTCATTTGAAGGAAGGGGATAAAACTCTAAGACAGTCCCCTTGAACAGCGGTCACCACTACATCTGCCTAAATGCCATTGGAACATCAGACTGAGATACTGAAATAATATTGCTTAGCTGTAGAAGTAGTTCTGGTAGGTATTCTGAGAGCCCCAAACATTAAACATCCATTTTCTGTAGCTTTTTAGTCTTGAATTGGGCATTATGGGAGGAGAAAAGTTACTTGTTCTATATTTTACTTTCTGTGTATATTACCTGTCCTGAGGTAGCTGTCAAATTGTGAAGCAGGTGGCAATATGGGATAAGTGTAATGTAATACATGGTAGTCTCAATTTTAATCAGTCTCTTCCTGTCATACAAAATATCTGCTTGGAAGAGAAGTATGAAACTGAAAAGAACTAATTAGGAAGTAAAACATCTACTTTAACTTGTTAATATAGGTGGAAGAGTGCTAACACTAAAACCAAATGAGGTACCACCTAGAATTCACATTGAGCCAGTCATTTTCATAATGTTGACTTTAAATACACTTTCAAATGAGATATTTTGAAATAGTCCTATGAACTCAGGAGGGAAAGCTTTTGTAAGTTTCATGATCTCAAGCTGACCATGACACAAAAAAATGAGATTTTCATCCCTTTCTGGGCTTTCTTGCTCCTCTTTCTGCTCCAGTTCAGAAATCCGGTGCATGTCTGCTTTGATTGTAACAGAGTATTGGGGAATAACAATAAATTCCATTTATGTGGGCTGCATAACTGAGAACACTAAAGTAGCAATAGTTCCAGAGGTACATCTCTGTTTTGTTTGTGTGCTATGACTGAAGGTTATCACAGTTTTAATATGAACTGGGAAACAAGATGAAGTTGCCAGAATTGACTGATTTAAGGGGAGAAACACAGTGACCAACTTGCTTCAGAGGTGGTGTGTGATTTCTCACTGTAAAGGTGGAGGTTATGCTCATGATGCAGCTGTGACTCCTTAGCAGTGGCATCACCTTCTAGATCATAGTGCAGCGAACCTGTTTTCCAAAGACCAACTTGCTGTGTCGCATTTCATGCCTGAGAACTTAGTTGGTAGAATTCGGATTATTGTAAAGGAATGTACTGCTTGCCCTGTACCTGGTGTGTAATAAGTGAATTACTTGGGCAAAAAAGTAAATGTCAATATGCTTCTTTCAGTGGACAACAAGCACACAGTCTTCTCTTTTACTGAGAAACTTGTTTTCATTTCGTTGTGTCTCCCTTTTCCTTTAAAGGAGAAGAAAACAATCATAGTTACTTTAGGAATTCACACCTCACACCCCCAGTGAAGCAGCATGCAGTAATTTACATTTGCTTCTTGTTTTGTTTCTTTAGGTGGATGGATGATGACCTAGTGAATGATATTACTCCTAAACTATTGGGCAACAGACCCAATACTTACATCTATACAAAAGCCTTAGCTGAATCTGTAGTGCAGCAAGAAGCATCAAAGTTAAACATCGCCATTATAAGGCCATCAATCGTTGGTGCGAGCTGGAAGGAGCCTTTTCCTGTAAGTCACCAAGTTTTCACCTGACCATCTTGCCCGTGCTGCAGGACACACCGACAGCCTCTTTAGTGACTTTGTAGAGGAAAATCTCTTCGACTATGATGTTGTGTCTTGGTTGCTTCTGAATAACAACTGATGCAAAAGCTGTCAAAGACCGTATTCTAATGCGTGAAATTTAGGGTTAAATTACTCCAATCGTAGAACAATAATGCATTTGTATCACAATGGGAGATACTATTTCACACATTAAATAAATAGTCAGCTTTTTGCTTCATGATTCTGTGTACCTTCATCTGGTTGTATCAACAGCTGCAAAGGGTGACTAAGAAAACAGATCTGCAGGACATCAAGCTTTGCAGGGGGAAGGCATAAGTTCTGTGTGCTGTACGGATGTATAGCATATATGCTTCTTCCTGTGTGAGAGACTGGTGTTGGATTAGCTTCTCCAGTTCAAGACAGACTCAAACCCTTAAAATTCATATAATTGACTTTGCCTATGTTTTGGAGCGTGTCCAATGTACATGTCAAACCAGTGAGTATATAGTGTCTGAATACTGTCATTAAACTTGAGCAAGAATGTGTTCTGTTTGGAAAAAATGAGTTGGCAGAAGCTAGTCTAAAAATATTTGTAAACTTGAATACTTGCAACATAAAGATATATTTTTATGGACAGTGCCTTGCAGTTCATCCACTAAGAAATAAATAAGCTGGCATCTTGCTTTAAGTCTGCAGGTAGAGCTCTTCTCTGAGTCACAGGAACTTGTTACATTACCAGATTTTACTATGGAAGAATTGGAGACATTTAATATCTTTTGCCTCTTTATTCTCTTTTACCTCCACCCCTTACACTTGTAGAAACTTCTCAGATTTTCACTTGAACCTGCTGGTTTCAGTATCCTCTAACTAAGTCCTTTCCCTCCCCCTGTTCATAATAGGGCTGGATTGATAACTTCAATGGACCTAGTGGTATCTTCATTGCTGTAAGTAATGAATATACTTAATTTCCCCCCCTCCTTTTAGAAGGCAACAAAGCTTCATATGTTTTACTGGTGGGTCTTCTGTCTCTTTTTTTTGTTTTTGTTTTGTTCTTTAAGGCAGGAAAAGGAATTCTTCGAACAATAAGAGCTACCAACGATGCAGTAGCAGATCTTATTCCAGTAGATGTTGTTATCAACACTACACTGGCTGCAGCCTGGTATTCTGGAGTTCACAGGTATAACAGATGACAAAAGACAGTACTAAATATTTTGAAATTTTGTTGTCTGTTTAATAAATCAGTCTTCTGTTGAACTCCTTGTCAGTGTCCTGCTATTCCCTCAGGAAAAAAGAATCTAAGGTTTTGACGGGATTAGTCTCTCAAAGAGAGACTAATAACTTATTTATGCCAAAGAGGACATCATCTACTGATACTGTTGTACAAGCTCTGTCTAAGAAATATGATAGTTAAAGAAGGAGAAAAATACTGGAAGATGATACAGAAAGTAAAAGAAATCTGCCATGAGACTGACGCTTTCTGCTTTATGTAAATGATGCTGTTGAGGGAAAGGATAACTTTGGGCATGTATTTTGTTGTCCGTTTTTAAAAGTTTGTTTTTCTTCTAACTTGCACTTCTGTCTCTTTTTTTACCCCCAGACCAAAAAAACTCATGGTGTATAATTGTACAACAGGTGGCACCAATGCTTTCCACTGGAGTGAAGTTGGTATGCCATGTTTATTTTTTCTCATTAGTCTTAATAGAAAAAATAGGTCAAACAATCAAAGCACCGGCTATAATCAGTAGATCATATTGCATTTTTATTGTTGAAACTGGTATTGTAGCCATACCTCTCAATTTTGCAGTGTAGAGTGTTTTTTCGTTATCTTCCATTGTTAATTCTCTCCTGCCTCTCCCCCTGCAGCATTAGCAACATTTAATTTTGTGGGGCTTTTTATTATTCTTATTCCATTATAACCTAAACTATGGGACAGCTGATTTTTCTGTTTGATGCTGCCCTGACCTAATCTGCAGAATGTGTGTAGTTTGTGGAGAAAAGCATTGCTGAGAGGAGCAGTAGTGATGTTGGGTGGAATGCCAACCTTACTAAATGCATGTGGATAAACAGTGCACAATTCAGTGGTTTGTACATATGCATAATTGAAACGTATAGTAATAGTTTTGCCCTAGTGTAGCTCTTTGTGTTTGCCCTGAGTTAATTCTTGGTTGAGGTGGCTTTTTTGATCTTAAGACAGCTGCGTGACACTTCAACTATTCATTTACAGGGAAAAGTAATCTTTAAGGAAGTATGGCTATCTATTTTCAACTCTTAAATATCCTGACTAGAATGTAACCCACTGCGTTGTAACAGCTTTTGTTATAAATAGCAATGCAAGCTGGCTGACAAAATAAACTTCAGTACTTTAATCTATTTCATTTCTCTTTACTACTTTTTTCACACTTTTTACGTGCTTTTGCCCATTTTATGTGTGTCTGTAGTTACAAACATTATTGCTTCAACCAAACTTGGAAAATTGCTGACTTATATCCTCATTTTAATCAGGGTATTTAAGCATTGTCTATAGCACCAGCATAAAGTTATAGGAGAAGATTTAAAGGTGAATTAGAGGTGAATTTCCACATAACTTTTAAAGACACTGATCCTACATACCTGTCATGTACTGAATTTACAGGTGCCATGAGGAGTTTCACATGGAGTTCCATCCTAATTGTTTTTTTCTTAATGCTTAAATTTGGATAACGTGTTTAAAAATGCCATTTAAAATTCACTTCAGATGCTTGCAGAGTCCTCAGTCTGTTTTTAAATTCTTTACACAAGAGATCGGAATAACCTCCTTCATGAAATATGAATGACTATTTAAATAGCTTTATGTGCTTTATAAACTGAAATTGCTGTCAGTGTTTGAAACCAACAACTTCTAAGGTAGGGAAGAGGATGAGAAAGAACTACAATAAAATATGACACTGCTACAATAAAATATGATACTGAAGATGAAGGCATAAAAGACCTCTTGATTATAATAAGAACCAGTTCAACAGTATTTTAGGTTAAGAGCTTATGACTGCTTTGTTTTCTGTGAATTGTAGAATTGTGTGCTGTAATGTTCTTTGAAAACCATTACATTTTACATGGTTATTATCGAAGCCGTTATGCAACTTTTCTTCTCAGAATACCATGTAATTTCTACTTTCAAGAGGAATCCTCTCGAACAGGCCTTCAGGCGGCCCAATGTAAATCTAACTTCCAATCACCTTTTATATCACTACTGGATTGCTGTAAGCCATAAGGCCCTAGCATTCCTGTATGATACCTACCTCAGGATTACTGGAAGAAGCCCAAGGTAATGGTGACTGACTCTGTCTTGTCTGTTCCTCTGACTTTTAAACAAAGCTATGCTTATGGTATGATGTATATTGATTTTTTAAAAATTTATATTCATTCCCTGAATGTTTTGTGACTAAAACTCAACCTTTTTTTCCTGAGAACAGGTCCTTGAATTCAAAGTGACTCCGAACTTTCTAGCAAAAGTGAGAGTGGGTTTTTTTGGATGGTTTAGGGATTTGAGTAAACAGAATTAAAGGATGTATAGCAAGTGATGTTTGTTCTTGAATAATAAATACTAAAAATATGTTGATCTTCATTTTTTTCCTACAGAATACCACGTGAATATGATTTACAAGATAAATCCATTAGAAAATGCAGTAAGGGTACCTGACCTTAGGTTAATGAACCAGCCCCTCCTATGTCAGTTTCAGCATGCACAATGCAGAGTGTTTGCATTTTTCTATGATGTTTTGCTGAGACTGACTGGTGACAAACCATGGTAAGAAAGACAGGGCTGAAACTATGTTGCCTGTAAGGTGGTGGAGACTTGTGAAGAAGACATGGCCTGGGCGCTATCTCTATTTACTAAGTATGAGCAATAACAATCCAGTGAGATTAATGACTGCCCCAAAAGTGCTGTCCAAGATACATCTCAGATGAGAATCTTAGTCAGTCATTAAACTCTAGGAAGGCACTTGCATTAGGATTGTTGTTGCTTTTATAAACTGAAAATGGAATGGGAGACAGATTTTTTAATTGTAGATCATTCATGTAGATGATACAGCTGGATCTGATATGTTGGCTTGTATCATCTCAACATTCCATTTGGTTTACAATATTTACACCAGTATTTGCCTAACTAAAGTGGGGAAAATGGCATCTCTCTGCTAAATAGGCTAAACTAAATTATGTAGAAGGAATATAAGGTGTTACTTTGTTTCAGATTTGTGAAGCCATTATATCTTAACTCAATGCTTATGTTATGTTTTCAAAAGTATTTGTCTTCAGACTATAAAATCTCCAAGCTAGTGAGAGTGTATTAACACAAGTGAGTATTCGTTCGCTGTCCTGTAGTCTAGGTCAGTCTTACAAGGAGGCTAAAGCTCTGTAAAACACTTAGCCTTGGATCAGTAGGAAGCTGTGTAAGTGGTTTGTAGGAGAAAACTTCTAAACTGCCTTGGATTCTGTTGTTTCAAGCTTACTCAACAGTGTAATATTTAAAGCAACAGTAGTGGCAGGTGTCTGTGCCTGCACAGTAATCTTTCCACATTAAAAAGTTGTAAGATCTTCAGCTCTAAAGAAGGTATTGTACATAAAACTTCCTAGCTTCCAGGTTCTCTTGCGTTTTTTAAGTTATACTTAATAAAAATTGATAGAAATCCCCTTACAGATGTGAAGACTTCATTACTCCCTAAAATATTTGTACTGTAAATGCTTTCAAATGGTTTTGGGGGAATGCTGCCAGATTCTTATCAGGCTTTGAAAATCTTTTAAGTATTTGACTAGTGGGAATAGAAT
>JAYRBT010000177.1:6558551-6572785 GCA_036023395.1 Myiotriccus ornatus | reverse complement strand
TGTAGCGCTGCAGGGGGTTGTTGTGGCCAAAGTGCAGGACCCGGCACTTGGCCTTGTTGAACTTCATCCCACTGGAACCAGCCCAACTCTCCAGTCTATCCAGATCTCTCTGCAGAGCCCTCCTGGCTTCCAGCAGGTCAATACTCCCTCTCAACTTGGTGTTGTCTGCAAATTTGCTGATGATGGACTCAATCCTCTCATCTGAATCATCAGTAAAGATGTTAAACAGGACTGGGCCCAGCACTGATCCCTGGGGGACACCACTGCTGACCGGCCACCAGCTGGATCAGCCCCATTCACCAGCACTCTCTGGGCCCGGCCCTCCAGCCAGTTCCTGACCCAGCACAGAGTGCCCCTGTCCAAGCCATGAAATAATATTTTTTCATGATTTTTGTGTGGAAGGTATTTCTATCCCTTCCTGCCCTCTGGTGTCTTCCTAGCAACTTGAGTTCAAGAAAAGTTTCAAAAACACCCCAGAGCTTTGGACTGTTAGTATTTTTAATAGCTGAATTTTCCATAAAATGTGCATACAGCAAGAAAGAATTAGCAGAAATAGTAACTGGAAGTGTTGTTACTTTTGCATTCTTGCTATGATGATGTGTTATGAAAAATAAAGTTTGAGAGATTCCAGTAACAGAACTAAAAGGCTGTTCAGCATGAATGTATTTTATATGACAAGAGCTGCACCTGACCTTTAACTTGCAAACACTGCTTATTACAAAGAGAAAACTTGAGTTGTGAATTTACCGTAGTAACTTCCTCTGCTGAGGAAGACACTCGTATGGTTGTCTTTAAAATTTAGCTGTACAACTCTAAGCACAGCTAAAAGAACCCTGCATTTATCAAACACTGAACTTGGCACAGAGCATAATAGAGTAATTTAGTTGCCTGAAAGTAAGCAACGTAATAGAAAACAGTTTTTAGAATGGAATTCCTTACAGGCAGTTGAAATGGCAAAACAGTTCACTTGGAAGTGGAGGGAAGAACTTTACTGCTGGGGAGAGAAAATAATGGCATGACATGGTTGGAATTTGAAAGAGATGATCTAAGAAGCTGGTGGTCAAGTCAGAAATGGGATCTAAATCTGGATCATTCTGAGGATTAAGGATAGGATAACTTTCTTGCATCAAAGACAAATTGGAATCATCTGGATTAAAGGCATTTATTTTCCTTTATATAACAGGTGAATTTTTAGGCAACTAACAGTGAAAGCTTTTATTTTGTGCAGACGTTTAATTTTGATGTTCGACAACTACACTGGGCAGAATACATGGAAAATTACTGCATGGGAACAAAGAAATATCTGCTGAATGAAGAAATGTCAGGCCTCCCTGCAGCTAGGAAACACTTGAATAAGTAAGTATAATTTTTTATTTTCCTCTGTTTATATTCTCTGTGTCTTCCTGCCTTTATCCAGTTTCACTTTTTCATGTTATGACTTAATTTTTCTTTATAGCACCTGTTGGGCCTCCACAATTCTCCTGTTCCAGTCCAGTGGTCTGGAACATTTTTTAAAGAAGTTCTGTTTGTTGCTCTCGAGTTGCTTCCAGTATTAATAGTTACAGTGTTAGTCTGGGATTATGGTCATAGCTCTGATCACTGGTGTGTGCAATGTAATCCAGGTTTCTGATTTTACCCAAGTATATTTTGGAAGGTAAAAAGGTACACTGTTACACAAGGTCAGAATAGCTTGTTCAAGAGGTTTAATAGAACAATAGTTATTTCTTCTGGAAATGTGATCTTTTGAAGCTGGTGAGTGAACAGGCAGGGACTCTCCACTTCAGAGCAGGACACTAATGTTGGTGCTCTAAGATGGCTTCCCTTAGCCTTTCCTCTGTGGCTTAATTCCTCCAATTTGAGTGGATTGCTGCTGTCCAGAATTCTACTAGCATAGGTGTCCTTGCTTTGTTCTTGGCTGATTCATAAAGGCAGCCGCAGAATTTCTGATTTTAAGAGTGGAATAAAAGTAATTAATCTTGTTCTGCAATACTACATCATGTCTGCTACCCTGATAGCACAAAGAGAAACAATCTAGGTTGTGACTTGTGTTGTCATTCTAAAGGCAAGGATTTGCAGTTGTAGATATATGCTATAATCACAAGTATACTTTTGGAAGACCGTATCTGTGATAATGGTGGGAATAGTTCAAAAGGCATCCTCTTCTGATTTTTTTATTTAATTTAGGTGCTGTTAAAAAGCATAGGAGTTATCATATAGCTGCCATTCTTTGTACAAAGGATCATATTGAAAATAACATGAGAAATAATCTTGTATTGGAGCAGCATCTGGTTGCCCCCAGCTCTCAGTTTATAAGTGGATTTTTTTGCAAGAGGTTTACTCTGAAGCATTAACTTGGTCTCTTTTGTTACCGTCTAGGTCTTTAATCTGAATTTGAGGAGTCCACCGCTTCAGTATTAAACAGATTTGGCAGCCTAGGGAAAATGCTTCTCTAGGGTAGATTTGTTCCTCAAATAAAAAAGGGGACTTGGCTTTTGTAACACAGAAATTTAAACTGTTTTTTTCTGCAAACAAAGTATGTACAGAAACCCAGCCTACCTGTAAAACAAGACCAGTATTTCCTTAAAAAGAACTGCCTTTAAAACACAAGCTGTCATGATCTACTGACCCACAGAGATTGCTCTTTTTCTAAGAAATCCGAGCAAATTCTGGTTGCTGTTTGTCTCAAAGCTTTCATCTCTGTATGTGAGAAGGTTGCTTAAAAATCATAGTTGCCCTAGAAGGTCACTTAGTTTCTCCTAATCTTAAAATATAGTTCCCTGAGAACTAAGGAGTTGAAAACTGCAGTGAAGATTCCAGGTTCTGTGGCTGGAAATGTGTCTGGAAAATCCAATGAGTTTTGTTTGGTGGGGTGTGGTGGAATTTTTTTGCTGTTGACAACAGCAGTTGGAGTTCTACATATACATGAAGTTTGAAATACATGGTGGGGAGGAGGGAGGTTCGTAGTGTAAATGTTTCCTAGATTTTGGCATGGTTGGCAGTGTTCTATAGGTAAGTTACCATGTCTGTGACCTTGGCTTGAAGAGGTTTCTATCAAGCAGCTATAAAGCAGAAGTACATGTGGTTAGCTCCAGGTCTGGCTCTGTTCCTTAGTTTTCATTCCACTTTTCAACAATGAAAAGCCTTCTCTGTTTGGCCCTTCACTTATCCACTTACTTACATTATGAGTTGCATTAAGTGAATGATGAATCTTAAGATGAACAGAATTCTACAGAACAAATTCATTGGCAGTTAATTTTTAGAGTGTCCTTTCTACCCTGAGTCCTGGTATCTTGGCACTTAATTATTTCTTTTGTTTTTTTTCCCAGGTTAAGGAACATCCGCTACGGCTTCAACACAATCCTGGTGATCCTGATCTGGCGCATCTTCATTGCGAGGTCGCAGATGGCAAGAAACATCTGGTACTTCGTGGTTAGTCTGTGTTACAAGTTCCTCTCCTACTTCAGAGCCTCCAGTACTATGAGATACTGAAAAAGAGAATTTAGCATTAGGACATCTATGCATATGGTGGTCTAACTGCACAAAACGTGTAACATGTAGTCATCTCACATTTTGTAAAAGCATAATTTCATCTTTTAATTGGAGTGAGAAATAAACAGTATGGTATATGTAATGTTAGTTGTGTACCTTCCTGGGAACAGAGGAAATAAAATGGTCAAGCGCCAGTTTGAATTGACATTAGACAAGCATTGTGGTAACTTTAACTCTTTGACCTGGGGAAAACGTATTAGACCACTGACCAACATAACTGTGCAATTTGGAAAGTGTTTGATTGAAATCTGCCTTAACATGATTTTTTTTTTTTTTAAGTTTTACTCCACATTGAGCAAGATAAATATTGACTTAGTAGATATTAGTTGCTGTAGACCTATTTATTTGAAATTCTTCTAAATTACAGAGGGTTTTGCAAGTTGAGAAAGTATAAATGATGGTGGATCTCCTGAAATAAAAATTGAGGACTTTCATAATTTGTCTTTACATTCTGCCATTTCTTCCCTTCTCCTCAAAGTAGGGATGCAACAATGGTGGTGCCTCCTTTGCTTTAAAAGAAAAAAGAAATTAAAAAATGAACCAACCTTCTTTATTTACTGAAGGGCCTTTTGTACAATCTGGGCCTCAGAATGCACTTGGTGATTCAGTTCTGTGCTTGAAACTGGCTGTGTCCAACTTGCATTTATGTTGGCATGAACAGTTTGCTTCTCTGAAAGCAGAATTGATTCCATCATTGAGCAGATAAAAGGAAATGTAACCCTGAAGGGGGCAAATAAAGTCATTGACTGTCCTCTTTTTAATGATTTTTTTATTGGGAACACAGAGCCAGCACTTGATTGTTACACTTCTGACTACAAAGGGTAAATATAATGGAAAGGAGTTTATCATGCTTAGTTGCTATTTATATTACTGGTCATAATAGCTGGAAAACTATAGACTTTCATTAAGAGATATACCTGTTTTTAAGTTGTAAGCGATGTTAGCAAATACTTTATGATTAACACTTTTTTTAAATCTTTGAGCTATGAAATTTGATGCATGGACAACACCGATGCTCAAGCACACCTTCCCATCCCTGCCCTAGTAAAACATCATCATACTTGCAAGCAGGGTAAGATGAATAGATGTTGACAGTTCTTCCATCAGTCTTTTAATTTAAATTATCAGGTTTAAATCTGAAGAAATCGGGTGGTTTTTTTCTGCATGTTACTTTGTTTCAATAGGGAAAACATCTATAAAAATGGCAAGCTGTAAGAAAAGATTGAATCCCTGTTTCTTTAATCCAAGGCAATACATGAAGATCTCTTTAAATTTTGGTTGTGCAGCATTTGGTTTGAGAACACTGTAGTGTTCCTCTAATTGATGCACCGACCAGCACCCTTGCCCAGTGTTTGTTTATTAAAATCACTTTGTACTGATGAATTTGTTCTTGAATCTGCCTGTAAAGGCAAATAATGACTTAATTACACAAGAATTACATTATGCTTGCCCTTGGTAGCTTTTTGTCCTATTTGAATTAAATATATAAAGAACTTATTTTGCTATTTTTCTGAAAACTCTTACTTTAAAGACAACACCTTTCCTGCAGGTGTATATCTCATTTTGAAAAGATAATGGCTTCCTTGTTGAAGCTAAATATTCTGTAGTTAGTAGTTAAGCTGTAATTCCTTTTTAAAATGACCTGTGTATATATAAAGCTAGTGGTGAAAAGCCTAAATGGTCTAGGACCACACCTTGTGTGAGAGACCTCTGATTGTGGCTGAAAATAAATTAAGGCTTCTGTGCTTGAAGATGTTACACTTTAACAAATACATTAGGTATATTACATTTTTAGTTGCCTCCCCAAGTATCTTACTAGCCCTGAAAGTATGCTTAAGCATTCCTGAATTGTAGACTTTTTTTCAGAGATGCCTGCTGTCCAGTGGCACTGCTTGTCCCATGTTGGCACATGGCTGAAGTTTGCAAAAGACAAGTACATCATATTCTGGAAGTTATTCTGTGAAACAATTCTTATGAAAACTTACGAATTTTGGTTGTTTATAAACATTATGACATGATACTTTTAATGTTGATTTGTTAATACTGGGAACTATGAAGCCAACAAACTGCTTATTTCAGGTCTAAAATACTGCTTAGAAATCTAGTCTTTTGAATAAATAACAAAGAGAAAGATTACTTTAAACATAAGGATATTTAACTTCTACTCTTTAAATATTTGCCAGTTTAGAAACCCATTTTTTTCCCCTTTTTGGAGACTGTTGTTCTGTGCCCTATTGGTATCTTACACGAATTCATCAGTCGTCCTATTTAGCTGCCAGTAGATTCAGTGTCACATTTATTACACTGGTTTTGTCACTTCCTGTAGTCAGTCTGTGAAGTTCGATCTTGGTTTTTTTCCCGTATCAGAGCCTTGTCCTCTTGCAGTTCTTCACACAGTGTTTGCACATAATGGATGTTGGTCAAAAATATACTGGAACTATATTTTGGTACATGAAGCTTGACTCACTGTTTTGACTTTCAAGTTACAGGAGGTGTATCGGTTAATAGGAAGAAAATCAGACTGAACCATCATTATCATTTAACTGTTACTGGTATTTATTTGGGACCAGGAAAAAAAATTACATTTTGCTGTAAAGTTTTTCTCTGCTGTAGGAACATGTTTGGAAACAAATGCTAAATCTGTGAGCTTTTATAAGACATAAACAGAAATATTGGGTGCCTTTGTTTGTAAACCAAAAATAAACAAATCCCTTGAAAGTGTTGTTACAGTGTTCCTTGTATCTTTTTGTGTCTAATTTGTGGAAAATAACTGGACAGTGTAAATATCAGCTTAATATACATGAACCTGCCCTTTGTGAGAAACTATGAAGTTCATGACTGATTCTGCATTTTAAAAAAGAAAACCAAACAAAACAGAAAAACCTTCACAAGCACAAAACAAAAACCACAACCCTCCTTGCCCCCCCCAGTTCAAACCTTTATGGGATGATATCAAAACACATGGTGAGGTTTGCCTAGTCATGGTGACATTTTTGTGTATTAGCTACATTTCTCCTTGCTGTCACTGCTCGTTCATTTGTAGCCTTAGTTTCAAATTTACCTAAGTAGCATAAACCATCTGCTTTTCATGTTTTAAAAGGCTGCTGTGGTTTTGCAGAAGCTTTAGGATTAATATCTCAAGGAATCACAAGGAACTATAGTTATTTATGGCATCTGCATTTTGTGGTGAGGGAGGAAAAGGTAGCATTAAGTTAATACATCACCAAAATGCCTTGTTTTTTTTGGTTTTTAACCTTAATTTCTTGGAATATCCAGATTTCACGGATTCTTCCTCCTTTTATCAAGAACACAGTTCTGGAGACGGTGCATGATCCATAAGCTGTGGTTTGGAGTCTGACAGCTTTAAGCATAACCTTTCCTTTAAGACTAAAACTATCAGATATAGATATTTTTTGTTGGTCTCAAAGATTCATAAGTGGAAACAAGGAACAAAAATTTTTTAAGATGTCCTGTCCCTTATGTCTTGTGCTCGTGAGCGTTTTACCCTTTCTTTATAGCACAGTATTACATCTTAGATTGTTCAGAAACAAAGAACTGGTTTATAAAGGGAACTTGGATCTGAAGAGCACCCTGCACTGAGCTGGGAAGTAGAATTTCCATAATATTTTTACTTGTTTCCTGATCTGCTGAGCAGATGTCAAAACAGAAATGAGGAAAAGTCACTGAAGAATTGCTACTCTGGAGAAATGTAAGTGAATTGCTTTAGGTGTGTTCTTGTTGTTTGCCAATCTTTCTGTGCTGAAGTATGTGCAGTTTTTGTGTAGCCTGGAGACATTCACTGTGTGTTTGAGTTAATCTCTAGGAAGTGGAAAATAGTTCCAGTGGAGCTGATATGAATTGTCTTCTCTTATTTTCAATACGTGCCACCATACCGTCATAAATTTAGAAGGGAAGGTTGACAGGTCTGACTTTTCACTTTAAATTCTAGGTTTTCTTCCTCTCTTCTTGGAGTATTCTTCAGAGCTTCAGACCACTCTGTCCTCCTTTCTGCCTGCAGATGACTGAGTTAAAGGTTATGTAACCAAAGTGGGAGCTGCTGCTCTGCCTTGAACTAAATTTAACCCCGCTTCCACTTTCAAGATATTTATAAATGCTTTTCTCCTCAATGATATCTTAGTACTTTTCTTCAGTGCAGAAGCTCTGGCTTTCCCTGCTCTGCAGCACTGACAGATAATTAGTAATTATGCAACTGTTTTTTCTGGAATATGGAACAATGACAGCTTTGAGCAGCTTTTATTCTTACCAGGGGAAGCAGGAGAAACCATGACTAATTGGTGAAAGCAAAAGTTCCAACACATTAATTCACTGATTAATACTGGAATGCTTGGAGCCATGGGCCCTAGGTAGGGTGAATGGGACTTTTTACTCTTCAGTTATAGCCAGTAAGAGCAAGTGTAGTGGTTATTACCAGAAACCTTTAATTTCATTCTGTTTTAATTGTTATTCCCTTCAGGATGGTAATTCTGTAGCTACTACCACATCTGAAAAATTCATGTCCTGACATGGACAAGCAAGGCCTCTTTTGCTTCTTAATGAGCATATGAAAAAAATAAACTTGCCATAGATTCTTTGAAATGAAAAAAATTATAACCACCACTTAGTTACAGTTTTCTGGGATGTAGAATGAACATTAAATCTTAAATTGCCCTTGCCTCTTAAGGTAAGAGGTTGTGCTATGTCCTCTGTGTCTACTGTAGAAACAGCAATCCAGTCCACCACCAGCAGAAAGTAGTTACAATATTCTTGTTTTAATCAACAACTATCTGATTCACCATTTAAGTGAAAATGATTCAGTATTTAGCCACTATTAATTTTCATGTATCATGTCAGCCTTAATGCAGATTTAAGATGGCATAACTGAATATTTTTGTATTTATGAAACTCGATAGCTCATCCTTTCCTTCATTCCTGATGAAATTATCCTAGAACTGGATGTCCAGGGACACAAATAGTTATGCTTGCTTGTTTTAGGCACCTAACTTGGGTGGAATTCAAGAATCTAAAGCTAGGAGACTTGATTTCCTTTAGTATACAGCTGTCTCAGTATGATTCAGAATCATAAGGCAAATGCTTAAAATAAGCAGAGACTTTGCAAAAGCAGTCACGTTGGGGGGGTGGGGAGGAAGGAGACCTGTGGAGGCAAAAGGAAATGGTTAAATTAAGGGAGAAGCAGGGTGAATATGCTTAATATTAGTTCTCATGTTACGTATGTGGAATTAAGACTGTATTGACACTGTATTGTGTCATATGGTTCTTGGTTTGCATTGTTTGTAGAGCTTGTGGTCCAGGCAGATAAATCAGTAAGTTAACTTTAAGGGAGCAGGTGTGTCATCTGGCTCTTCTCACTTCACGTGCTCTCCTAGGGCAGTGCTTATTCAGCTTAGAGATTCAGGTTCAGTTTGGGGAGGCACAGCAGCTAAAGAGCTGTTTGGAATATTGCTGATAGTGTGAAATTTTGTGGACTTTGTGGAAGACAAGGTTCCTGCCATTTACAGGATAGAAATCTTGCAAATAAAGTTACTCGCATGGCATAAAGTGCAGCAGTCTGTCCCACAAGTACACGTTAATCACTCCCATGAACAGACTCACAATCTGTTCAAATAGGCTTCAAAAAATTTCTTGTACCTTAAGGAGGTAATTAATTTTGAACAAATTAGGCTAGAACAAAAGAACTTGTTAGCTGCTGTAAGTTCGTAGCAGGAAGAATGGAAACTTCCTGATCCACTTGGCTGTGATGTACAAGTTCTTGCTTCATGTTCCTTCAAGGACTTTCTATTTGTTATGCTGAAGTTTTAAGTTGTATTATTAACTAAGTTAAGTGTAATTCTCCAACTGTGTGAAGTTACTTTTCCTTTGAGAGAGACTAGTTGGTTTTTGTTTGCCTCTATCTTTCAAATCTGTCTTACCATTCCTGTTTCACAGGGGCTTTGCCAATGTAGGTCAGAAACCTGCTATTTGCTATATAGTGCACACAGCTCATAGTTTCAGAGTCTTGTGCCTGGTAGAGATGGGGGTAAAGATTCAAGTCTGGCTCAGGCCAGAGCAGCTGCTGAAGCTGTTGGGCTTTCCCTGGAGTGACTGTGAGTTAACAACAGAGGCTATTCTGTTCATTCACCCTTCTCCAGGCCTGCAAGGGAAAGAGCTTACTTCCAGAGACAATAGTGAGGGATTTTCCCCCCGGCATTCTGTTTTGTTTGTTTGCCTGTAATCACCTACTTAGCACAGTCTAGTGTAGGACTCGTAATAATCACCCTTTTCCTCTGTATCATGACATTCCAGTAGACTGCTTCCATGTTTAGGTCTTGGGTTTCATCTCCCCTTGCTGAAGAGGCTTTTCAAAAAGGAAGACCAGAGCTCTGGATTTAAGTGTGCTTCAGTAAGTTCTGGTATGTTTGGAGTATTTTATGGAGTGTGAGATTGCACTCAGCAAACCAACACTTAAAAACTGTTGGCTTATTTGTTTTCATCCCTACCCCAGATGCCACCGTTGGTGCCTCTGCTCTAGCCACCCACCCGACTGACTCGAGACAAAGGATTGTACACTGTTGGTTGTAAACAATTCATTAGTGTCAGGCATTGTAGACACCAGGGAAAATGCCACTTCGGTTTTTTAATACTATTAAATTCTAATTCTTGAGCAAATGAAAGGCTTCTCATTTGCCTGTAATAACACATTTCAGTCTAAATTATGCACCTGCAAGGTTATTGGGGTGAGCATGTCCCACTCCTTTCAATCCAGGTGTGTGGTTTTAAGTCACAGCTAATCTTGTCAGTGACACCTGTGGTTTTCCTCTGTTAAATATTTGATTTGAAAAAAAAACCATGCAAGATAACTTCCACTCTTTGTGACTCTAATTTAAAACCAAGTCTATCCATTTTTAATAGGAATGTGCTGCACTTAGCCCAGTAAGTCACCTTCTGGATAGATTACCTGCTACTTTGCTGGCTTCTGCATTCCACATGGTTTGTGCATTTCAGAGCCAGTGGGTGCTTAGCACTTACACAGGAGTGCAAGAGCATGAAATATGACTGGAAATTGCAGAACATTAGGTGGCTGAAGATATTTTAGGAACTTACATTCCAATAGTGTTCAGTGAAGGCTTTTTTTATAGCAGTCTCCTGGTTAGGCAGAGAACAGCTCCATGTTTTCAAATGTTCCGTGATCTCACTCCTTTATCAGTCTCCACTACTACTGCAGGGAAAGTGCTGTTATGAACGAAACCGCTGGTAGTAAGTACTAATTATACGTGAATTAATGAGCTAAAATATTTTTTAATTAGACTTGATAGGAAGCAAAGTGCTGGAAAACCTCAGAGCCACAGAATATAGAAGCAGTTGGTGCTTTTCTCTTTAAAGGTTCTAATACAAATCAAATAACTTTGCTTCTAATTAGAAATTAACTTTTGTAAACAAACAAAAAAATATGCTAAGACCAGAAAGCAGGTGCAAAAACATCAGCCAGTTCTTCTTGGCACTTCTTTTGTTGTTTTAAGCTTAAATGCAGCCTTGTCACTTTAGTCCTTCTGGTAGAAACTCTTGAGGTTTGTGCTTGTCTTGGTGAAATGTTATTACCCTGGCAGTGATCAGTGTTGCTGGCATAGAAGCTGAATGAGGAATTTGGAAACATGCTCCTTTCATTTGTGGTAGCCCTACAGGTGCCTGGCATGCAGGTTTAGTAATTAACTTTCCTATGTCAGACACCTTTTAGGGTTAAGCTGGGTATATTGTTGGCATGGTAAGATAACTTGCCTGAGAGAACAGTCTCTTCAGGCACTTCAAATTTAGAAAATACATGCTAAGTGGAAAGGCAATGTCACCTGCACACTGAAAGTCACACCTTTCATAATCCTGAGATGTTGAAATCACATCAAGACATTTTTTGGCATTTTCTGTTATGAAGCTATTAAAACATGACAAGTGAAGATGATGACTTGCATCGTGATGAACGGTTATAATCTTTAAAGCATGAAATCTTGCAGGTCATCTTAATTCCTCTTCCAATCTATGAAACACTGAGTAGCTCCTATCTCAAGATCACCTTCTTAGAAACTCAGGTGGGAGAGTTTAGAACAGGGAGTTATTAGCATGTGATGCTGCAAAAAGCTCCATCTGCCCGGGGAGTGGCCCTGACCAGGAATCGAACCTGGGTGTCGGCGGTGACAGCGCCGCGCCTTAACCACTAGACCACCAGGGGCTCCCAAAACTTGAATATCCTACTAAATAAATGGCCACTCGCTGCCTCTGTGTAATGCTTTATGTCTTCTCAGTCCTTCAGTATCCTTAGCCTGGGTAGCTTGGAGGGCTAGTATGAATTCCTAGAAAGTATCAGTGTGAGTTCATGTATACCTAGCCAGCACTCCAACTCGAAAAAAACTAATCTTTAATTTTTAATATAAAATATTATTTTTACTATACAATATATTTTTATTTCAGTATAAAATGTGTGAAATGAAAAACAACTTTTTTACTTTTTTTCTTTCATCTGTTTGTAATACTATGCTGTCTATTAATTATTGGGTTTTATAGGGTGTATATATATATATATACTGCGTATATAGTGCACATGACTTCTATGTCCATCCCTCTGGTTTATTGCTGTTTATTGTGCTCACTGGAAATAGTATTTTTTGACAGAATTCTATTTAGAACAGCAGATAATCACAGCAGATTTGAGTTCTCACACTCCTTTGAACTATTAGTTGTGTTAATCATGTTAAGAACTTTGCAATTTGAAAGCACTGAATAATAATTTATAAAAATTCCTAAGTGTTTAATGTGTACCTGTCTCATAATCTCCATAACCATGTACATACGCATAGAGTGATGCATGTGGCCAGTGTTTCCTCTTCTGTGTCTGTTCCTGACTTCTGGTTTGCTGTTTTACCTGCGACTCCTTTTGGAACTGAGGGAGGAAACCCTCAATCGTTACTATTTTTGAAACGTAGCTGCTTTACAGGAAGGCTAAATATAGAATGGCTGTGCTAATCTGTGCCAGCACTTGGGTGACTGCACTAAGTCCACTGCCCTCTCAAGTCCTGCTCAGTGGATGCCATGGGCTCCACACTGTGTCAAAGAGCCCTGCTTGGCCCGAGGAGAAGACGCAAAGCCAGTCTGGATATTGCACTATTTGCTGTTCTTTGGGGCTGCTGGCTGATGCTGTGCTGTGGAATTAAATGCTCTGAAGTCTGTGCCCACTGGTGAGCTCCCAAAGGAGGCCTTTGAAGTATGCACAAGTGGTAGATGTTCAAATGTTAACCAATTTTCCAAGCTTATCACTTACTGGGGAGGCACCAGAACTGAAGTGGGGGAGCATGGGTTGCCATCAGTGTCTCGACATAGGTGTGGAAGATGGCATTTCTACATCCTTGTTGCAGAAATTACTGCTTGAGACTCATCTAAAGCCTTCTGTTCTGCTACCTTGTGATACCAAGAAGTACCTGTGCGTAAAAGGAACGGGAAAATGGTAAAAAAGTGTCTGATTTTATACAACTGGATTAAATAAAACTTACAGAGCATGTGGTAGTGTTTGCACCTGTCCAAAAGAGGAGTGGAAAATGAGAGTTGAAAAGGAAGGTGGATGATGAATCACTTCTCTTAAAATCTTCCTACTGTTGTCCTTTCCCTTAGGGTGGAAATTCTAACTGCCATAGAAGCTGTGTTTGTAAAGTACTTACTTACTAAGTTACTGCCAACATGATTTTTGCTCCTGCAGGAATTGATTTTAGTTTTTTTTTTTTTGTAAAACTGCTGTAGGATGATGTCTCTCAGGCTGTTTAATTCTGTTCTTCCAAAATGAAGTATCTGAGGAAAGGATAAAGGGTACAAAGGCTGTAAGTGAAATGTTGATTGTATTGCAGGTTTTGAACAACAGACTCCTGGCTGCTGGCTGGGATGTCTTGGAGCTAAAGTAATTTTGGAAACATGTGACGTGAGTTGATAAATGCTGCAGTAGATTTAACTGCTCACATTTTGAACCTTGTGTGTTAGTAAGCTCACTAGGAATGTAATATTCAGTGTTCTAAAGCAGTGACACGCAATTGTCCTCATTATGTACTCAGACTGTAACGTTATCATAGCAAATTTTCTGACACTGCTGTTCTTTCACTTCTTTTCCCTTAGAAAAGAATGACTGAAGGTTAGTTTGTTGGGAACTAAGAAACTCTGAACCCAGATCTCTCTTACCTGGTAATTAACTTCTTAAGCAGAGTCTTGCCTCGGGACTGTTTGTAAGTGCTGCTGTCAAACTACTTGAGTAAATAATCTATACAGTCTATACTCTTTGAATGAAGTTTAACAATACCTGCTATGTTGTGATATTTAGGCAGACCATACTGTAACAAAATTAAACATTTTCCATCTCATTATTGAGTAGCAGGTAAAAATGCTAGCCCCAACATAAGTACTTCCAAATAAAATCCCCTCTAAACTACAGGATTTTCTTATTTTTTCTGTAAGCTCTACAAGCATATATATGTGTACACAAAGGTATGAGTGGCTTTTCAATTTCTATCTTTGTAGTAAAAGCCTAAATACTTGCAGTGCAAGGTAGGAAAGAGGGTTCCCACTGCTCTACAGAGCTGGAAGGTTTATTGTGGGGGAGCCCAGCTGGCCCTGGGCTCTCTGTAAGCTAGGATACTGAAGACGGAACTTTACACCTGGCAGAG
>JAYRBT010000177.1:6543348-6558451 GCA_036023395.1 Myiotriccus ornatus | reverse complement strand
GCATGTACATGTGTGACACCCAGAAGTGTATATAAGTAGAGGCACTGTTGTAATAAAGGGGGCTGGTATCCCTGATCTCCGTGTCGTCCTCCCGCCTCCGACCGACGGCAACAGTTTATCATATCCGTTTTATCCCTATAGGTGTATTGAATGCACTGTGCAGTTTGGAGCCTTACAGTTCTATATCTGTCGAGTTTTTAGGTACTGCACAGAGAGCTGGTGCATGTATACTCAGTAAGTTCTGCTGCAGGACAACTGAGCTTTGAATAGAAAGGATTAATAAAGAGTCTGAAAAATGTTACAAGAGCTCTTTTTGTGGCTGCATTCAGATGTGTTGGCTGTAGTTTGCTTATTGTTGTGGTTGAAAGCATGACAGGTGGTAAATGAACTTGCTGAGAGGCAGCATCAGAGTCTTAAACACACTCTGCACGTGCTTGAGCAGGTAGCAATAAGTGGAAAGGTGAAAGTAAACTAGTAGGTTCAGTTGCATTCCATGAAAAGCACTGTCCTCCTGCCAGATAATGAAAACAACCTGGGAGCTTGTAACTGCACACATTTGGTGTGGGGGGGTCATTTTAGCTTTACTTTTTCTACAGCTCTGTAGGAGCCGTGTAGTGGAGTTAATTTTTAAAGCCAGATTGAATGCATAGCTAAGCAGTGGCCGAAAGTGCTGGTACCAGTGTTAATAACGATGTTGCTTCAGTGTGTTGATGGAGTGACAACCCATTTGAATAGGGGAGAGCAAGCCAAAAGAGGAGGTTTCACAGCAGGGCTGGTACAATGGGCTGTTGTTGCACACAGCAGACCGTTGGGTAAGCAGTGATGAACAGACAGAGAGCATGTTGATGATAACTGTGTGCTCTGTTTCTGAAAACTTCATTGGGCTGTGTGACACAAGCGGTGTGGCTGCCGCGGCAGCTGCTGCTCACCCATTGTCTGACTCTGCATGGTGCTGTATCATTGTGCTGAGATACCCTGAGACAGAGCTCTAATCTCTGGTTCCACACACCTGTTTATCTCTACTGTGACATGGCAATGCTGCACCCTGTCACTGCTGACACAGCTCGGAATGCTCTGCGTGTGGAGACGGGAAATACGGGAAATTCCGAACACCAGCTCCAAGGTGCCCGCCTTCCTGCAACATCTCTCGGAGCCCCTGTTGTTAGGAGTCTGTCAGGGTTTCCACAGCAAACTGCAGCCTAAAGCCTCTCAGGGTGGAACTTGGCAAACAGGCCAGGCCTGATTCTGCTCCTGTTGATTCCAGCTGCAGGAATGCAACTGAAAAGGAAAAGTGAGTCTTCTGTTGAAACAGATATAGCATCAAGGGTATTTGGATGGCAAAGGCAACTATTTCCAATGATTCAAGGTCAGGATGGATGAGCCTTTGAGCAAGCTGGTCTGGGAGGGGAGTGTCCCTGCCCATGGCAGGCAGCTTGGTGGAACTGGATGATCTTTAAGATCCCTTCCAAACCAAACTGTTCTATTATTCTTGTGCACCATTACTTTTAACACTTTGTTGGGAAAGAAGGTTGTTCTGAGTAAAGAGAATTTTCCTGAAAGGGAGAAATGTCTAAACAAGCAAACAACCCAGCTCAGATGCCATTTGAGGTTGGCCAATTAAAGCTACAACAGCATATGATTTGATAACCAACAAACTAATTCTAAAAGCAGCATTTTTATACTTCAAGAATCACAAGCTCTCTATAGTGGAGAACTTTGCACTAATGGAGGCTGCAGTTCTTGCTGGAATATTTTAGAGCCAGTAGTAATCAAGCTATGGCAAACTGGAGCTTCCTCTGGTCTCGTTTTTTTTCGCCAAAAAGTCAAGGTTATTAACTTCAGCTGGACTTCTCATAACTCCTCTATAGCTCCCCCAAATGGAGTCTTACAAATTGAAGTTTCTGCATGTCCAAACGGTCAGAAAGATGTGTAAAATGTGCAACAGAAGAGTGGCAGCTCAGAGGTTCTGAATTGACTTGGGGTTTTTTGCTTGTCTTTTTTTAAAAATTATTTTAGCCATTCTGCTGTTCTGTCCTTTGCAGTGGCCACTTGCGCAATGTTAGCTGAGATTAAATTCTAATTTGGTTTACTTAATTGTATCATTTAATAATAGAATTTTGTACCATGAACCACGTATTTCAGAATGAGGAATGAATGAGTGTAACTAAAAAGAAAATAAAATTTCAGGCTTAGAAAGTTCTAAGGCAAGGTGAACCCAAATTCTGTTGTCCAGGTTTCTCCACTTCTGTGAAGTTCAGACAGTTGCTTTATGTCTGTCAACTTTGTTTTTAATTTAATCTAGGCTGTAGGAGAACCTTGGCTGGACACAGATCCCAAGTGACAAAGGCTGTGAAAGCACAGAAAATCAGGCTGTAACCAGAAGTTTCTTGTGCTCAGTGCTGAATCCTGGTCCATAGAACAGGCTTTGGGGCACTGCAATGTTGAACTCTATCTGATATTTGAAAAATGACTCACTTTGCAACACACCTATTAAGTAATCACTCGCTTCTTGCGTGATTCTTTCCTGCCTGTAACAATGATAATATTGGAGACTATTTGAATTGTTAACTCTTCATAGTCCTAAATCTGGCATCCTTCCTGCAAGTTGAGTGAGGGTCTGAAATTGCAGAAACCTTTCAGTTTGCTTTCTTGCTACCTAAGAACAGTTCAGTATTCCAAAGACTATACCAAGCCCACAGAGGATCTCTAACGTTGCAGGTAGAAATATTGGGGTGGGGTTTGGTTTTTTTTTTGGGGGGGTGTTTCATTTGGGCTTTTTTGATTTGTTTTGGTTTTTTTTTGATTTGGTTGTTTTTTTTTTTTTCTTTTTTTGGTTGCTTTGTTGTTTTTTTTTTTCTTTTTCTGATAGGTTAGTCTGGAAGTAAAGATGTGCCTTGCTGAAGTTGGCTGCAGATTTATCTGTCCTACTCCATTTCCTTCCATCCATCTGTCCATACACAAATGTACCACTCAAGCTTTATATGTTGAGGCTTTTTTTTTTTTTTGCACAAAAAGATATCAAAAACTACAGTTTACCCCTGACTGTTGCTCTAGAGAAGGTAGAGAGTTCCTAATTCATGAATTAGTGATGCAACCCCATACATATTGCATTAGAGCAAGGAACAGTGCAGCAAGTGATGTGTGCTAATTCAATATAAACTAGCACAGAGTGGCACAAAACTACAGCATTCTGCAGTGTTTGTGAACTGCAGTGTTCTGAGGGCTTGACATGGCACTTTCCTATATAAAAAGGGTTGCATTGTGCACAAAGTTGTGAAAGAAACGCTGCTATTCAGTGTGTTTCAGCTGGTTTTTTTTTCTGTAGGGAGTTAGTATTTGCTGTCTACTTTGTTGTGTGGTTGTTTTTTTAGCGTTTTTATTTTTTCGGAACTGGCCAAAGATCTCGCATGATCAGCATAGTGCTGCTCATAACTCTGTGGCCAAACCCCATGGCAGTGAAGTCTTAGGCATGAACAGAATTTGTAGGTGGTTTAGTTCAATCTTCTGTTTCTATCAACTTGAGAATAAAGCTTGTTCATTTTAATTTAACACTAAGTCTGCATTGGTTGAATTTACATGTCTTTGAGCCACAAATAAACATACTGCCCAGTCTCCCAGTGCCAGAAATAACTGTCTCAAAGAAAGGGGGCTGGCATTAAAACTTGCCTGCTTAGTGTAGGTGGACTGTATTGCAGTTGTTTTGTAAAGAATTCAGTAGCTTCAGCTCCTGCTCATTGTGTGAATATCTCACATCTGCAGGTGAAAGGCAAAAGCCCCTTCCTGTCTTTGAGAATAATGTGGTTTCTGTAGCAATCTCTGATGCTCATTAAAGGCCTCCAGTTCTTGACTGAATTGCTGCAAGAGAATTGACCAGTGGCACAGTTCAGTGTTCCACCTACTGAGGTTTCACATCGGCCCTGGAAACTCCTTTAAATTAATTTTCTTAAGCTTTTAAGGCTCTTCTGTTGTTTTGTTGCAATGTGCTGCTGGGAGCTTGCTCTGGCCTGTCATTGCAGGCCTGATAGTAGTAACCTAAACCCTTAATCTCTGGCAACTTTGCCAAATACTGCTGAGACACTTGTAATTTATCCCTTCCAAAACAGATGTGTGATGAGATGGCTGTACATCCATGGCTGTACTTCACAGCGTGATCATATTACATACATATAAAAAAGGGGTGTTTTTTTAGTAGCTCCATTATTTAGATTTTTTTTTGCTTTAACTCTTTCTGTCTCTTCTCCCTGTCACAATTATTTCTCCAAAGACTTCAGCTGTGTTTGCACACTCTAAGTACTGAATATTTTGTAAGGCAGTGTTCTCATTTCCTGCTGAGTATTTATAGCTACATCAACCATTGCAGAGACAGGGAATCCCCTCGGTTTCAAGAGAAAAGTTTCCTACTTCCCCTCTTTCATCCTACTGCGTGGCATTTACTGAAGCACAACTTATTTTCCCTAAAGGAAAGAACTAATATTTCATTGCTGGTAGAACCTAAGCCGTGAGTCCCTTGTGGCAGCAGATAGTGCAGGTGGTTGCAAGCAGGGCATTAGTTATGGAAGTGAAAAAATAGGAATATTAGTTCATGTTGAGGATTCTAAGTTACATAAAGCTTAAACCCAGATGACTTCGGGTCAGTGCATTTATTTGTATTAGGATGAATCCTACTTAGGTTTGCTATGGGGCAGAAAGGGGTTGCAAATTACTGTCCCTTGTACCCTCAGCATTGAGAATGAGACACAAAACTGGCAAAGCCACACAAAAATCCTGCAGCAAGATCTGTGCTGACTGCATGTCACTGTTACTCATCATGTGGTTCCTCATTATGATTAGGTAACTTTGCAGATTTCTCATTTTTCCTTAAGCCTTCATTGCAGTCTGTGAAAACAGACTGAAATTTATTTCTACACAGTCTATTAATGATCATGAACTATTTGATATTACTTTAGATATCTCACTGTATTTGGACGAGTTTTGTCTTGCAGTACAGAGGGAAAGCGATTGATTTTGTTTTCTACAGCTGCTTGCATGGCTGCAAGTTTATACACCAGGCAACACCAAATTACCGGATGTAGATCACCTACCTCCGCGGCAGAAATGGTGCAGCTCTGCCATCTCATGGCAGAGCTGAAAAAGAGCAACCCAAATTGCTGGGGGGCAGCCAGAAGTGTAAATGGGAATGCAGTGGATCCTACTATTGGCTGTATTTTAATTAAAGAGAATATCCCATCATTGTTCAGTAGTTCTGTTTGGCTTTGCTCTCCCCATCTCTCCAAATTGGCTTTGTGCTTAGGCTGACTTTGCTTGTGCTTCCCACATTGCTCTGGTAGTGTCATGAGATAGAAGTCATAGTTCTGATTTTAACTTCATTGCAGTTTCACAGTTTCGGTCTCTCCTGTTCTCTGTGTCTCCATTTCCATGTGTAAAAGTGGGGACTGTATATCTTGCAATCTTTCACAAACCCAAACCCACTCCCCAGACTTCATCCTGGAAAGTGCCCCCTAAGGTTTTTAAATCCACCTCTCAACAGTTCTGGCCCAATATAAGTTAGCTGTATGAGCATCCTGCTTTGTCACTTCTCCTCTCATTTCCAGCTTGATCTCTCAGCCTAAACCAGTAGCTGGGGATTGTGAGCCTGCTCTCTGATTGCATTTTCTCCTGGGTCCTGAAAATAAGTTCTTTAGCCATGGATACGAGCCTGGCTGAGGTCAAACAGACCGTGGTTATGTGCCAGTTTCCTGTAACAGTGGAAGCTGGTCTGTCGTGACTGATCAAGAGAAAATACATGGGTTATTTTGGACTTCCTCCTCCTGGACTAGCCAGCTTGACAAACCATTCGCCTCTCCCTACTGTTTGGACTCAGTTCCATGTCCTTGTAAGCCAGCGGTACCCACTGTGAAACAGGCTGTGCAATGATGCGTGGAGTTACCTGGAGTGCTCTCCTTTCATGTCCTGCTCTTGATGTGATGTGAAGTGCAGTCACTATACTGACAGCAGTGCCAGGCTGATATAATACATTTTTACCTTCAGTATGTTTCTGGAAAATCCTGCAAGAATTCCTCTCGCTGCTGCTTGCCTGAGATGGCGCATTTATGTATCTTGAGCATATTCTGGAAGCACTGTAATACAGTAAATCTTTCCCATGTTAAAAGCAGACATTAAAATTCACTGTGCTCTCCATGAATCAAGTAATTTCTTTGATTTATTTTGGGTTGTGTGCCTGTTAGGCATCAATATAATAAGAGATGTGCAGTTGATTTGATGTAATTATTATGAATGTCTGCTTTGTAGCAGACAGATTAGTCTTGTATAACTTGCTCTGTTATGATGTTTTGACTCTTGCTGGAAGATAGTCTGTAATCAGAGCTTGCTGGTGAATGTATATCTGAGGCACGAGTACCTGAAGCTGGAGGGGGGAGACAGGTTAGGACTGTAGTCTCAATTGTATTTGATGTTGGTGTTTCATGATAAAATGCTAAAGCCATCATAGAAAGGCTTAATCAGAAGTGTTGTTTAGACATGGAAAATTTAACATGTCCAGTTATTTTTTTCCTAGTATTAGGCCCAAAGATGAGAGAGGCATTGAGCAAAGCATGAGCTGATGCTTCTCTAGGTGAGCTGAAATTTTTTTCCTACAAGCTGGTCACAATCAGAATAAAATCCTATCAAGAGGATGATGAGAAGTTCAAATAATACATCTTAATAGGTGTCTATTTTTTTTTCAAGTGACTCACCTACTTACACTGGAAAGCATTCAGAGAAGAAAATACATTCTTGTGAAAAACAGTTCAGTCTCCTGGTGTCCAAGGCCTGCTTGGTGAATGTTTGTTCAGCCAAATCGTGCTACGTCGCACCAGCATCATTTCAACTGTCCTTGTCAAAGCGTGGTATGAGACAAAAATGTGCTTATTAGTTGGAGTGCTTGTCCTGCAGCAACGAGCCTTGGGAGGCATCCTTAGGACTTCTCTCTGTATGCATAGTTCAGATAGTGGGAGAGATTGGAGGAGGGGTGGATGGATGGGTGGATGGATGCACTCTGTGCAGAACAACTGCGACAGCTGACAGCCTGTTTCTCCAGTGCCTCAAACCTTGAGCTCTGTCAGGCTTGGTGCTGTGACCACTTTCCCAGGGAACTTGTTCCAGTGGCCAGCCTCCCTCCAGGTGAAGGACCTTTTCTTGATATCTGCTCCGAGTGAGGAGACCCAGGAGCTCACACCCTTTGTGCTCATCATAGCTCCTCTGTGGTACAATTCCTCATGGGCTCAGGCTCGTTGCATTTCTGCCTTTACTATTCTGAATGTGAGAGGGTGCTAAATACAGGGTCTGGATACCTGCAGTGATTGCTAATATGCATAAAACAGTGCAGTTACAAAAAAATGAATGCTTTAGTGTTCCTCTATTTTTTATTTACGTTGAGGGGCTACCACTGTGGTATTCAGACTATACGTTTCACTAGCAACAAAACATTCCCAAGAGGTTGCTATACATTTGTGAATTAAATGACCAGCTTGCTTTTGACCGTTGATGACTTGTTTAATCCATATCCCTGATCTTCCTTAGCTGAAAAATGTCAGTATTGATCTTTCCTTACAAAGCATTTTTAGACATTCAGGCCAAATACTTGAGCTAAGCACAATTTTGTTCCCTTTCTCTTCTTTCGTTTCTCCTTTCCCAGTTAATCAGTTATGCCATAGATGAAAGGCTGGACTCTATCCAATGGAAGCTTTGGCTGATATCTTAATCCACTGTGTTCTTCATAGCCTGCAGTATTTTTGCATTTGTTGACATTATTCGTCTTGTTTGGTTTTGGTCTTGTTTACTTTGAAAGGTAAAATCTCTGTCCAGGAGACAACTTAGTTACAAAAGGAAAAATATATGTCATAACATTACTCACCGTAGATGTCAGGAACTGAGTCTGTATCCATAATTCTCATATATTGGTGAGCTCTCAAAGCAGAAAACTGGAGCTGTAGTGAAAAGTGTGAAAAGGCCAGCAGGTGTTGTGTCTTTTAGTTTTTGGTTACTGGTTACTTTTGGCTCATGCAACAACTACTGCACTTTGCAGGATGAAAAAGAGCTTGGTGCATTTTCCACTAAAATTCCACTCCTTTTCTTTCTGCACAGGAGACTCAAATAGATCTTGATGTGTATCCAAAATCCTGAATTAAAGACCAAATGTTTTGGGAAACAGCGTCTTGGGGGATTTCGGTGGGTTCTTATTCCACCAAGTGCTCTTTTGAACATTCTTGCTGTTGTGCACTTTGTTCTGTGCCCTGACAGTTAACTGAAGAATTTAGGAGGATAGAGCAAGTTGAAGTAAAAAACATCATCAAAAGGGAACCTTTCTGTTTTACTGATCCCTCTGAGTCCTTACTTGAGTTAACTGGAAGTAATATAACTAAATGTTTCTCTGAGGCAAGAACACTCAGTTTTGGGGTGGCCTGTAATGGGAACACAGTGGGAGAGAAGGAGGAAATGTTAAAGTCATGAAGTCTCAGAAAGCTGTTTGCATCCAGTGGAATCTGATCTAAAACTTGGGAGAATGTGGAGCAGACTTAAGTTGTGCAGGGGTGGTAGCAACTTTCCGATTTGAACTACTGAGTTGTTAGGTGACTGCATATTTTAAATTCTGCTATGCTGCTGGAAGTCTCATAAAGGTACTTTGCCCTCTCAGGGATTTCACACTCAAAAGGGACTTCATAATCCCCCGAGTGTAATAAATGATGCTTTAATATTGCAGAACATTTAGCTGAGACATGTTTATTAACCAGAACTAGACAGGAGGTCTAGTCACAAAGCTTGGAAAAGAACTGAAACAGACACTTCCATGGGAGTTGGAGCACAACTGCCCTCTTTGGTAGCAGCCTAAATTTGGGCTTGTTTAAAGCTATCATGAACCTGCAAGCACTGTCAGAACATATCTCAGTTGTTTTGGATCACTTGTTGTGAAGCATCTGCCTTATTTTCAACTGTTTGTTTGTCCTTGGCATAAAAACAATCAATTGTCAGCACCGTTTTTATTAATGGATGGAATTAAATAAATTCAAAATGGTATTGGCTTAAAACTATAGTCTCTGACTAAGTTTGTAAGTATACAAGTATTTATTTGCCTAATTTTCAGACAAGCATTTTGCTCCTCAAAAAATTCTTGAGTGCCAGAAAAATCATGGATATGAATCTTTCTGAAAAATGAATTGATAGCATGATGGGCGTTGCTACTGCAAAACTTTAGTTTGCAGACCTTTTTTGTAATGTTTACCCAAACCCAGCTATAATCCTAAACTAGAAGACTAGCTTAATTAGGATTCATGAGGGAATGTTGAGATGAAAGGATACAGTTTGTCTTTTGCAAGTCAAGTGAATTTATCAGTGACCTCTGCTGGTCTAAAAAAGTACACAAATCCCACCTGAAGGCATCACGTTGTTCTTCTCTGAGATATGACTTTATTTGTACAGAGGAACAGGGAAAAACATGGTTATAAGCTGAAGTTATTTCATGTTGTGGTTCTAGGAATTGAGAATCTTGAGGTAATTCCCTCAGCTTTTCAATCCATTGATCTCTGAAGTAACACAAAGGCTCTGGCTGAAAAAAGTGAATACAAAGCTCCCCTCTCTCAGTGTGTGTGTGGGTGGTGGTGGTGTTTCTTTAAGCATATTAAAATGGAAGTGAGTTTTGTGTTTGTGCCATTCAGATCTTTTATTTCTTAATGTTGTCTTTCATTTTGGGGAAAAAGTAGACAATAATGGGCTTATCTTGAGAATTAGACTTGGTTCTTTTGTTACATTAAACTTAGATGTAATTTTAATCCAGTCACTGGAATTACAATAGGTTAAAACCAGTGAAAAATAAGTTTGTTGGAAAATCAAAATTATTACACAACTATCCAAACATAAATACATTCAATCTGTATTAAAACTAAATCTGCTTTCAGTTAAGAACTATTGGATTCATAAATATAATACGAGTTGATATGAACGAATGATAAGATAATGAATGACATGATTGATGAAGTTTAATATTTTAATATGATTTATGAAGTTTAATATACATTACATCTTGTTTTCCTGGCAAACTGTTAGGATGTGATCAGTGACACCTGAAAGCACAAGTCATTGCATTTAAAAAAAAAAAACACACACAAAACCAACAAAACCCAATCCCATTTAAATCTTTTCTACTGATCATTTGCTGCTCACTTTACCCTCCTCACCCTCTGTCCTTAACTCCTTGTCCCCTTTTCTCTTAAACTTCACACTGTGAGTAGGTGAACACGTTTTCCACCTTCCTTCCACCTCAGACAGGTGGACAGAGAAAGACAAAGCAACTTTTCTAGAAAGCAACTTTTCTAGAAAGCAACTTTTCTAGAAAGAATTAAATCCCTCTTCCTATGTCTTGCAGTTCGGCCATCTCAGTGGTCCAGTAACCCAAAGCTGCCTGTGTTGCCTCCCATCAGCCCCTGATGCCCTGTAAAACCACCTCAAAGCCAGACAAACAGAGCAACTCTTCTGGAAGGCTCTGATCATGAGTATTATCTATATTCTTTGCTTCCTCTTGGTCTTCAACTTATTTCTATGTGTGCATGATTATTTGTTGCATAGCCTCATGGCAAGGAGCAGCTATATACATTTCTACAGCACAGAGCATGCTTGGATTTACAAGCATTTTATTCTCGAGGTAGACAGCAAAAGAAGGGCATCCCATACTGACTAGCATGGATTAGAACCTTTACTTGAGGAGTAGGAACTGGCTCCACCTGCTAAAACATGGATCAGGCCATTTTGGACAGTTAGTGATTTAATGGCTTTGTTTTCCTTACCATAGAGGTTCAGGATACAAAGCCCAACTCAACTCTGTGTTGAGATTCAGAGCAAATGCGTGGATAGAGATCAAGTTGTAAGGTTTGACCTTTGCCTCTGACAAGGGCTGATGCTGGCAGTGCTGCCTGCCAAGGCTGCCAGTTTTAGGAGCAATAGCAGCTCTCAGCTGGGGGAAGGCCACTGGTGCCTGTGTCTGCACACAGGATAAAGAAAACACTGTCAGAAGAGATACAAATAGGTAGCAAAAGAGGAGAACAACAAAACCTGCACTTCTGTCTTGCCATCCCAGGTAAGGAGCAGATCGTTCTGTGCTTTTTCTGTCTAAACTCTTTGGCTGCTGCACAGAAAGTGTTGCCTCTCCGTTAGAAATTTGGACTGGGGTGGTAGTTTCTCCATTTGCCTGTGGGCCAGCTCTTTCTGTTTCTCACTGGGAGTTTGTTCAGCATCACTTAAAACCACAGAGATTGTTTATTCTTGGTTTTATACCATCAGAGAGCTCTACTGTACATGGATTTGAGGGGCTGGGGGGTTTTTCTCCCTTCAAAATACAAATGAATTCACAAAGGAAAGCAGCCTTCAAAGTTCTCAATTAGAACTGGAATAATGTTGGTAATACAAGTTTCAGAAGTTGCAGAACCGGAGAACTCCACAAGACTGGTAGGAAAACCACACTCTTAAGAATTTCCATGTATTTTTAACAGAAAAGAACAACTGTAACTCAAAGTTTCTAGGACAGGGTTTATATTCAGTTGTTATGAAATTCTATATTCAGAATAAAAACTGTGTGTTGTTATCCTTTGATTGGCAAAGAACAATGAAAAAGTAGAACTGAATAAATACATAAATGATGGGGTGTTCACTGATAGTGGACTAGGGGGATTGTTATTGTGAAATCCTTGGCTAAATAACAAAACACTGAGCATGCTGCCAACAAAATGATAAAATTTTGGTATGTTTCTCAGGTCCATAAAATTGGCTAAATATAAAGTGTGAAGGAAATATAAAGTGTTGCCTCTTCAAAAGCTGTAGAAATTTTAGGGGCAAATAGCAACTGACATTCTGTTCATGTGTGTTCTATTTCAATGTGTATATCTACCTGGGTAAGTGTTACTGGCAAAGCATATAATGATAAATTCATGTTATAATTTTGCCTGAAAAACATAGTTTTAGAGAGGATTTTATTTATTTTCCATCAAAGACTTCAGCGATGGTTCACGAAGGAATCATGCTTTATTAAATTTGGAAAACTTACCTGTGGAGCTGTATGGCTGGATTAATGAGTAACTTCTACTTCAGTTGGTTGCTGTTCCCTTGCAGTGTAGCATTTGGGTCTCTTTTTCCCTGTACAAACTCTCCATGTTCTCTCACTCAGTCACAGCATTCCAGGATTTGCCTTTCCCCCAGCTTTGTGCTGTGCCAGCTGCTCTTCAGGAAGGTAGGATGAAAATTTCATGTTAGATTTAACAGTTTTCTAGATATTGATGGTTCTGCTCTTAGGCAGTAACAAGCTTGGGAGTCAGTGCTGAAATAAAGAAGCTGCACTAGTCTCACCACTAAGGTTTTGACCTGAGACCTCCCTAGACATGAGAGAGGACAATGAGTCTAGATTTTGTTCCTTGCTTTTGCTCCAATACAAGTCTGTAACTAAGAGTTATCTTTTCATGAGTAATTCTTATGAAACTTTTGTCTGATTCTTTGATTTAGAAAAATTATTGTTAAATACGATTTATGAATAAACAAATAAAATTTAATGCTTCCAGATTTGCAGCAAGGTCATGGTTTAGCATGTTACCCATGGGCTGCAAACAGAAATACAGTGAGTCCTCTCTTCTACTGTCTTACATCTTAAAATCCAGAGTATTCTTTTTTTGGAACCATTAATGACAGCAGTTGTTCCTGTTTCCTCCATTTATAGCAAACAGGAATGGAAACCAGATCTTGGCTGTTTGCATAACTGATTTCTTCCATTTAAATTTCGTAGTAGTAAAAAAGGGAAATTTACAGCTAATTTTCAAAAATTCTGCAAATCCATTGTTTTCATTGTAAAAACTTTATTTTGGTTGTCCAAACAACAGAGGTACCTGAATATTTATCAGAAATTGCTCACTTAAGCAGTCCAAAGTATGGTCTCTGGGGTCAGCATCCTGCCATGGAGTTGGATGTGGTACAGCTTCCACAGAAATGCCTTCCAATTCTATATTACCAAAAAAGTAGTAAAACTGAAATCCAGACTGATTCCTTCCTTCTTTTCCCCCTTTTACTCCTCAGATCCTAAGTGTGTGCAGAAACTTCAAGAGAGAAACTTGTGGAGTTACTTTAACCTTTTCACTCAGACTGTTGGGGGAACCCAGGTGAAACAAGGCTCACATCCATGGCAGGTTTGCACAAGAAAATGTGGTTTTATCTTCAGAACAGAGTCCTGAGTTTTCATAGAAGTGACAAAAGAAGGGAACAGGCACACTTTGTGCTCATTGACATAGCATCAGGTCTGGAGTCCCCAGCACAGGAAGGACATGGACCTGTTAGAGTGAGTCCAGAGGAGGGACACCAAGACAACTGGAGGGATGGAGCACCTCTCTTACAAGGAAAGGCTGAGAGAATTGGAATCATTCAGTCTGGAGAAGAGAAGGCTTTGGGGTGATTATGACCTTCTACTACCCGAAGGGGTACAAGGAAGATAGAGGGGCACTTCTTACAAGGGCATGTAGTGACAGGATAAGGGGATTGGATTCAAACTGAAAGAGAGCAGGTTTGTATCAGATATTAGGAAGAAATTCTTTGCTATGAGGGTGTTGAGGCACTGGAACAAGTTGCCCAGACAAGTTATGGATGCCCCATCCCTGGAAGTGTTCGAGGCCAGGTTGGACAGAGCTCTGAGCAACCTGGTCTAGTGGAAGGTGTCCCTGCTTACAGCAGGAGTTGGATCCTTAAGGTGTCTTCCAACCCAAGTCTATCTACAATTCTATGACAGTCTATTGTTGAGCTACTGCCTGCTGTTATGAAAAGCAATTAAGCTGATGGAGAGGGCTCAGAACATGTCCTGCTCCCTAATAAACCTTTACTTACCATTTTTCATGTTATCATTATTTCTGAAAGAGAATCTGTAGACTAGTCTCCTGTAAAGAGACATGAAACAGCTCAAAAATAGGGCACAGAAGGACACCACCCCAAGTCCTCAACTCTTGCCAGGCATCCTTGATTTGAAGTGCTCCCAGTGACCTGTAAACGGAAAACTCTCAACTAACTAGTCACCTTTACATCGTGCCAGGTACTTCAGGGACTTGGCATTTATTACATGTATGTTGCTTTTATCCAGGCACCAAGTCACAGCTGAGGGGAGAACAGCAAGGTTTAGGATCTTTTAAGCCCAAGGACTGGAAGAATGCCATGAAAGTGTGTGCTTGGAACACAGAATGTATTTTAGCTGTGTGAACTTTCAATGTACCTGCGTGTGCCCTCTTCTTTCTTCCTCAAACACAGTCAGAGCAGATATAAAGGTTTTCTTTATTTGGTGCGTCTTCTTTAAATGCTGCAGGTTTCCCTGAAAGGAAGGCAAAAGCACTTCTGTGGAGGGACCATTGTTTCTGCTCGTGAGTGGTCACTGCAGCTCACTGCACCTTGGACAGGATGTGGTATTTCAGGCGCAGGCTGCAGGTGCAGGAAAACATGTAAAAGCATGTGTGTGCTGTAGCATCTTTTTGTGGTGCTTACAGGTGCTTTTATTTGCAGTAAATATTTTCTATGTTTTAGTAGAAAGAGAGAGAAAACCTTTTGAACATCTCAAAAATAAGTAATAAATAAACTTATTGATGAAGGGATTGATGAAGACTGATTTTGGAAGTGCATGTAAAAATCTGTATCTAACCATAATTACAAGATTGCCATGACATTGATTTTGGAAGCAACAGCTGGCAGAGTATTTGCAATTAAACGGTGATTGGATATAGTACTGACCTCTTGGATGTCAATGGTTTTCAGCCTAAAAGACAGAAGTTCAGTGAATGAATTTTAAGCAGAATAAAAAGTTTATACTGTTTGCTTTTGTGTTTCCTTGCTGCACATCTGATCTGGTACCAGGATCCCAAAACCATGATTCAGTTTTTTAGATATAACCTCAGAATTGTAGAGAGGTGGTCACATTTTTTTCTGTACTTTCCAGTTCTTCCCTTCTTCAAAAAGCAGAGTGTCTGAACATTTTCAAACACAGTAAGTGTTGGAGTTGGTTTTTGGGGAATTTCATCCCAGGAACAAAGGAAGAAGATTTGTGGACTAAATGGACACCAGAACT
>JAYRBT010000177.1:6522137-6543248 GCA_036023395.1 Myiotriccus ornatus | reverse complement strand
AGATTCTACACTCAGAGGCTAGAGCCAAGAACCCCCGTCGCTGGTCTGGTCCTTTCCCCGACCAAAGCCGCGACAAGTAAGAGGACCTGATTCCTTAGTGGACCACCAAAGCATGGTCAGGAGTTTCTAAATGATTTTTCTTCTCAGTTCTTTTCATCTCCCAATTTCTCCTGCAGGCCATACTCAGATGTGCACATGCTAAATGCTCTAAAATCTGAAGATGAAAGGTATTAGGTATCTGGAAGTAATAGTTTCTCTAAACTATATTTTTTCCTTTCATTTTTAAGATTGTGTAGCTGAACTTTAATTCTTCTATTCTACAGGAACTTACTTCAGGACTTGTTTGTCACTGCAGGAGAGCATGATTTGAGGTTCAGGGAGAATGGCGAGCAGACACTGCCCATTAAATCTGTCATTAAGCATCCAAACTGTGACCCCAGAAGGCCCATGAACTATGAAATTGCCCTTCTGAAGCTGGATGGAGCCTTCATTTTCAGTAAGGTCATAATTATCTGTGATCTTTTTCTCCCATGAAGAAAAAGCTATTGTTCTTTGCATGCAGAGGATAAATTGTCAATACCAGACTAATTTTTCAGATTCCACAAGAATAACAATACTTTTTTGGTTTAAAAAAACCCCAAAGCTGAAAAATTATGAAGAAAGATTTTTGTTAATGTCTTTTCAAATACTTACCAATGAAATCCATGTCCACATGTGGCAGGTTCAACAGTTTTGCCAGCATGTCTTCCTCACCCAGGTGAAAAGTTCGAAGCAGGATTTGTCTGGACTGCTTGCGGTTGGGACCGCTTAGATGAAAGTAAGTCACTCACATTGTTCTGTGACATTCAGGTTTTTCTGTGTCTTATTTGTGAAGCTAAAACCTTGATTGCAGAGCCAGACTAGAAAAAATCCCGTCAACTGGTCTTCAGAACTGTAATCTCAAAATGGGGTCTTTGCTTCTATGCTTACCTGTGAATTACCTCAAAATTGGTCACCGCAAAATGTAGATCTGAATTTCAATTTGAAACATGTTGGAATTTATTCAAGTAAAACTGCTTATATACAAAAAGCTGCTTGTAACAGGAAAATATCTTGGGACAAGTTTTCAATCAATTTTTGTGGTGTATTAGCAGTGACATCAAGTTCACATTTCAGCACTTCTTAGGAACATTTTTTGTGTGTTTCAGAAGGACTGCTCCCTCAGGTCTTATATGAAGTTGATCCGCCAATCCTAAACAAAAAAGAGTGTTCAAAAGCATTATCAACTTTAAAGAAAAGCATTCAAGGTGACACTATAATGTGTGCTGGATTTCCAGATGGAGGAAAAGGTGCCTGCCAGGTCAGCTGAACAGAAAGCTTGTGTGCCTTTCTGGAGTGTTTCTCAGAAGCTGAAGGTTCTGTGTGCCAGAGTAAATAAATACACCGTAAACTGTGAGATTTGGAGCTCATTTATTTTGATGTATGAATTCTTTTGAAAGTTCTGAATGGGGCAATGCACCTAATGACATCATCCCATTTTAATTATTGTATGAGTTGTATGACAGGTTCCTGAGAACAGTTTTGCAATGCATCCTAAGTGCAATGATGCTTAGGGCTTTCTAACCTCAGAACACTTGATAAGTTAATTAATGTTGCAAAGATCCTGAGGACGAAAGCAGAAAGTATTGCCTTGGATTACAGGAAGGAAAGGAAGTGAGGTGAAGGTTAAGCGATTATTTCTCACTCCTTTTTACATGCTCAAACATGACAGAGATACACTCATGAGGGAATTAATCTGTCTTTTCCCCTCTTGACAATCCTGACTAAACACAATAAAAAAAGGTGTGTGTATTTACAGCCCTTTTTAAAATGACTATATAAAATGACTGTGTATGTTGCAGGTTTGTTAGTATGGCACAAAAGAGAACTCAATGAAATTTTTAAGGCTTCTCAGTGGTACTTCTGTAAGATGTGGGTCTTGGACTTTTACTTGTTTGGGATTTTCTTGCAGGGAGACTCAGGAGACCCCCTTCTGTGTCAACAACATAAGCACGGTGCCTGGACTCTTGCTGGTGTGATCTCCTGGGGGATGGGATGCGCCCGTGGCTGCGTAAGTAATGAGAAGAAGAAACATTACAACAGGGGATCTCCTGGAATATTCACAGACCTCAGTGCAGTGCTTTCCTGGATTTAAGAGAACATGAGTGTTGCTATTAAGTCTCCACAGTAATGAGTCCTTCACTTGTGACAACTCCTTTGTCTCATAATATTTTATTTACTTTTGTCTTTTCAGGACATAGCACTTATATTTTTCCCATTGTTTCCTGGCAAAACACTGTAGCATTTCATAATCCCTTTAAATGTATGATACTGATTAGCAGTTGCCAAAACCAAATTGAGAGCATTGTAAATGTTTGTTACCCTTCCACTATACTTTGCCTCCTACATGGACCCCTTTTTTTTTTTTTTAATTTTAAGAATGGTCCTTTTATCCAGCTAGCCTGTTAGCCTGGTTTTTTGAATTTTTTTTTAAAGTGGAAATTCGCGAGTTGAAAGTGTCTGAGATTCCATATGCACCTCTTTGAAGTCACTTGTCATTTTTCTTGGCTTAAACATGTAGGATCAGACATTTGATAATATAGGATCAAGTCATGCTCTCAGAAGTGCCTTTGCTTACTCTGTCCAAAAGGCCATGTGCGCCCTCTGTGCAGGGGAACAGTGTCACAATAAACCATCACTTCCAAAGTCATGTAGTTGGAAACAGAAATGACAGGGGTGAATTTTACTGAGAGTATTAAGAAACTGTATTAATGTTTTCTTCCACTTTGGGCTACTTTTGTTAAAAGGTATTGGAGATTGTGTTAAAACTTCCACAGAGAACTGAAAAACTGAGGAGGGATTATTTAAGAGGTTTAGCTAGTCAGTGAGAATAAAAAAAAAATTGGAGGGAAAAATAAAATTTAATATTAGAAAACACTTCCAACTAGTGATTCAAAAAAAGGAATGCTCACAATGTCAGAGAAAAATGAAAAGGGTTTAGCTTCTGGAAAAAAATTTGGGGGTTCAATTTAGAAGAGAGAGAGATAGGGTCTTTTTAAAAATTTACTAGCTGGCTCATTTCATTAAGAGGAAAAAATAATAGGATTAGCTATTGCAGTAATTAAAATGTTTTGGCTCCAGAGAACAGCAGAAGTGATTCAGTAGGTAAAAAGAGAACACAATCCTCAGTTGCACTGCACTAGGCTTTGCTTGCTCACCCCTTTGTACTGTCTCACTGGTGCAAAACATGTGAACTGTAATTGTTGTCAGGCCTAATGTCTCCATATCCCTGATGTGACGGTGCCAGTTGGATTCTGCTGCTCTTCCCTGAAATGCATCTCAGGTATTTACTCAGCAAGTGTCTAGAAAGCGAGTGCTGTGCTGCTCAGGCTGAGCAGTGGCCTGTCAGTGTGTGATTAATTCTAGTAGTGCCTACTCCAGAATTGTTTATTCCAAAGTCAGCATTGCCTGACCTTGCAATTTTGTTTTGGTTCTAAGCCTTGGTTTATTGTAGGCACTGTATGTCCCCAGGAGGCATTAGCATTTACCTCAGTACCAGCTGTATAAAATTACAATTTCACACAGATAAGAGTAAAGCCTATATTGTGGATATGAAACTACAGTAACTTATTCTTTTTCCACCCCCTTTCCTATCCTCCTCTTATTAGATCTGAAAATGAAAAGCTCCACAGGTGAGTACAGTGGGGTTTTCAGAATCTTCTATCTGTGTTAGAGCATAAAAAGACCCCTAAAATAGTTGGATGTATAATTTATGTAGGAAGAAATGTAAAGAAGCTTTGACTCATCAAAACACTTTTAAAGGTATACTTTATAGATACTTTTTCCTTCTGCTTCTATGAAAAAGATACATTTGGAGGGTTGTATTTATGCATTGCTGACTTAAAAAAATGATTTTTTCTTAAAACAGCTGTATGTATAAGGCCATATTTTTATTGAAATGCAAATAAAATTAATGGAAAAAATACAGGCTAGAACCTCAAGCAACACATGAAACCTAGTTAGTGATTTTGATACTGTATAAAAATGTACATTCTAAATAGAAAGTAGGTGGTGAATAAGTAGTACTTTTGCACAGTCTGTGATGAATCTACTTGTCTGTCTGTTTCTGAGAATAAAATGAAAAAAAACCCAAAATAAAACCATGAAAGCCATCCCCAGATGTAACGTGTTTAAAAACTGAAGACTTATGTTGAATGTGCCCTGTTAATGTTCTTCTTGGACACTGTTCATCTAGGTACAGGTTCACATAAAAGTGTTAGAAACAACTCTGTTGAACTAGACCTTAAAACTTTAATTTTGGTAATCTACAGTGAGACTTCTCAAATGATAAACACACTTGGACATGTAACCAGTTTCTGTAGACTAGCTGTGGCCAGGGAGAACTGGGTATTTAAGTACTGTTTGTGTGTTTGTGTCTTGTTGAATTTTCTTTACTGGGCTTCCTAGGATGTTGCAGGTAAGATAATCTTATAAGTACTTGACTCCTTAAATATTTTTTCTTACACAGAGTTGTTGGTAAATGTTGCTCTTACTGTGTTATCTTGTAAAGAGAAGGAAACATAAGAGGAGATGATTTTTGTAATTAATTGGGTTTCTAGTGACACTTAGCTGGAGAGAAAAACTGCTTCTTCTATTATAGTGTCTGTAGCAGCATATTGTACTGTTCCAAAAGTCTCCTGCTGTAACATAACTAAGGACATTATTACCAGTGGGCTGCCACGAACACTTTTCTTATGTCCTGAAGTTTGCATTTTTCCTCCCTGAAAATGATTTATACTGAAATCTTCATGTTATAAATAGTTTTGTTAAGGTAATAAACAAGCACTGCTATTTTTACAATAAAATGATGACCTGTTGGCAGGCTTCATTTTTGCTCCCAAAGTATGTGTTCTAACACTGACTTATATAATTCCAAATAAAAGAGACAAGACCCAGTATCAGTATGCCAGGAGAAACAAAGTACAGCTAAGCAATCATGAGTCTTACAATATTCTCCAGATGTTTGATCTTTTTGGTGGAGCAGATGATGGCATATGTGTTAAACCTGATTCCTTCTATTTTGTTTTAACTCTCCAAAGCAGCATTTTGTAGTGCTCAGGATAGCAAACTCCGTGACAGTGAAAGGGAATTACGTTTTCCTGGAAGTCTCAAACAAGTCTATGACAACCATCAGTAAGAAGACAAAACAGTCTTTCCTCAGAAACTATGTCCCCATACCAGTGTAGGTTTGGGAGGGTTTTTTGTTCCATTTTTGTGAATGGTAACCAATTTGTTATTCTAGACTGTGTATATGGACTCTATTTGTGCCAGAAGAGAATTACATATGGCTTTTTTTCCACTTTGATATAGAGCCAGAAACATTCTGTGACTATGATTCTTTATCAGTGTATTCAAAAGATGACAGACTCGTGGGTGAGTTGTTGTCATCTTATTCTTTGAAATAATCATAGAATCATTCAGGTTGGAAAAGACCTTTAAGTTCTATAACATGTCAGAATACTCTTTAATTCTGACAGCAAGGGCACCCAATGAGGACATGGAGGTTGGTTGTTTTACTTACGTTTTCATGATTAATGAAAATTAATGAAAATCCTATGTCACAATGTGACATAAGGATCAACAAAAGATCAAGAGTGTGGGAAGGGAAGAGATTGGAAAATGCCTGGTAAGGAGATGTGTCAGCATATGACTTTCTGGTGTCAATGATATTCAATTTTTAATAGTGTGAATCTATTTGGGCTAATGGTTTAATAGGAAAAGTATGTGAATGAATAGGCAATTTCCCCTCTACCATAAAATATTTATAGCTGAGTATTAAAAATGGTACATGCAGGTTTTCTCAAGTGACTAAAGACTTTAAATAGTGATTATTCTCTAATATTATATTTCAGGGAAATTCTGTGGAGGAGATCCTCCATTACCTATTTTGTTTGGCTCCAATAGTATAAGGTCGAAATTTGTTTCTGACAGTGAGGATTATGGAACCAGTTTTTCCATGACCTACAAAGCTCTTACACCAGATATTCTTCCTGGTAAGTCTGAGTTTAGTAATACACCTGTCTGCACTCTTCAGCGGTGACCTGACAAAAAACCACCCAGGAGAAAATAAATCAGAGGAAGCTCCTGTGGTATTCCTATATGGATGAAGTAATGAACAGGGTGAATGTGGCTAGGCTGCCATGTGACATTGTGGGAAAAATTAGGATGTCAGAACAAGATAGGATGGATGCTGTTGAGAGAAGTCCTCCTTTAACTTTGCATCTTCTCCATCCTTTTTATATAAGATGTCATTTCCTTCCCTGCTTCCAGAATGGTTTTAAAACTCAATTAATAAGATTAATCAAAGGAGCAGAATTTCCAGATGAAAGCTGCTTTGCTAGTCCTGGTATTTCATGCAGGAGCCCTGAGGGAGGCAGATGGTGTTAAATTCATGTCATAGAGAATTGCTTTTGGTTATGCTGTGCAGAGCAGTTCACCATCCCTAGGGAGCGGGTCCTAGGGCCACCTGTTGGGTCTTAAGTTACAAACACACTCCTGCTGTTCCCATTTCTGCAGCTTTTCCAGCTGGTTCTTTCCTTTGCAGAGTGTGGGGAGGAATCCCCTCTGAGGGCCTTGCCACTGCACAGCCCATCAGAAAGACATATCCTCTGTTTCTGTTCATGTCTCCACTTTCCAAACGAAGTTGGCAAATATTCTTCAGACCTGCTCTTGTCCTGTTCTCTTCCTCAGCTGTGAGAAAGCATCACAAGAGTTTTTTCTGGTTTTTTTTTCTTTTTGATGAATGATTTAATGGGAAGTCTTCCATTTGTGTTTTCCTGGATTTTCAGATTCTGGCTGTGAGTCCCCAGCTGTCCTTTTTGAAGAAGGAGTCTTACAAACTACCGAGAGCACTATTGCAACATGACAGACAGTCAGTGGATTATTTATGCACCAGAGGACCATGTAATCAAGGAATAACATGAAACCTTCTTGTGTTTACATGATGGAAGTGGGCATCATTTGGTTAACAAGAAATTGTGCAGCTGACAAGCAAGATTAAGCAACATGAGCTTGAATAATGCTGCTAGATGCAGTTAAGAGGAATCACTTTCAATCCCAAAAGACAGAGAGGTTTTGACTTGTCTTTTAGATTATAGTAAAATAGGGTTTCCTGGTTTTGATTTTATCATGACAGATTCTTCTAGAAAATGTAATATATTATGTATCATGTGCAGGAGGTCTGAATGTCACAGAAAGCAAACCTTACAGGAATCATTCAGAATACTAAAGACCCTGTTACAGATCTCTGAATTTTTTCTATGTGACTTTAAATACAAGGTTCAGTTTTTCATTTTTTATTTAAAGCTTACCTACCAGTCCTTTGAAGTAGAAGAGAGTGAAGATTGCTCCTATGATGCTGTGACTGCGTATGAAGATGTGAAAAAAGAGGAGAAAATCAGTTTGGCTTTTGATTCTTTATTTTGGGGATGACCTATTTCTTTTATGACTTTCACTAGCCCTATTGTCCAGACTAAATTCAAGTTCACCTCTAGAGTTGCAGGTGATATTATAGGTACTAGTTTCAGTATCTTGAAAAATACTTGCTGGTATTGGTGGCCTCTGTTCCACTTACAGAGGCAACACCATATCGAACAGAATAATTTTTTATGTTTAAATTCTATATGAAATGCAGTTCTGAATTCATTTAAATGAAGAAAAGGACATAACACAATCTTTCGTTTTTATAGTGATGATCAGACCCAGAAAGCACCTAAGAGATCTGCTTTTCAGAGTCTGATTGTTCTTTACTCCAGAGCAGTCTTCCTGCCACCTGTCTTACAGTGAATGAGAGGAAGGCCTATCCCAGTCAACTGATTTCAGCACTTGCTTGAAGCTAGTACTTAGACTGGCACTAGCAGAAGCTAATTCTGAAACACTGAAATCAGTGGAAATCCAATAATTGGTGTGTTTCACATGTCATGGCAATCTGTGGGTGTGAGTGCTGCAATAGACTGTTGTGAAATACTGCCAGAGACTCCCTGTTCTGATGAGGTAATTACTGAGCAGGATGATGTAATTACTGTGAGAAACAGTCTCTAAATATCCCCAATTTGTGAGAAACAGAGACTCAAAATATAATTAGTGTTCAGATTGGAATTTATTATATGGTAAAAGCAAACAGCATGCTGGGTGTACAGACAGGAAATCTTCCCAAGTCTGCCACACCTGATACAGGGTGCAAGTCTGATTTTTATTTTAGAACATCTCATACTTACTAATTATATCACATGCATATACATTTATATCGCTGATCTAGGTATTCACCATATGTTTATTTTCACAGCTTAGACTAATTGGTTATCTCTACGTTAAGACACAAGGTGCCATCATGCTATTTGACCTGATTTTAGGTTGGACATAATTCTTGTCTTAGGAGGACAGGGAACAGGGAGGGTAGTGATCTGTTTTATGTCTTTATGGGGGTGCAATTAAGTTTTACAACCTGTTTGCTTTTTCTTCCCTCCTGGGTTACATTCACTTATTTGACACGAATTACAACCAGTATTTATTACATTACCTTCTGATGAGGTAATTACTGAGCAGGACAGGATGTCAGTAATAATAGAACAGTCCTTCAGCCTCGGTCTCCTTATCTCTTGTATATAGTTATTTTTTACCCTCCTGTGTGAGAGCTGGAATACACAGAATATTGCATACCTGCTGTTGAAGGAGAGAGGAATTAAAAAGTACCTGTTAATCTGCAAAGTGAGCCTTTGCTTTCTCATCTTTAGCCAAATCTCGTGGATTTGCCCTACTGGCACCTCTCCTAAGCTCCTCTGCTGTGACGTTGGACTCTCTGATGGAACAAGAGACCTTTGGAGGATTCAGAGCTACTGTCTCTTTTGTTCATGTAGTAGGTAACACAAGTAGCTTGGGAAAGTGCCCCTCTGGGCCAGCACAAAGGGCTCTTCAGTGAAACAGCTATTCAGAATTATTTTGCTCTAGGAGATTCTCATCTAGCAAATTGTTTCAGTGGAAAAAAAAGTATTGTGAACCTATTGAGGTATTAAACAAAGGCCTACTGAATGGTGAAGAAGCAGTGAATCTACAGAAGACCTGAGAGATTTATTTGTGTAAGAGTATTTTGGTGCATTTTAAATGGCCCTTCACTACTATGTGAAGATGTAGTAGCACAGATCCCTAAAACAGAAATCTATTCCTTCTACAAAAAAAAAAATTAAGGACATAAAAGCAATTTTATAATACAAATATGACTCAAGACCGCCTGATAACACATTTTCCATTCTCATTTGCTAGATTTAGATACATTGAATTGAACTAGTGATGAAGAATCTGGAGTCATGGATATGCATATGACTGAAGAAGAAATACAGGTTACAAGAGTGTCATGGTTTTACTGCTTCCTAGAAAACTAAGTAGGAATTTTTTCCCTTCCCCCTGCCCACTGCATGCAGAGCTATTAAATGAGCACTTAAGAGACACAAAAGAACTGATTCTCTCATTAATTGCCCAGAACTTAGTCTCCTAGGAGACAGGGGAGATGAGGGCCTATTTTTTACTTTTTTCTCTCATCTCCTGGGAAACGGGGGGAGGCGTCTGTGGGCTGGCTGTGGCTGGAACACAGGTCAGAGTGGAAGCCGGTGGTTCCTGTTGCTCCCGACCTGCTTGCCAGTTGCAGACCCTGCTTGGATTTTTCATCGGAGAGGAGATGTTTTTCTGGAGGTTTTTTTTTCCCCCCTTCCCTGTTCCAGTTTGTTTTGTTTTTTTTTCTGGCAGTGGTCCTTGTGCACATCAGGGTGAGAGAGAGGACTGTGCAGAACAGTTCAAACGGAGTGAGTTTTGGTTTGGGTTATCTTTTCATTGGGAGGACTTTCTTTTTTGCTGTTGTTTCCCTTCCCCATCTCCCTCTCCCCTTTCCCGGTGGGTGGGAAGGGACAGGAAACCCATTTGTTTTGGTTTCTCCAACACACTCCAGAGGGTGTTACTCCCACCCCGTGGCGGCGACCAGTGATTCCACAGCACCCCCTGCTGGCCGGCACAGAGTGCTGCAGGCTCTGCATCCCCAGTGATCCAACAGCGCCACCTGGTGGCTGGCACAGGACATTACAAGCTCTGCATCTCCAGTGACCCAACAGCGCCCCCTGTTGACTGTGGTTGGAATTGCACCAGAGGGCGCAAACTGAACTGTTTACCTGTTTTTTTCCTTTGCTTGTTTATTGGTTTGTTTCGAAGGGGATTATCTGTGGGTGTAGGAGTATTGTTTGGTTGTTTTACTTGTTTTTTTTTTCTTCATTGTTTCTGCCAATAACTCCTACCTTTTAATAAAGGGCTGCTATTTTCTCGTTTTCCATAATTTGTTTTCCTTCAATCGAAGCCTCTTAATTTCAGATTTATAATTGCTTAGAGGGAGGAGTTTGGGTCTTTTCTCATAACTCATCCTCAGCAAAACACCTGTGTCTCATTTAAACTGGGACAAAGAGGTAAGCCAAGCTGAGTTATATTTTCTTCATAGGAATAGAGAGTAACTTTTGAACTGTAAATTCTACAAATATTTAATGACTGCTGTTGTCCCAGATTTTTTCACTAAGGTATTTTAAGGAAATAGAAATATGAATAGTAATACATACTTTGGCTTTAGCAGAACTTAATTTTTCTTGTTTCATTCATCTTGTAAGTCGTGTACAGCAGTGTAATGACAATTCAGCTTGTATGTCATTTTACACCTACTTCCTTTAGGGAAAATAAGTGCAAAGGCTACAGGGTAATTCAAAATAATAACCATAATAATTTTAGAGCTTCCCTTTTTCTTCTCCTACTTTATGGAGAATGGCATGGATGAGTCCATCCTCATTGTAGATTTGAGGCTAAAACTTTTGAAGTAGTAGCTTTTATCTTGGTGCAGCTCTTTTTTTGCTAAGACCATCTCCTCATGCTGGTTCTAAACATTTGGATCCTTTGTAATGAGGGAGGTTGGAGAATTTAGCAAAAAAGCGTGGGGAAGGGAGGCTTGAGGAGCTATGGGGTATAATCCTTAAATGGAATGTTCTTTGCTTCTCGAAATTTAACCTCTAGACACTTCTTGAAACATCAATGCTTTCTTTCTGTTTCAGATGATATTTGTGGAATGCCTTCAAATCAACCCAAGTTCATCTTCAGCAGGATAACTGGAGGTGAAGAAGCTGTACCATACTCCCAGCCTTGGCAGGTCAGTGTACAAATTTCAAATGAGCATATCTGTGGAGGAGCAGTTCTTGCCAAAGAATGGGTTGTCACAGCTGCCCACTGCCTTGATTCCACGTAAGTACATTGGGATGAACCCTTCCGTGGGAACGTCTGGAATTGTGTGGTGTGTCTCTGTCCAGTGACAGTGGTTCTGTCCAGAGTGGCTGGAGCAGTTTTGGTTACCACCTCCCTACAGCTTACACTGGCACTGGATTCCTCTGCTACACACCCGTTCTGGGAACTTAGTAGGTCTTAAGATTCACAAATTTCAAGAACGATGTTATATCAGCCTGACAATGGACTTTTTGTTTGTTTGTTTGTTTCCCTTAGGGAACTCCACAGAGATTTATGGATGGTAGTAACAGGCCTTCATGATCTTACAGAGCAAGAGTACAGACTATGTGGTACTATGTGTTCTGCTTAGTAATAAAATATAAATCTATCTTGCAAAACTGTTTTTAATGTAAATACATCTCTCAAATTGTTGATGATGTAGCAATCTAACAGCTTGCACGGTGACCTTAATCTGCATTTACACAACAGCTTCTGTGTGTATCAACAAATGGTATCAACACAGATCTGTGACTTCACCAGTAATGAGCTCTGAAGATCAGTATCCCGGAGGATGTGGGATTGAGAAGAGTATTGTCTGTATGTTCACTAGTGACTATCAGCAAGACAGAATAACTGGGGAACAACTTGCCACTTCACTCACACCAGACAAATGTTTTTCCAAGACTTTCTTCCTACACTTGTTGGATGGAGTTTCCTGCATCTTCCCTGTTCCATGTCACAGATGCATAATCTTGACTTGTTAATACAAGAAAGCTGGTGGCTTCAGCAGCTGCTTTTAAATGCATCCTCCTTGTGAGGATGTGTATCTTGCATATAAGACAGATATAAGATGTGTATAATCACTTAGTTGCTATTCTGTTTTACTTAATAGGAACAAGGTGACTTAAAATACCTGTTAAGTTTTTATCTGTTTATTAATTTAACACAAGAATTTCAAATGGATGTGTTCAGAAAAATGAAAGGGTGAAGGGAGATCTACAGGTGGTGTCAGCTATGCTGATACTGAATGCAGTGGTTATATGCTGATAAATCAATATCTCTTATGAAAATTCCTTTCATCTATTCAGTAGGCTACCGAATATTAGTATTTGATTGGCCTGTTAGGGTACTTACTATTTGCTTGACTACTTGATGTTGACCATTTGTGTTTCTCCTAGTATGGTTTTACAAGTAGTCTAGTTTGGCTTTTGTTTGTTGCATCTTTTTAGTTTACTGTAAGCTGCCTGTGTCTTTTAGCAATGATGTGAACTTTTTTGTGATGCAAGTGAAATCTGATTAAAATAAATAAATAAGTAAAAAGTTACTTTCAATGGAGCTCATGTAATGGAATTCTATTTTAGTTTTTACGGTTTGTATGGAGACCTCTTTAATTCTTTACAGTTACATGAGGCTTTACCAAACCCTACAGTCAAAAGGTAGGATACTAGCAGGCTACCTGAGTAGTGAGTCAGGCTCAAGTTCTCTGCATGCTTAAAATCTGGATATAAACCTTCTGTTGGTGTGTAAGTAAAAATATCTATATATCTAAATATTTAGAATAAAAGTCTATGTCCGAAAATATCTTGTTCTGACCTTTGGTTAACATGAGAATCTGTGACCATAAGTCACTCTGGTTAGATCTGAAATGGCGTCCTGATGGTGTCCTGCTCTCTGTGCTCCTCTGCCTGCAGGAGCATGCAATGCCTTTCCTGACTCTCCTTTGGGCAGACTCTCACGGTGGGTCTGCCCAAAAGGATGTGACAATCACAGTATTTACATATCAGTATAAAACTACATTCTCATGGAATCTTCCCAGTTTTCTTTTTTCCCCTAGCCATTTTTCCCTTTATGAGGAGAAGTGGCACAAGAGCAGGGTTTTTTTTCTTGTTTAGGAATCCTTTATTGTCATACACTGGGTGCACAGTGTTATTTCTTCATCTGAAGTGACTTTTCTGGCTCTTTGTATGCTTTCAAAAGAGTGAATTTAACAGTAACACCAGAGGAACTGTGGGTGTTATGTTTGTGTAAGACAAGTTAACAAGAAGAAAGGATTAGGCTTGGTACTTTGAGGGGAAAAAAAAAGTTTTATTTTATACAGACCAAGCCCCTGCCTTTGTCACAAAAGACAATGATCAACAAAAATTGAAGGAGCATTAGGAATAGTACTGGCCTCTAACACAGTCTTTGACTCTAATGATGGCCCAGCCATAATGGTCTTTAATTAGGGCTGTACCTCTTGCACCCTTGAAGGGAGGATGTTCAGTATGGAAATGAAACATGCCAGCTATACCTGTGAACATTGAATTGGTAGCTTTTAAGGTTGCACTGCTATTTCTTTGCTATTTTACAGGAAAGACTGTGGCAAACTGGGCTTCTGGACCAGAGCTGCTTCACTGTTTCTGTTGCTAAATGTGAACACAATGAGAACTGAAGTACAGGAAGGAAGAACTGGATTTTGTGGCTATTCCTCTGCTGCAGTTCTGTGCAGAGGGGGTCTGTTTGGTTGCAGTGGCCATGTGTCCATGGTGTGCTCCATCCTCTCCAACACTGCCCCACAGGCCTCTGTTGGTGAGCTCTGCACATGGGACATGTGAAATGCTGATAAAACACTCAGAATTCTGAAACATGCCTTAGATTTACAAATGGGGCCAGCAGGATTAGGGAAGTGATTGTTCCCTTGTACAGCGCACCAGTGAGGCCACATCTTGAGCACTCTGTCCAGTTCTGGGCCTCTCTGTTCAAGAAGGACATTGAGGCGCTGGAGCATGTCCAGAGAAGGGAACAGAGCTGATGAAGGGTCTGGAGGGTAAGTCCAATGAGTTTTTAGCTTGGAGAAAAGGAGGCTCAAGGGAGATCTTATTGCTCTCTACAACTTCCTAAGAGGAGGCTGTAGCCAGGTGGGATTGGCCTCTTCTCCCAAGCAACTAGAGGTGGGATAAGGAATTGGCCTCAAGCTGCACCAAGGGAGGTTCAGGTTGGATATCAGGAAAAATTTCTTCACAGAAAGGGTGATCAAACATTGGAAAGGGCTGCCCAGGGAGGTGGTGGAATCACTGTCCCTGGAGGTGTTTAAGGAAAGCTGGACGTGACACTTAGTGCCACGGTCTGATATGGTGGTATTCAGTCATAGGTTGGACTCGATGATCTCAGAGGTCTTTTCCAACCTTATTGATTCTGTGATTCTGTGAAATCAGACAGTGCACACGGGAATTCGGCGCCGGGGGCAGAGCTACGCTCCAACCACGCCGTGGCCCAGCCCAGCGCAGGGAGCGGGAGGGCGGGAGCGGCAGGCAGGAGTGGAGGCGGGCCCGGGCGGGGCCGGGGCGCGGTGGGCAGAGGGCGCGGCAGAGCCGGCCCGGCCCGGCGGGAGCTGCGGGCGGGCGGCAGCAATGGAGGCGCTGGGGGTGAGGGGCCGCGCGGGGGGGCCGGGAGCGGGAGCTGGAGCCGGGCGGGGAGCCCTCACCGCCTGTTCTCCTACCCACAGGGAGCTCCTGTGGCCGTCGCTGTGGCCGTGGTGGCGGCCTCGGCCCTGCTGCTGCTGCTGCTCCGGGGGAGCGGGCGGAGGATGAGCGGCCCCGTCACCCTGCAGGACCCGCTCGTCAAGTACCCACTGCGACTGCTGGACAAGGAGGTGACCGAGCGCGGGGTCTGGAGACTGCGGGGCCGCCGGTCGGGGGTCTGAGGAATGTGGGTTTCGTGAGGGTAGACTCGTTGCTTGTGTGTTTTAAGTCCCGGCTGCGTTTCTCCCTGGATTTCTGTCCTGTGTGTGCCACCAGTGAGATGCAACCCTGTGTGCTTCTGCACGCCCTGTCTTGCCTTGATCTTTGGCCACAATCATGGCATGTGCTCACTGGCCTTGGGCAATAGAGTTTCCAGATTTACTGCACGCAGAGGTGCTGTAGGGATTGCGCAGACGGCCAAAAAGTCACTCCTTGTGGAATTAAAAAGACTGCTTCTAAAACTTCTGATTTATTTGAACTTTATTTTTCAAAGTTGTTTCTGTGTCCTCTCCCAGCATTTGACTTGCATGGTAACACAGAGCAGGCTTACTAAAGCATACTGTGTGGAGCACAGTTTGAAATTCAAAGCAATGGTGATGTTGACCTTATTCTAACTTTGCTTTTTAGGAAATCAGTCATGATACTAAGAAATTCCGATTTGGGCTACCTTCAGCTGATCATATATTAGGATTACCTGTAGGTGAGTACTGGAAACATTTAATTACATATATTTCTGTTTTTAGGATTTGTAACTGTTCTCATAGTCCTTGGACTTCTGACTGTTTGGGAATTTAAGGCTTAGCAAAGCAAGGAGTTAAAAGCTGCCTCTGAATGCTGCTATTCTCAGAGAGAAATGTCAGGTTTCCCAAAGGGTTGTATTTCTGATCTGTGTGTGCTTTGTTCTGCTTGTGCTCAGTTGTGTGGCGTGGTTTAGAATAAGAACAGTGAAACTGAACTGTCCGATGGAATTCATTACCAATCAGGATATAAGCAAGAATGGTAGCTGTCAAAGCTCTTTTATATCCCTTATTTGCATTCTACTTCCATCTGGTGCCCTCAGTTTATTGCCAGCTGGCCTCAAGTTTTTGGAAAACACAGTTACACTTGTAAATGAGAAAGAGAACAAGTCTTCTGCCTGGGAAGCTTGTTGGGGGAAATATATACTACTGTATATAGAAGATGCTGAAATATTCAGAGCCCGCATGCACTTACCTTTAATTTACACACGTTTCTGTGCAACTTTGTCTTGAGTTCTGTAGTGTGAAGTTCATTTCAGGTTACGATTGGCACACTCTACTGTCTTGTACCCTGGAACACCGATAGCACTGAACCTTGGACCTTGAATTGACGATAATCTCTGCAGGGGAAAGTCTCTTTCTCTGATCTGCAGATGTGGCAGATGCAGCCATGTTTGTTCTGTACTGTATCGCAGTATTCCGTGCTGGATGGCAAGTGTCAGGGTTTTCCCACTGCATGCTGTGAGCACGTCCTTCTTGCATGCTGCCTGTCAAGGGCAGATGTCTTTCTCCAAATTCTCTTCTGGCTTGTATGGGAAAGAGTAATTGAACTGTCTGCATTGACTAGACAAATAATAAACCAAACAAGATGTGCCTTTCAGTGATTGTTCATCTAGATTTCTTTCTTAAGAATTTAGGAATAAGATCCTGGAACTGTATGGGCCAGATTACTTTCTGAGAGATTCCTGCCCTCTGCTTTCTGCCACGATCATTATGGTCATGGAGGCAGGAGATACAGAGAAGGAATATGGCCCAAGGTGTTGCTCTTGATGTTTTGGTGGAGGATCTCTGGGAAGTTTGCTCCGAGAGAGGTTGCTGCTGTTAAACAGGAGTACATATTTCTGTGCCTGTGTGAACTGGTGTGTCCATACATCCTCTTCATCAATGAATATGAGAATAGCAGAACCCAAAATACAGAGAGCACTTCAGAATGACCAGCAAACCTTCCATATTGCTGTTTTACTATCAATTTGCTACTTTTCTTGTACCTTATCCTTGTTTCTGTATTTACCAGCTCTCCTGAGTTACTCCATGCTCCAGAAACTTGCTAAAAAAAGAGAAGAAACCAGATGCCTTGTGCAGTGTTTATATGGCAAAGATTTTCTCTGTCATTGCATGTGTGTAACAGGTTACACTACCTGCCTTTCTCTCTTGTCCTCTAGGGGTGAAAAAATAATCAGATTGTAATTCTTTGTCCTCAGGCCAACATGTTTACCTTTCTGCAAAAATCGATGGCAGTCTGGTGATTCGAGCCTATACCCCAGTTTCCAGTGATGAGACGAAAGGTTATGTTGATTTAATTGTAAAGGTAAATTTTGTTTTACTTTAATATAAACAAGTTGCTAACTGGAAGGAAGGCAAATACTTCATTTTAATGAAATAGCTTGTTTTGATTTAGTCATCAAATTTCATCTTTCATTCAAATCTTGTTAAATTTCATTTTCATCAGGTTTCATCTTCTTTCAAATAGGGTGAATGCATGGCAAACAACTCATTTCACATTATCCTTAAATAGTAAGTTGTATCCTGTGTATCTGCTGTGTGTCACTTAGAGATAGCAGAGGTAGAGTAGATGGAGAAGGGAATCACTTCCTTGGCAGTACTGCAAGAACTTCCCCAGTATCTGTTATTTGGCAATGCATGAAAACTGATCCCTCTCCCTAAAGATGCCTGTGCTGCTGCTAATGCTTACTACTAACAGCTCTAAGTAGAAAACAAGTCAACCAAGGGAAATCCTTTAAGCCAGGGAACGCAGGATGATCTGATCCCAGGACTTCTGGATTTTCTAATCCTTTTCTACAACAGAGTTTGTCCTTAGGCAATCTGGGATTTTTTTTTTTTTTTTTTTTGCATGCTCTGTTCTTCATGCGACAAGTGTGGTGAATTGTTATTAGCTACTTAATACTTCCTATGTGCTTTGAAAGCTGAAAAGGCTGTCGTGTGGCTGAGCCTCTGGGAAAGTCTTAAAAAGATGCAGCAATGCTATTTCCAGAAGGAGTGGTTACAAAAATGGGGTGACACAAGGTTCTTGCTGAAGTGATAGTGAAATGAGGGCACCAGCAGATAATCTGCCTGCTACCCGTTCCTGTTGACCTGGCTGCAAAGCAGAGGGAAGTGCACGATAGCACATTTAACTTATTTTGGCTGCTTCCTGTTGCAAGGTTTAATAGATAACTAAGAGCAAAGAATTGTCTCGATTTCTTTCTCAGGTACTCAATTTCAGACCTACAGTATTTTGTTAGACAGTTCGGAATCCTGTCTACAGGAAAGTTAGTGGTTGATATTGGACAAGGTATTTTTTTTTTACAGGTCTACCACAAAAATGTGAATCCCAAGTTTCCAGAAGGTGGGAAGATGTCTCAGTACCTAGATGGCATGAAGATTGGAGATACTATTGATTTCAGAGGGCCGAATGGACTCCTTGTGTATAAGGGAGCAGGTACTGTGACATGAAGGTGGGAGAGCAAAGGGAAGGAACTTGTACTGGTTATTTTCAGAGGTGTTCTATAAAACTTCACAACTTTGCAGAGAACCTTTTTTTGTGAAGTGGAAAAGAGAAAATCCACCTTTTCTAGACTTGACCAAGAGCCCATCAAAGTTGATATGACAGAAAAGAGTACTTTGTGTACGAAATAACTGATGATTGTCACGCTCCTGGGATTATGTAATTAAATCTGAAAAAATTGCACTATAGACTGAGAAGTCTGCGCTGGAAATACTTCAGCTGCACATATGGAGGGACATGCTTCCTAAATAAGTGAGGCTGTGGCCTAAAAGGCCCCTGAGAATCTCAGCACTGTTACTGAATAACCCGTTGACTGAGAGCCAGCTCCATTTCGTAGTTAAACCAGGTCTGAGTTGACTAGGAGGAAATAAGCTCAGAGAAGTAATCCTCTTGTAAGATACAAGTGAAAGATTCTGCACTGATCTTGACTGAGAGGAGTTGTGCACTTAAGACTTACCTTGGGGGGAAAAACGCTCAGTGCTTCTCTGCGTCGTGACCTCATGTGGTCAGCCATATACTGATGAATCCTTTATATCTCAGAGGAGGTGAGGGATGTGTGTTTTACAGATGCTCCTGTCTGCTCTGCTTTGGCAGCTATAAAAAGTAGTAACTTGGAAAGCTTGTTGCTAGTTATGGATCTTTTAAGGTTGGAACATGTCAAGCGCTTTTCTTATAGAACTCTTTTCATGGGCTTTTCATTTGGCTTGGTCCTTGGAGATTAATTTAATTACAAACTGCCTGGTTTTGTGATAGTTCTGAAGGAAATGGGAAAGGTCTTCTCATCACAGGATATTTGAAGACAGTCATCTAGTTGACTGTGAGTGTCATGGGCATCTCATTAATTAGAAATCAATTACAGTAATGAAAAACTTGATAAAACTAGGACTCCAACATTCCTGCGTCTAATCTTTGCAGGGATTCTTGCTTGATGCTGGTTTAATAACAACTTCATTAATTGTAGGCATACACAAATGGCTGCATCCATAGTGCAAGTGAGGATTCTGAAGGTGGCCTAGGAAACCTGTTTCTCTGTAGTAGGGGCTGTGGTGACCTTCAGCTACCACTGACATTCGCAGTTGTGAGTTGTTATAGGCAGTGAGGTGAGAATCCTTGAGTTTACTATAAGCAGTGCTGGGTAGCAGGAAAGGAGTCAATCTGTTGTTCAAGGATTGGAGTTTACAGAAATAAAGAGGTTTCCTCACTTGTGCTCAGTGCTGTGCTGAGTCCATTGAGCGCTTCCAGAACATTTCTCTAAATTAATTGGTAGGCTGTAGTAATTTACTGTCATGGAATTTGTATCCAGGTTTGTTTGGAAGTTAATCTAGCTATAGATTTTGAATATTTCTTCCAGGTACCTTTCTTATCAAGCCTAATAAGAAGTCTGAAGCAGAGAAAAAGTTTGCAACGCATCTTGGGATGATAGCTGGAGGAACAGGTAAAACTGTTCTCATCATATGGAATGTCTAGAGAATGAAAATGTCTTTATGGATGCATGTGAGAAGTATCACTGTACCTTAGCAGAGTACTTACACCTGTATTTCTTCTCATGAGCGTTTGGCAACACAGAGTTGCTTGAGCAGTGTCTCCAGTGGCTTGAGCTCAGTCCTGGGGGATAGCAAGTTCAGTTTGAATATTGATTTACTCTGAGACCTCTGAGAAGTCACTTCATCTCTCAGTGACAAAGAGCATTTTAGGAGAATGTCGTGAGGGTAAAATTACTGTATGTGACAGAATGGTGAAGAGGAAAGCCCTGTACACAAGTACTGTGGGTTTGTTTTGAAACTGTTTGTAATAATAGGAACCCCCAACCTCTGCATTTGATGTGGGTTAGAAATTCAGAGATATATAGCCCTGTGCAAACCAAGCTCTCACTGAAAACTGAAGGAAGGCAGCATTAATGCTGAAAATGTAGCCATAGAAAGAAATACCCATTTTATAAGCACTTTGTTTTTTAACAGGAATAACTCCGATGTTGCAGCTGATTCGTCAGATCACAAATGACCCGAACGACTCCACAAAATGTTACCTTCTTTTTGCCAATCAGGTGAGTGTTCTGACCCACCTGTTTGTTCCTCTTTATTAGCGTACTTTTTGTACTGGCCTCTGGGCTTTTTAAACTGATGGCACATGTTTCATACTCTTCCAGTGCTTTTAGGTTTGCATTTTCACCCAGCCATTTATGAGAAAATACCACCTGAGACAGCACATTTAAAAATAAGCAGTATAGGGAAGAGCAGGAAATGGTTGTTATGTAAGTTATTAATATATTGTCTTGGGTTAAAATTATTTAAAAATTATCCTTAAGGTCCTTTATAAATACTTGTGTGATGCTGTCCTGGATTTCTATGATCTTATTTCATTTCTTTTGAAGGCGTCTCTTCGTAGTTTCACTTAATTCCTATATTAGGGAATAAATTCCATTACCAGATCCTGATGCCTTTATTCATCTTACTCCTTCACTGATTTCAAGGAAAAAGGATTTGTCTCTGCTAATCTGTTCGTACAGTTAACCTTCATCATGCTGGTCCAGGGCCATACTTGCCAGCGTCATAGACAAATCCATATCATTGTGACTTTAGCCTGGATTAAAAAGCTGTTCAGATTGCCATCTTTAAGACTGTGTTTAGGTATCTAATAAGCCTCATATGTTGTCGTCAGTCGTGGTGGGAAGACGACACGGAGATCAGGGATACCAACCCCCTTTATTACAACAGTGCCTCTACTTATATACACTTCTGGGTGTCACACATGTACATGCACTATTGGTCTAGCA
>JAYRBT010000177.1:6506048-6522037 GCA_036023395.1 Myiotriccus ornatus | reverse complement strand
AGTCCTTACTCTCCGTGGTTAACCCTCTGCCAGGTGTAAAGTTCCCTCTTCAGTATCTCAGCTTACAGAGAGCCCAGGGCCAGCTGGGCTCCCCCACACTCATAGTTTGTTTTTCTTAAACTGAATTCCCAGAAGCCTGCAATGATAACAGATATCATGGAAGGGGGGAAAATCCAAATCACTTTCTTGGTTTGCATTATCATTGCATTTGTCTTGAATGTCAGATGAGCTCACATCAGAGGACCCTTGGAATGGTTTGGGGCTAAACAGCAGTTTCGTTTTGCAGACAGAAAGTGATATATTGCTGAGAGCTGAGCTAGAAGATATTGCAAAGAGGCATCCTGAGCAGTTTGTGCTGTGGTACACACTGGACAGACCTCCTCAAGGTAGGCTGGAACACACAGAAATGCCTTTGCTTGTTGCTGTACAACAGGCAGAGAGAGCTTCACTCTTGTTCAGGTGAACATTAGATCGACTCTTCTTGTCGATCTAACTTTTCACCAGCAAAGTTATCCCCCAACTCTTCAGAAAAAAAAAACCCTTACCACAACCCCTGTTTTAAAAAGTGATCTAAGCCAAGTGGGCCTTTAGAAAATATGAACTAATAGTTAACTCCCGTTGGGTCAGACACATTACTCAGATCTTTTCATGTATTTCAGGATGTGCCTGTTTTTGGGACTTTTCAGCAGAAGTTTTGGCTCTGTTTTGAGCTATCTGCCAGACCAGTTTATGTTGGTATTCTGTTAGCATTAAATTGCCTAGTACTGTAAATAGTATGTGCACATCTTGATTTTGCAGCGGCTCTAGATTAGGTTCTAGGCTGCCATTATATATGAATGCATTACCTGTGGGCTAGTGTAGGGGTTGAACTCTACTATATTTCCTTTGAAACTTGGGTGTTCATGCTTGCTCATGTAAGTAAGTGATCTGAGCACTTACTCAACAGACATAAGAGCCAAACTGAGTCACATCAAAGTTCTGTACCTGTTGTCAGCAACAGCCATGAGTAAATGGCCAGAGAAGTGGCATCAGCAGGCCTTGATACTCTTCCAGTCATTAATACTTCTCAGTTTTGAGCCAAATGTGTCTTTACAGATGCAGTCACCCTCAGTGGGCTACATTTGTCAAAACAAAATGTCTCTCCTGTGTGTTTTGACAGTCTGTGAATGGTTCCATAGGAATAGCACTTTTCTGTGGAGAACAACTTCCTCTGTTTTCCATTTGCCTTTTAATCCTTCTGTTGGCAGAGCATGACTAAGTCTTCACGTTACTAATTTTACAGACCTCTGTCAATCATCCCTGCTGCCACATCTCTTTTAGACTGAAGATTGCTATGATTACATACCTTTGCTCATCCATGTCCTCTCAACCTTTTCCAGCTCTGCCGTGTCCCTTCTTGAGCTGCGCAGATCAGAACTGCACAGCAGCAATCAAGGTGTAGGAAAACTGTATTTCTGCTTTGATGTGCTGCTCCCTTTTCCTTTCCTGACCCTTCTTGATATTTCATATGCCTTTTGACTGCTGCTTTTTTCATAATGAGAAATGAGCTTAAAGCACATAATTTTATATATGAAGGCAGTTTTCCTACTGCTCACTTCAAATGGCAGGTACATTCAATAATATTACTGCTTGAAATAATTTAGCATTTCTTTCCTCTTTTTTTTTTTCCCCTCTTGTCATTTAACTGCATGATGGAATTTTTGTCATCATCAAACTTTGTCACCTTGATCTCTAAAAAAAAAACGATAAATGGAAAAATGTGTTGGATGCACAAGTCTCACTACCTCTTCCTGCACAACTGCCAGTGGGTGAGCTCTCTTCACTGGAAAAGCTGATTCACTCTTCCTTTTTTATCTTCCCTGCTTCTTTCTTTTTAAATCTAACATTTATTCACAGACTTTTATGTCTTATCAACCAGATCCTTGTTATCCACATGCTTGTTGTCCCTATTGAAGGGGACCACTAGGTTTAAGCTCAGTGAGAAATTTAACCCTCACCTCTCTCACAGTGGTGGTGGCATGACTGCTGATTCTTCAGCTACTTTGTGAGTTCAACATACGCAGTTTAAAAAGGCTTCAGGCTGTACAGATTTTTCAAACTAATAGTTAATTTCTTTGTTTCAGACTGGAAGTACAGTTCTGGCTTTGTCACTGCAGACATGATGAAAGCCCACCTCCCTCCTCCAAGCAGTGAGACTCTCATTCTCATGTGTGGGCCACCTCCAATGATTCAGTTTGCCTGTCAGCCCAACTTGGACAAGCTTGGCTATCCCAAGAGCAGCACTTTTGCTTATTAACATAGATGCCATCTGATACCTTTTTGTAAGTACTGTGTATTTTCCTACATGAACAATTGATACGTAACTGTGCAGCACAATTTTTTTTTGTGTGTGATTGTTTTTAACCCCTAGAAGTAATTTCTGTGGTTTATAACTTCTTAGTTACCTTTCTATGTTTTAATACTAAGAAGTTGATAAATCATCTTGAGTTGTGTGGCAGTAACTTAGTCTAACCTCTTAAGAGTGAGTATGAAAATGAATTCTGAGGAAAAGAAAATTTAAGTGTAATCAGAGAGGTAGGAGAGAGAGATAAAACCACTTATTTATCAACATGGGTTATGAAACTGATGTAGGATCACTTGCCTGCTCCATAGGTAATTCATTTAGTGAATCCTGCGGAAGGGAACTACAAAGCACAAGGTTTTTTGTGTTTTGTTTTTTTGTTCTTTTTTTTTTTATACTGTTTTACAGCCCTTTTATCAGGGACTAAGAGGTCACAGTCTGCTACTGAAAAAGTGAACAGAATTTGGGTAACATGAAAATTACATGTTATTGTAACAGAAATTCTCATTAGTGTGAAATTTATTTGGGAGGATTACATGCCTTCATGCTGTCTTCTAACAGCCTTACTTAGCTAAAGAAGCACTGCCAAGTGATGTTGCATAATTTGCATGTCATTCTCTTGGGGCTTGCTAAGAAATTTCCTTTGCTTGAGAGATATCATGGCTTCTTTTTGCCTGGTGTAAACTATGCTGAGTTGATCTTACACTCAGGTAGTGCCTCATTGGAGGTTTTACCACTTAGCACTGAATTTCTAGTCTTCAGTGCCTGAAGTCCTTCATGTTCATTTCTAGGACTTAGTTCACACTAAGCGGTGAACACTTAGTTCACACTATTCGACAAATCCCTGGGCCAGCTGACTTGTTTCTTCAGCAATTAAAATACGTGCTTACTAAATATTTTTATTCATCTAAGGCAAACCTAAAGGAGTCTAGTCATTTAAAATTGACATAGGGTTTTTGTACTTTATCAGCTACATTTGTAGCAATAATGCAAGGAAAGACATGGGGATTCAGACTGGGATTCTGTCCCTGGTGCGAGGTCAGCTGCTTGTATTTGTGTTAAATGATTCCACAGTCAGGAAGAGATAAAGGAACATCCAGAATTTATTGATAACAGTCAAAAAATAAGCATTTATACCAGTGTAATGCCAATTAGGATTTCTTAATACTTATATTTAAAAAAACAATCAATAATTTTGTAGACTGACTATTTTCAGCCAAGTTAGCACAACAACACACTGAGTTATAAATACAGCTTTGAAAGAAATGGGAAAATCTGTTTGGAATATGCCAGTGATACTAAGACTGCCTCTGCTGGAGCAGTTTATACCATTTGCAGTACTGTAATAATTTTGCTGGGTAATTAACCTGGAAAGGTATTTCAAATGCCCATGATACCTGATCTGGTCACTAGTACGAGCTGCATTGCCAGATGGGTACATGTAATACCTTTTATTACACATTTGTAGTTGGCTGATGTGCAGACTGACTTGTCATGCCTCTGGATTTTCCATTATCTAATTTTTCAGCAACTTTCCGCTTTACCATTTTGAACCATAAAAACCATGTATTTAGCTTCTTAAATCTGACTGTACACTCCAGCGTCTGCCATGAGAAACTCATGGGGTGAAGGGTAGGATAGGTCACCTCAAAAAGTGCCACTTGTAGTTCTCAAGGAGCCCTTGTTGTGTGCTCTGGACAATACTGGAGATTTCCCCTTTATTTGGGAAGGTTGTGGCTGGGAGTGACCTGCCCTCAGGTATGTAAACCAACACCCTGTAGTCAGTGAGTGTTGCAAGAGAGTCAGAGTAAGACAAACCAGCCAGATACAGTCTTTTCCTTACAACTAAGCAGATTTCTGTCTGGCATTTCCCTATTTACTAACATAGCTTGTTAGTATTCGTGAATACAGGAGAGGCATATATAAACAGATGCCACAGGTAATTGCTGCTGTAAAGGAGACAGTTTCACCCTCAAGCAGCCCCTCAAGTAAGTAGTGAGAGGCCATAATTCCCTCTGCTGCAGTCATGCCTAGCTCAGCAGAATAGCAACAGATCTGTTTTGTCAGGTGTTTTAAGGAAATAAATATTTGTTTTATTATGATACTTTTCTGGTAGTCGTGGAGTTACAGTGCTGTAGTTCAGCATCTTTTTGCATCAGGGAAAGATTTGTGAATATGCCAGCTTGTTGTCCTCCTGATAAAATCAAGGGCTTGATGGATAGCATTATGTTCCTTTCTTCCCCGCACTTGCGTTCTTCAACACTGCACTTAGATAAAAAGAGGGCAGGATATGTGCCAGTGAAAGGGATGAGAGGTTAAAATCCGTTATGGGAACCAGTCTGGCAAGGCCAGAGTAGTACTGAGTGAGCCGTCACTGCTGCACTCACCAGTATCCATCTGAATTTCCAGGTAGCTCTGATGGAAGCCCACATGGTACAATAGTGTATTAATGATTCCTGCATTACAAGTTAATTATAAAAATAAAAAATTACAAAAGGTCTTTCATATAACATACCATGTAAAAGAGGACTGAATAAAAGGGTAAAACATGGTGCCAGTCTTGACTTTCCAGACTCTGGATATAGAGTCCCGTGCTTCTCCCAACACCTATTTCATATGACACTATATGGAAAAACAGCACAGAGGAGAGTTACCTGTAACATGTGGCAACATTAAATGCTACATGCTGTCACAGTAGCAGAAGAGAGGTAAAGCCAGCCTGCACCAGGGCCTCCAGCTGCTCCTGGCCACTTCTGGCAGGCATGAGGTATGAGTAGTGTTCTTGGTCAGGCTGAAACATCATCTCCAGTCTTCAAAGGTACGTGCTAAAAACTTGCTGTCATTCAGCATTTCATCCTGGCTTAACAGCGTCTGAAAAGACAAGATGGGAAGGAGTGAGCGTGTTCAATTACAGAAACCCAGCTGTAATGAGATCAGGCTCACAACAGAGGGGGTTAGAGCTGCATACAGTTAAAAGGAATTTCTTGAATATAGCTTTAAATACACTTTTTTGCTTAAGGAAATCCTTAGAGATTTCATGTGTGGCATGCGACTCAACTACCTTATATAATTCATTATATCATTCAGTCCCTTATTTTTAGTTTTTAATAAATTAGTCTCCGTGGAGTGAGGAATTAATAATGGCGGGGGGTGTGGGGGGGGAATGTGTGTTTGTTTTCCATGGAGTTTTAGCTCATGTACATTTTCAAGTCTGTACCTCATTCCTAGTCCTTCCTGGGACTGAGGCATTTGGTAGTGGATTTGTTTTCATTTAAGGGGATGAACACCTGTCATTGTGTTAAAGAGATAGCAGAGTTCATGAAAACTTAAATAGGCCTAAGTGAAACTTAATTTCTAGAGCAATTTAAGAGGGTGGTTTTTTACTAAATGCCCAACCAGGCTAGTAGGAGGTATTTAACAAGAATAGTGACCCACTTACACTTAACTACCACCAGCAATGACCAACTTTCACTGAATTGTAGCAGACAGAACACATTTGTGACTTTTAAACAAGAGTGAAATGAGTACCTACCGTAAGCTGGCTTATGCCTTGAGAAAGAGCCCCTATTTGCATTACTGTGCCTTCTGAGTGTTCCATCTGTAAAAGCATTCAGGAACTAGTTCAAATCAGACAGCATGTGCAATTTTATTCACTCTACATGCATCTTTGGGAGGTCTCTGTGCCTGGACAAACGAAGTTGTGATAAGTTTAAAGGTGACTTCTGCACATTAACAAAACTGCCTCCATGATACAAGGTACATGAAAATGCACTTAACAATGGGAAGGGTGAATCCTAGTTAAGAAAGACTGATTCCATGAAACTTGGACTCTGTTTTACAGAAGAAAAGAAAAAGATTAACTGATATTATCAGTGAAAAGTAGTATTTTCCAGATGGTCTAACACTGCTTATACTTCTGGTAGGCTTCTTTCACAGGTAAGAAGTAAAAGTCCTTGCTGATACACTCCTCCCTTGTTTTACATAACCAGTTCCAGGGTGTTGTGATTTCACAGCATGACCACGTGCTCAGAATCATGCTTAAGTGAAAGACCATGTTCCTAGAGAAAAATCCAGTATTTCTGTGATGCTTGAACAACTGCATAGTGCAAGTTCTTGGCTCAAAGTTAATGCATTCTGTCACAACTCCCAGCTGAACAAGTGGACATCAATACTAAATCACAGGATTTGGCATTCTCCCTATTTAGGAACAGTACCTTATTTTACTAAGGTGTACTTTAAAAATACAATGGTTAGATAATGAACACGAGATGTTAGAATGCACTAAATCATGCAAATGAAAAAAAAATACCTTCACAGTTAGTCTTTTCAATGTTGTGAACATTCTCTTCTCAGGCTTAAAATGTTTTTATCCTACTGGAGAAAGGGCAGTTTACCCCAGCTGCCTCTCTCTGGCTCTTGTGTGTTGCTAATGTTCACACAAGGCTCCAGGAGCTCCATTTTTCAGGGTTTATATCCCTTTACACAACATCAAAATATAAATAAAATTTGATGGGTTTTAATCATCATCATCATTTGTCTTTATGATGTCTAGACAGTTTCATTCACAGGTTCACTACTACATAACAAAAGTGAATTATTTAGGTATTGGTTTATTAATAATCTTGTTCATTACTGATGCATTGTTTTCACATATGTCTAAGCAAAACTACTCCCCACTGTACACAATGAAAGGAAAATTCAGTTGGGTTCTCTGGTTAACGTCTGTTTAAAAAATACAATCCAGTTGTACTTTAATATAACTTGATAGCTTTGTACAAATTTGCCCAAATGAATTTATCACATTAAAAACCACCCATAAAGATAATGAAAAAGATAGTGTGCTATACTGAGGTTATGAAAGCTGGAAGTACAAAAGTCTTGTGTTTACTGCAACCACCCCTTAACTGTTAAAATACATTGATCTTCGTAGTGTAAAGGTGTCATAGTCCTGAAAAAGGGCTTGAAGATGGAGGAGTTTATGATGATGTTGATTAAAAAAACCCACAACCTGACATTCTTAGTAGAGAACTCTTTCCAGTGTCCACAGCCAACACTTTCTCAGTACGTTCATGCAGATGTAGCAAACAGGGTAATGTTTGGTTATTTGCAAGCTTTGGAATGCATGGAGAGGATGAGATGAGAATGGCATCATTCTGTCTGTCCCACCTGATCCAGTTCCCTATCAGTGAAAGGACTAAGTCCTTTGTATCCACCGTAGTTTTTTGGAGTACCATTCGTAGCAGCTGGGTTTGTATCCATAGGGCAAATGTAGTCTGTTGATTCATCAAACTTCTTTTTTCGTAAGTTTCCAAAATGGGAAAATCCAAGTTTCTTTGGCTAGAATAAGAAGACAACATAAGCAGTTTTGAATAAGAGAAATAAGGTTGTTCTCCTTTTGCATTTACTGCTATACCCTGGTCATTCAAGTATGTAGATTCTGAACTAAATACATTTGTTTTCAAATTGGGAATGGAAGTTGATACTAAATGCATTTACACTGTGTTCCTTCTAAGTAAAGACAGAACAGATTGCATGCCTTATTTCAGAAGCCTATTTAAACAGACACAAACGAAAAGCTTTGGTATCTAGATTCAAGGAAAATGTAATACTCCTTCTAGAACTGACCTCTCCCTGTCCATGTTTGTCCCTTATTTTCCTTATCAGACAGGGTAGAGAAGTCTGCAATTTCTCATTTTGACAGCAGTACATACCCGAACTTTGGCAGTGGTGGTCAGAGGTGTGTATGCTGCTGACTCCATTATTTCTCTTTTTTCTTGCTGTGCTTCTGGTCCAATTAATACATTAAAATTGGTGGTGAGGTGGCGGCGCAGGAGGGTCTTTTGAGGTGGGATATTCAGGAGCATGGCCAGCACGTCACCGTTGAAGCGAGGTTCAAGAATCTATTAAGAAGGCAGCATATTTATTTTTTATATGGTTACATATTTGCAGTAGTAAACTATTGCAGTGCTTATCACAGGATTTCTCACTCTTACTAAGCCATCTGTCCACATTAGAACTTTTATAGCTCACACATGATACTAAGGGTGTTTGAATGGGAAATAAATGAAAAGAGCAATAAGAAATGGTGAATGTGATCAGGCAAATATGCATTTATAATTTTTTGTTTGTTTTCAGAATTTGCTGCTCTACTCAGAGTATCAACTTAATCTTAGTACAATTTCTTCTATTTAATTTTTAAACAAAAATTCTACAGTAGTAAATCATGGTATTTCCGAACTCTGACTTTACTAAGCTGCAAATAGTTCTAAGTTATTTGAATTGAAAAAATGTCATTCCTGGTTGCTGGCAAGACTGCTGTGAGTTCAGGATATTTATTTACCATGTCTCAGAATTCTGGCAAAACCACTCAAAGAAACACTCCATGATGCCTTATCAGTAAGTAAGTTTCTCATGGTACAGTTCAGGGTTTTTTATGTACAGCTGTCAAACACTTGTGCACACTCAGCTTTGACTATAAAAAATGTTTTAGCAGTTCCTTTTTGATTTTAGTTTTCCTTTGAAAAATTAAGATGCATGGATCAGATAAAGAGGCTCCTTAGAAGGCCTGATCACAGATGCATTTGTTTTCTCCTGCTTGATGAACATCAGATAAAAGATGTTTTATATTCCAGCCTGTCAGTTTTTAGTAGATAGGTAGTAAAATGCTGAATTCTTACAATCAGGCCCCCGTGCACTCCGCTTCCTCGAAGGTTTGGTGCATATTCTGCCAGATCCACTGATCTGAGCCATTCCATCACTCTGTGGTTGGACCACTGAACCACGTCAGAAGGTGACACATTGTTCTGTCGAAGGAACCAGAAAAAGTGATCACACAACAGCCTGTGTTGTCTGAATGTGCACAATGTGCATCCTCCGTTCAGATAAAAACATCCTTCCTCCTCTTTCCTGCAGTTCTTCCCTGACTGAGGTATTGCTGCTGTTCAAGGCCTCTTTCAGCAGCCTCTAACAAGTCGGCAGGTCTAGTCTAGTACAGATGAAACCCCATGAATTGCATCAAGTAGGGTAACAGTAGAAATTACAGTTACAAAAAGGGACCATTTTGAGAACAGTGTTATTGACACTTAATACTAAGAGAATAAGATATGCTGATCAGGTAAGGCAAAAACCTTACATTTTGAGAGTTAAAAATTAGGACAGGCAAAGAAAAAACATTCCAGATTACTTCCTTGGAGGTTGAATTAACTTCTTTAAACTATGCAAATAACTTCTAAAGAAAAATGCATGAGGTTCAACTAATAAGTAGCTCAAACTCTTAAGGAGTACATAGATTTTTATTATCAGTGAGTACATGTTACATGTCAGAGCTGGAAGGCAGCATAACTGCTGCTTTAGGGGCATTTCCCTAGTAGCAATGATTTTTTTGGTATCATTGTACACTGCTAACTTTCTATCCCCTTTGGCTGGAACCAGGTACTTAGGGCTTGCTTGAATTAATTTATTTGGACATTCTTTTACCTCCTCAACCGGTCTCCTGCGTAGACAGTGGGGGTTAAAGTTGTTGACATGCAGCACATGAATGGCACATTTAATACTCAGATGATGCAGCTGACTGGTGACTTTCAGAAAGAGAAGGTCATTCTGTGAAGGAGAGAGACTTTTAGGTAGCACAGAAAACACAACAAAACAGGTACTTCCCCATGAAAAAAGATTTTAAACTTGCTATGTAGTTTGATATAAATTACAGTACGTGCGGGTTAGGTAAAATGAAAGTTTACACTCTAAAGAAGGGGTTTAGGGTGGAGGTTTTTGGGGGAGATGTTCCATTGTTGATTTTTTTAAAACACTACACCATAACAAGACGTGGCTAAAAAATGAAGACTGGGATGTAGCCTATTAAGTCAAATCCAGGCTCAAGGATAGTTTTGAAATATTTGGACTGTTTCTGACCAGGCTAACATCCTGCTGTGGGTAGGATCATCACAGCTACCAACACACCTAACCATGGAACATTAGGGACTGTGCTGCTATAATAAGGGCTCCTTAAGCAGCATAGACAAGGCTGTACTTTCGATAACAGCTAAATCAGGCATTCCTTTCATAGCACAGTTAACAAAAAACCCCAAAACCCCCAAAACTTAATTATCCAGACCTGGGCAGGGTAATGGGAAGAAAACACTGTGGCTGTATGTGGTACATGGTGTGCTGTGAATGTGGTTGGAGTTGTACAAATCACTGGATTTGCTGAATGTTTTTCCTAATTTGGTTTGGAAAACAATGTGCTCCAGAAGTTACATGTGAAACATGTAATGTTTTTTGATCATGGTATGATAGTGAAAGAAGGACTTTGCAGAAGTTGGCTGTAACATATGACTTATTTTATGTACCTTAGGAATAGTAATCATGCACTAGGCAGCACAAATTTCTGTCTTGCAAAAATTCTTTAGCTGCTCACATTCAAAGGGAAACTACAATTTTTCGCTTATTATGAAGTTAAATTTGGGTTAACTGAGGAAAAAGGATTGTAGCTTACCACAGTTAAGTACTGCAACATCCTCCCATCAACTCTGGATTCATGAAACTGGTCTTTGTACTGAGGTAAGCCAATGTCATCGAGCCATCCTGCAGGTATGAGAGCAATGGGGAACCATAATCCAGATCAGTGAGAATGAAGCCCTTCTCCCCTTTTGTCTGGCCTGGCTTCTTTCGAGGCATTCAGGTAGCTCATTCCACCTATTCCCCTTTCCAAAGGACAGCCTCTTGCTAGTAACCTGAAAGCAATTCCCACCAAACAACTTTGTCCATCCTACCCCTGTGATACTTGACATACAGCATGTGATGGACCACATGCCTTCTGCAGCATAATGTAGCTCTTGTTGGATTGAGCATCCCCATTTACTTCCCAGCAATCTGACAGACTTCCCCATAGAAGATCATACTGTAAGCTGTATATTTGGATGTCAAGAAAAACACAAAAATCCTCAATTCTACTATGGTGAAACTTAGTGTTTTTAAAAGATATTTGGTAACTGCTTAAACACATATCAGGCAGCCCATTCATAGTGGTGAGGAAAATTCCTTTCCAAACAATTCCACGAAAGTTCAAACACTTACGTGTCACCCAGATATGATCAAGTTGTGCAGACTTCTCATCTTGTTTTGCATTTATTGACTTAATGGCCAAAACTAATTTCTTCCTGTGCAGTGGATGCTTTATTCCCATTTCCTGCAACAATAACCATTATTAAAGATTTTGCCTTGCCTCTGGCTCTTTTGATCACTGAGGTACCTACAAAAATTGATACTATGCATTTCAGAAAGGCAGAACTGCCAATGGTTTGAAGGGGCCTGGTTTTACAGAACAAACAGGTATGGTTGTTTGAGAAACAGGGACAGATTATTACCTTTTCCATGTCCTGAGGTGTGGCAGTTAACAGCGTGTGGCCCGACGTCACCCACTGCCGTGCAAAAATGACGTACTGGCCGAGACCAAAGTCCTCAAGCCAGTTACAAACTCTCTCAGTGCTCCACTGAGCAAATGGAGCATTGCAGTCACTGGAAAGTACAAGAAATGTTGGGAGAATCTTAAAGAAAAGAATGAATGTTTGCATTGGAAAGCTCATCATGTGCCAGAGGCAGCACTGCAGCAAACCTGTCAGTGTGCTGTGCCCCATGCAGTAAGAAAAGCCAACAGCCCCTCTGGCATTAGGTGTTGTGGTACCAGTGTCCTGTTACTTTGACTGCCCAGCCACAACTGGTGAGTAGTTGGGGGTGTGGATAAGAATTTCCCATTTTCTATTTGAAAAGAGGAAAAAGGGAATTGCTGAATCCTCATCATTATGCTGATGTTCTCACAGGATAAGTCTCCTTGTTCTGTAACAAGGTGAAACTTCTGACGCTCCACCAAGCAGCGAGTGCTGCAACCTGCAGCTGCAGGGGTGTAGACAGGGGAGCTTCTCAGGATACGTTTGCTACCATAGAAATTCTTGCCACTTGTGAAATTCCATGTGTAGTGAAAAATGCATTTCACAAGAGGAAGGTTTGGCTGTTCAGCACATATAGCAACCCCACAATGTGCTGTGTAAGGTGAAGAAGGAGCCATTACCTCTTCTGGCCTTTGGTGTCCTTGGACCGGGATAACCGAGGCCCAGCTGTAGCACGGAGACCACCTCTTCGGAACTCTGCCAACCCCAGGTCGTCTGCAGGGAAGTTACCTGACTGAGTTCTTCTTATTCTTGCAAGACAAGAGTGCCATGACAGTACTATTAGCTTGTGACAGAGGACATGGGTTTCTATGGAAACTACAGTGACAACTAGAAGCTGTATTAGCCTTCCTGTAAACCACAAATACCAAATTCCAGTGGTAGCTAAAGAAGTTCCAGCAAATGCAGTCTAGACCTAATCTTGGGAGAAAAAAAGAGCTCCACAGAGCAGCCATAACCCTTCAGTCCAATTAATAATGCAGACTTGGAAATGGCTGATGTTTCCAAAGCGGCTCAAGTGAGCACAGCACAACTCAGTCCCCCTGCTTTTTGTTCCTTCTGTTTTCTCTCATTTTTTTATCTGATGCCTTCTGTAATAAACAACGTACTATCATTTAATTTTTCATGGCTAATGAAATTGCTGGCATGCTAAATTAATAGCATTAAGATGACAGCAGTGTCATATTTCTTTCAGCAGCATGACGCTGGGAACGCTCTCATCTGTTTTTCTACACCCCTATGTACATAGAGACACACCCGTGTAATCCCAGAGCTGCTTTCTCTCCTTTTCTGGAATTTTAGTTTATTCTTGATAGTAGCTTTTGCAGGGAATTGGTTTAATTCTCAGCTGAAATGTTTTGACAGTGAATTTAAAAAATGACCTTACTTTCCCCAGATTTTCTTGATCCCTTTTGGACTCTTTCTGTTTTCTGGAGACCATGGAGACTGCGGACCTGAATCCGTTCCCGAAGAAAGAGGTGAAAGGTCATCTGAGACTACTGGACCATCCATGTTCTCTGTTTCTCCTGGGTTAAGAACAGCATTAGAGTCACATTTTATACTAACTATTAATAAAGTTTTTGTCTGGGAGATATATAAATGCAGACCATAATAAAAAGGTACAGATACCTATAAAATTGTTCTTGTATCAAAAAAAATCCCAAAACATGCTCAGAAGGTGAAAAAAACAGTAGCTGTACATTTGATACAAAAAAAGAAAACAATAAAACATTTGGTAAAATAGTATTGTTATTTAAGTCATTTGTATTTAACTACATTATTTTAATTCATTTAAGGTCTTCAGACTTTTGCCCTGCCTGCCCATTAATACCATAACTCCTCCCTCACAATCAGCGAGAAGTTTTCTGACTTCAGTGAAAACAGAATGAAACCAGGAATAAGTGTCTTTAAAAGAAATCCCATCTGAATGCCCATACAGCAAAGGCTGTTACTTCATTTCAGTACTGCACATAAGGAATTCAGAGTGGATGGCCACTGGGTGTTAGCATTTCATAGAGAAAGGAAGGGAAAAAAAGAAAGAGAAAAAGTAAGCAGCAAAACTGGTGTTAAAGTTGCATCTTTTTTGGATACAGTACCTAGCACTGGTGCACTGACACTCCTGATGCGATCTTCAGTCATCCCAAGAAGCAGAAAGCCAGATGAAGAAGCAAAGAAGATATAAAACACCAGCAAAATAAAGTTACAGAAGAGCAAAGTAGTAAGCTAAGCATTAAAAGCAGGAACAAAAAGAAAAGAAGCAGTTATGCTTGACATCAAAGTGAATATGCATTGGTGTGCACAAGCCCCAAGAATTCTGTACAGATCATCCTGAATAGATAGGGATGATCAATTAGCTGTTTTGGGGTTGTTTGGTTTTGGTTTTTTTTTTTTAAATTATTCTTTGCCAGTTTAAACACATTAAGCATATACTACAGAGCTCCACAAAGCCTGCAGAGTATCTGAAATGAAGCAATGTCTAAGATTACATCAAATTCCTCTGAAATACAGAATTGGAAGTGGACTGAGTTTACTGCACAAGAAACAAACCAATCTGCACACAAAATTCTCTTAACTGAGAGTATTTAAGAAGCCATTGCTTGTTTCTAGAAAAAGAACAATTTCCTTTATAAGCTCACCCATCCTTGGATAATCCTGCAGTTAAAGGCATAACAGCACGGCTTATGCCATTGCCTAGAATGTTGCAATCACAGAAAAACTCTTAAAACCTCCCCCCCCAAATAATCACATCCTATGGCAATCTTGAAACTACGCTACCCTGGAAGCTTTTAAGTCCTGGAGGCCTTAAAATAAACCAACCCCTATCAAATTAAAAAAAGCCAGCCAAACAAAAACACCCCATGACTTTTAAACTGTAGAAATACCTCAGAATCACAAGGGATACTCTCATGCCTGAGCTTCCCAAGCTCTTTAGTCCTTGGGAAATAGCTGGTTCTGTGCCTCACTGTAATACTTTTTGTCAATAAATCTGTGCTTAAGGTGTCACTGAAAAGGAATTATTACAGGCTTCTACAGGACCGTGGTTGTGGAATAACAATACATTTGTAGTTCCAAAATCCATGGGTATTTTTCTGCATTTAGCAAGTTAAATTTTTTTCACTTGTGGATCCCCACAAGCTACAGCAACCGACAGTGCTGGGTACCAATGTTAGTGCTAGTTGTGCTATTAAGTTTCACCCACTAAAATACAGTGGGATGGCAAGGATTGGGTTTGTTTGTTTTATTTAATACCCCAATCTAGTGGACATCTTTAAAAGCATTGATGATGTATTTGGTTGTGCATTTTTGTTTGCTTGCTTTTTTTTTTTTTTTAAGAGAACAGATGAGCAAGCTCCAAACATGGAAGCAAGTTTGGAAAAAATATTGCTTGTTCATACTGAGAATATGTCTGCCTCTCTAAAAGTTCTGATTTTTAATTAAAGATTTATTGACTTTCAGAAGACCCTCCCCACAGTGTCCAAAACACTGTCCTTTCATTTCTTAACCATCAGTGATTTCAGCAAATTGTATTGTCAAGTGCAACAGAAAAGAACTTAAAGCCATCTCTCCACTGAACTAATTTTTGTTACATTGCTTCAAAAAAAAGTAGTAAAACATTCCCTAACTGAATCATGTGAACAACACCACTGTTCTGGCATAGCCGATTATATCCCATGCTCTGTCCCAATCCCTCAAACACTTTGCTTTCTCCCCTCCCCATAACCCTCTCAGAGAGGTGTGGGTACATACTCAGGCCCGGGATGCTGTTTTCCTCACTGTCATTCATCCCACATCCATCTGGAGAGTGATATGTTCCCTGCTCTCCATTCTGCAAGGGTCGGGGCATCTTTCCTGGCAAAGTTTGGTACTTGCTGCCCTTCACAACTGGCTTATTCTGTTTTTTTCAAAGAGGAAAAAATAAAATAAATTAAAAAAATAAAATCACTTGCAGCATTTGCAACCCAGAACACAACGTTTTCAAAGTTGGTAAAAAGTACTTTTAAATTCATGGTTCAAAATGACTCTACTCTCTCCCTGTTCCTGCTTACATATAACTCAATTTAAACCCAACAATCAGCTGACAGTTTTCTAGCTAAGACACAGCCTTGTCTTCCCTTGCTCCTCCCACTCTAGCCAGATGTCGTGGTTTTGCCCACCAGCCCGTCCCTGGGGCTGTGAATGGTTTTGCCCAAGTAGATTTCCGGACAAAA
>JAYRBT010000177.1:6427868-6505948 GCA_036023395.1 Myiotriccus ornatus | reverse complement strand
TAAATGTTCATGTTATTTTCCTAAATCCAGTCTCTTTTGTCTGCATAAACCTTCTCTCAACTAATAGTAATTGTGTGAGGGGTGTAAAAGTAAATTGACCCAGGGCAAAACCACAACACCAGACTCTATATTACATTAAAATGTATATGTTGAATATTACCTTTTTTTTTTGTCATAAGAACTTTTCTAACTGCCTTCTCCTCTAGGACCTCGGCACTCTGTAATTACTTGGTCCTTACAAGGTCAACTTTAATAGTACCAAAAATGCATTTGGTTACTTCTCAGACTGTTTATTGCTCTGTAAATTTTTCCCCCTTTATTTTTCACCAGACTGTCTCCGCTTCTGCCTCACAATTTTATCTTGCTGGAATTTGAACCAAAAGTATTTATACACCTCAAATTTTCTCAAACGTATTTCCCACCACCATTAATAACAGTAAAGGAATCAACACCAAAGTTAGGGTACAGAAATTTAATGTTTGCAAGGGTTGAGATCCCTTTGCACAGGCAAAATTACAAATGCAAGGTTTTTGGTTTTTTTTTAAATAGTTATAGCTAAACATACAGTTGCCAAATGTACAGCGTACTATCATTGCCAATTCTATTACAGAATCTAAGCACAAGGTATACTTTTGATAGATGCTGGGGAAAAAGCATAGACTGAGCTGTATTTTAGGCCTGACTCCACAAGTTTTGTCCACATCAGGCTAAAACAGGAGTTTAAGCTCTGCTCTTCTGCACACATGGTACACATTCTGTGTCACAGGCATCACAGCCCCCAAGCAGTGGTCCTCAAAGTTTCACTGTATTGTACGGAAAGGGAAGTGGTACCTAGGCTTTGCTAAAAATAGAGTATCTCTTAATTTTCCTTGCATTCAAGTGATCATCTACTTGGGGATCTTGCTCCTTGTACAAGGGTAGATGAGAACGTGCCTAATAAATCTGATAGTTTTGAGCCTAAGAAGATACTTCTCCAGGCAAAGTACGTGTTTCACAGAGGTAGTTGTCTACAGTTTTGGAAATACAATGTTGAGACTTCTTGAATACTGACTCCAAATGAAAAGACAGATGAGCCATCACTCTGGGAAAAGTGTATATCCCAAACCTGTCAAAACAGGGGGACAGAGATGCTTTTTGAGAAAACCTGTAGCTCCAATCGACATTAGAGGGAGTGGTGTACATACTGTATGTCTCTTGGAATAAACTGGTCAATGTTTCAGTAGCAGAATGAAGGTTTTGTAGGAAAACTTTATACTGAAAATATGCAAACCGTATTTAATATACAGAAACATACAGTATGCAACTATTTAGTAACCCCATTCTAATAAAATTGTTTTAAAACATTGTCTGGGCCAGGATGAGACATTAAATATTTAATGAGATAACCACTGCTTTAATCTATTCTTATATCAAGGTCTAGAGGGATCTTTGGACACTACAACTGCAGGCCAGATTGCTCAGTTCCTCAACTCCTGCTCCTTTTTTCGCAGCTACAGGAGCACATCCCAACTTGTACCAAAATTTGTATGAGTAGAAAAATTGCTTCTTACATCAGCACTGTATTTTCTGAAACCAACTGACTTCAGTTTCTAACCTCATACAACAACTTCTAGATAAAAAGAAAAAAAAGAAAAAGATTTCCCTCTAAATCTTTACCCCTGTTCTCAGAGTTTGTCAGCACTGGAACTATGCAAACGTTTTAAAAAAGAAAATGAACATAAAATGAAAACCCAGCCATACCATCACAGCACATCACAACAGAGAATTGTTAGGACAGGTTGCAGTTAATATACCTCTTGTTCTACAACAGGCTGTGCTGGTTTTCCATCTACATACTACGGAGTTTCAGGGAGGAAAATTTCGAAGTTTTATGGAAAAAAGCAACAGACAAATGTTAGTATTAACATACATACACAGAACATCAATTGTAGTCTTATTATTATAGTGATGCTGCTTAGTGTATGGACAATATATTACAAGGACTGTTATCTTTTCATTTAATTTCAATTCAATATTTAATACCAATTGTGTTTGCTCATTCTCCACTCTACAACATTTGGGCCCTGTTTAGGTTCTGCTGTGATCAAAGAAATTTTGCTATTTTCAGGATTCTGGGTGGTCCCTTTAGACTTACTTTAAACTGGGAACATAACAGCTGTTTTACAGTTAGAACAGTATGAAAATGACTGACATAAAATAACATACACAATACTGTAGGGTACCCGGCTGAAATCAAAAAGAGCTGTGGTAGAAGTGAAGTGATAAAAACATCAGTGTGGCTAAGTCAGGGACACCAGTGTGGTTTGCTATTTTATTATTATTATTATTGCTGGAAGGAAATGGAATTTGAGCTTTATGCAAGGCAGAATAGCTCCAGTAAACAGTGCTGCTAGCACAGGTTCTCTCGGAATTGATGCAAAACCAGTCTGTTGTGCTGAGTGAGCAAAACAGGTTTTCTTGGCCTTAGTTTTGGTGGTAACATTCACATTTAGCCACTTACTCATATGCACAGGGAGGCGTCTTTCACCAATAGGCCTCATGCCTAAATTAGGGCACACAATTTAAATGCCTTGCTGAACATGGGGCTGGCTTGCTACAACTCTCTCATATCCTTGGTAGGTTTATCTTTCTCTACGGGCTCTGATTTTGTGGATAGAGCAAATTTACAGCATAAACATATAAGTACAGCCCAATCACAGCATATCACAGGAAGAAATTAAGATTTTGAATTGAAGTTATGAAAAGAAAACAGACCTTCATAAATTCTTCATGGAATGAAATGTTAGTTCTTATTTGTCACACATGTGTATGACCACAATCAAATGAGTGCAACACAAATTTCATGTTCTAATTGTTCACTGTCATCATCAGTGATTTAAAAAAATTTTTTAAAAATTTAAGAATGGGAGCAATCATATTACCAGTATCTGTTTTAAATTACATTACTGGGTGTAAGTAACCTAGTATTAAGCCTAATTTTGATTACAGAAAGCATCAATAACAGTCTCACAAAGCATAATCACAAGTGCAGAACAATGTCAGTACATAATGACAACACAAGACTCTAGACCACAATGTAACGAGACTTTGCAAATTGGGTAGTCTTTATTCTGGAATGGAATTAAAGTCTTTGAAGTAGTAACAGTGCTCCTGCTGTTTTAACGAAGGCAGCATCACTACCATTTTCAGAAATACCATTTATATCAGAAGTCTAAGGGAGCAACACTCATAGTTACATGCAAACACTTAAAAAGGAATCCTATGTGGAAATGTCCATCCTTTCAGGATTTGCTGCCTTAACATTTTTAGTGATTTGGAAGTAAAACTTATTTTAAACACACCTATAAACAAAATAATACGGCAGTTTTATCATCAGGGCTTTTTCCCCACATACAATGTCAGAGGTGGTTAAAGTTACTTTATGTGAAATAACCCAAAAATTTATACTTGACCCTTGTCTTTTAGTTGTGATATTAAACACCAGAAACTGTGATTACAAATAAACAAACCTTTTCCATAGATTCACTCTGCAAGTCTTCTAAACTACTTGACTTTTTTTTCTGTGGAACCCTTAAAAAAGTGACGGGGGAAAAAAGCAGCAGTTAATACAATATAGCATGTTTGTATATGCCACAGGTGTCTCCTATGACAGCTGTACAGATCACATAATGTCTGCATATAACAAATAATTCAGAATTGAGAGATTATTTTTTGTTATATTTTTAGTCTAAAAGTCATAGTATTAGAAACTGCAGTAGATGAAATCGGGAACAGCAACAAGACATGCTGTAATCAGCAGTGAAAGACAACAAGGCCCAATGTGCAGCTTTAAACCTTGTACCTACACATGACTTTTTAGAAGCTCTTAATAAGCAAAAGTACAGGGCAATAACTCTCTGTGAGCAATGTGGACACATTAAAGGGATTTTAAAAAGGAAAAATGTTTCCCATTTCAAAGTTACCCATTCTTACCTATATATGATTTCCAAAGATTCTTCTTGTGGAGAGGTCAAATTAGTTGAAGATACTGGAATGCTTCCACTTTAAATAGAAATAAATTTCATACCTTTAAGTACTGCAGTACATGTATCTTCCGATATATAAAAGTGCTGAATTACTCCTGTAATTCAAACCTCACAGAACTAAGCACTGCAAACCTCCCTGGCAAATGCTGCTTTCACAAGTACCCAAAAGCACAGCAAAGCTAAGAACAGTCAAGACAAGATGCCAACAGTTAAACAGTCTAAATAATACAGATTTAGGACAACCCACATGAAACACGAGAAAGAAAGGTCTTGCCTGATTTCCATAGCTGTGTGTGGCACTGGAGGGAGCACAGCTTGTGACAATTCTCCTGAAGAGGCCTATGTAAAAGACAAGAGTTTCAAGCCTGTAATTCTGGTGTCTGATACTGAATCTACCATGTCCATACAAAGAAGTACAAAAATGCAGCCAGGGCCAAACCCTCATCTACATTACTACGGAGAAGCCAACACCAAAAGATCATATATACAGCAGAACTCGCTTCTAATAACGTCTTTACTAAGTACCTCTGTTTTCAGTAATTCTCCTTGAGAATTATTCAAAAGATTCCACTTCCTTAAAGTTACCTCAGCTTCCTCTTCACTGCCACCAGAGACAGAAGAGCCTGTGAGCATTAAAGAGTAGATGTAGAAAGGGAGAGAAACAGGCAAAAAAATAAAATTTAGGCCCATATCAGACAGCCTAAATTCTTCACTCTCTAAATTCCCTTCAGTCTTTGTAATTTACCGCCCTCTCTGCTCCCCACCCCTCCTTTGGGCTCTGATTTACCAGTAAAATGATTTATATTACAGCAACAGATTTATCACTTTCAGTTGTATGCTCTGCTCTGCTGCAAGCAGCGGAGCTGCTCATCAGGCAGTTTCTGAACCACTTGTAATTCATAGTTTGATGTTCTGGGGCAAGTTGAAGTTGGTACCATTTTCTTACTTGCCATGGATCACAGTGTGGACAATCTCGCTGTACACTGTAGGTCCTACACAGGTTTGTATTTGGTTTATTTTGCTGAGCATCACTGTATTTTATTTACACTGCAGTGTAAAATGTCTGTGCTGGTGTAAATTAAGACCACATACTCTCAGTGGTACCAACTCAATAATTCAGAGCACCATGGGTTGTTCATGTACACAAGTGGCCTCCAATAAAACATGTCTTTCAGGGGGATAGTGCACTCGGATCTGTGCAACCAAGATGTGACCAAGGACAGTGGACAAAATCTACAATCACATGTTTGGATTTACTTTCAGAACACTTTCAAGTGAGAGATTTTTTTTTTTTAATGAACATTCAGAGAGAGATTTACCTGACTCTTGTGTGTTAAATACAAGTCTCCATTCTGCCATAGAAGGCCTGAAAACGTTGTGTTTGTTAATGTGATGATCTGCATTGAATGAAACTGTCCTTTCAGAAGGTCAAGTTTCCCAGACTAAATTCACTACTGGAAAGTATGGTGGCAGCTTAAAATGAGATTGTCCTAAACCCCACTCTGCTTCCTGCAGCACCACTGAAAAATGGGATAAAGGTCTTTCTGTAGATTTTAAACTAAAATGTATAAATATTGTGTGCACCAAAGCAACCATGGGTTTTCAGTTGTTTCTTCCAAAAAAAACTTGCCTAATCAGCTGTCAGGATTTTTTTTTTTTTTTTTTTTTTTTGTGGAAGGGGAGGGAAACAGAACTTACTAGATTTCTTGCAACTCGTTGTAGCAAGAAAATAATAAAAGTCCTCCTAACAGTATCAAATTGCACCTGAGATCAGCTTTCCTTTTATGAATGCCATATAAAAAACATGACATAAAACATTACCACTAGCTGGCTGGCAGATGAGCGTTACTATCATTCCTGAATTGGACTGTGGTGTAGGAAATCTGAATACAGGATGTATTTAATCAATTAATGTTCATAAAGGTCTCCTGATATCATTTCACACTGTAAAAACTGGCTACTCATAACAGGAAACAACCACATGAACTTAATACCTATCTGTATACCTTACTCATCTCGTACAGATGAATTGGTTTAAATCAAATAATGTCATTTTAATTCTGAGTAATAGATTTTTGAGAGGGATATAATGTCTTTTTTGTACTGCCCCCAGCATAGGGAACAAAAAGGCAAACTCCATAAACTACAGGCATTTACAAAAGTCTGGTCAAGACACTCTCTGTATCTGAAGAAGTGCATACTTACTCTCATAGCACTCCAATGTGATACAAAGACATGCATAATAAAATACATATTACTATATATGTATATTTAAAAGGACAGCAAATACCAGTTGTAGTGCATACAGTTTTTAAAAGACCTGATATCAGGTAATAATCCACAAGACATTTTACCATGAGCTGCAATCATGATCTCTTTGACCCTCCTGTACTGGCTTAGCAACAGCGTTAGCTCCTCTATTCGACGGTCCTGTGAAAAACATTAAATAAGATCATAGTTAAAATCCTACATTTTTAACCTGCAGAAACACTGTACTACATTTCTGTGATTTATATGAAAGCAGGATCAAGTCTCTCCCAGGCCTTGTAAGGAATGTTTCTTGGCTTTTATTTGTCATTGTACATAGTATTTGCTAGACAGCGTGAAATTATGGATATAAGGAAACAAGAGGAGTTTTACATTACTAGCAAATTAGTTATTTAGAGAAGCATAATTTGGAAACCTGCTTTCACTTCTAAGAGTGATGGCATTATTCTGGAGTTGAACCTCGATTGCCTGAAGGGCAGTGTTTTATCATACCTGTCATGATAAAGGGAATCATGTTTATGTTTTATGTAGTTTAACAATCTATAGTCACACTCTAATCTTGTGTGTAGGATCTGTTCTCCATTCTGACAGCTGCACTTACTCCAGTTTTGAACACACCTGTTTGAAGGACGAAAGAAATGAGGCCTTGTGAATGTCTGATGCATTTTCTGACTCCACTCTTTCTCCGGTACCTAATGCTTTCCTATTATATGCAGAAAGCATCTTGATCCATGTATTCAGGGAGGGCACTTGCCTTTTGCACTCTCGCAGTTTGTCCTGTTTCTTTAACCCCAGTTCTCTATGATAATCCTGTCCAGTGCTATGACTACAGAGCACTGAACACAAACCCAAGCAAGAATAAAGAACTAGTTTTCACAAGCAGGTGTCAGGAAAGCCACAGAAACAAAGAAGTGGGCCCTGGAGAAGGAAAATTTTTCCAGGGAAGTTGACAAGTATTTAAGGAATTATCTGACACTGAGCTACTGCCCTGCCACAGCTGTGTCAGTGTCAGAGGTATTTGAATTAAAACCTGCTCTGGCACACATATGCTACATTACAGCCACAGCAGATACACACCAAGGTGGAGGAGTAACTGCACAAAAGCCAGATCTTTACTACTTTACAAAACAGCAGATGATGCTGATCCTCCCTTCACCCTCAGCAAAGCATGATGAAAAGGAGGCCTAAACTAGATACCCTGTTATCCCAGCCATGGATGGAAGTAGTAGGTTCCTATTCATAGTAGAACCTGAGACTAACATATCCAGTTTTTAAAAAACAGAAATACGTGCACCACTTACTACCAACTTAGTTCAGCACTTTCTGTCCTAAGTGACACAGGGAATATTTAGAGTTATCCCAAAAGCTATTCTGAGGTCCTTTCTCTCAGGAAGAATATTTTATTTTGCAATATTATTGAAGGTAACAGTTCTACATGAAACACTTAAGGAGCTGTGGGTCAGCCATCAGTCTACTAGTTTAAACACTACAGTTTTCAAGGAAATAACCTGCCTTCCTCTGTGAGTACATCCTGATATTAGGACATAAACAACAATATTTTGTGTTCCCTTCAAATACAAAAACACCTTATGCAGACTTGGGATAATTTTGTCAAGAGATAATGACAAATTTTTTATTTTCCATATGTAAATTTTGGCTTTTTAGGCATTTTTGATAATTAAATATTGTTATGAGCCACATTAGTGTTCTCCAGAATTAATGTTGCCCTGTCTGGATTACCCACTTACTAAAGGAAGATTTTAAGGACACATATTATTATCTATTTAATTGTAGAGGAGAGTGTCACCATAAAGGAAAATTTTACGGCTTGATTTTTTACCATAAAAACTACAATCTGCTGAAGAATGAATCCCCCATTTAAATAGATTTAATTCCACTCCTTCTCCTTTAGTGCCCTTTTTTCTTTCTTACTCCTATTTATATACATCCTATTCCCTTTCTCCCCAAATCTGAGTCTGCATCAGAGGCCACTTTGACTTTCTTTTAATATTACAATCTAAATTGGGTTTAGTTGCTCTTTGGGTTAGGTTAGGAAGATAAAGAGCTGCCAGAGATGAGCAAACCTTAGGGATCTTTTCAGTAGCAGAAAACAGGAGATTCTGCTCATTACAGCCTTGGCTTTGTCCTCCCCTCTGGAATCTAATGAGCCTCCCAAATGCTGCAGCCAGGTTAGCAAAGTCAGCCACACTTTTAAACATCAGTCTTCTGTCACAACCTCATAGGATAATTCAAACATTCCACCAACACCACTCTTACAGAAAGTGTGTTTTCAGAACATTTCAGAGATTCAAACCCACAATTTCATTCTTACTGTGTAGAATGAGGGGTTTTTTTCCTCACCTTTTCTTCATTTGCAGCCAGTAGTGATTCCATTCCTATCTTCAGTCGCTGAACTTCTTGATCTAAAAGTGTTTTTAAAATGTTATAAGAAAAAACCCACTTGCTATATTTAGTGTAAACATATATTTTGTGATACACTCCCTGTGTTCTTATAAGTAACCAAAACCATATCAATGGTAAAGCCAATGCACTAATAAACTACATTTAACTTAGAATTTTTCAAAAGTGAACTATTTAAAGCACTGCACAACACAAACATCCCAGTTTTGCTTACAAAAGGCTACATAATACTATTTTAAACTATGAAAGGAAAACACTGGAAAAAAAAAGGAAACACTGAAGCTCATTTTCCAAAAGATTAGAGTGTGTTTGCTGTTATATACTTAAGGAAATAATTAAGTGGGATTGAAAATGAGTTATATTGCGTCGGAGAAAAATATTTGGCAGCTTATGAGAAGTAGTTCAAGGACATTCATGGAACTTGGAAATGAATAACAAAAAACTGGTTTGATACAAGGAAAATTTATAGAATATTTTTTCTTAAACATTTCAGTATGAATAACTAGATTAAAATCTACATCATGAGCTAATACAGACTTGCCTCACACACAATTTACATGATAAAGGCTATTCAGGAATGTTATAGTCAAATCAATCAAGACACACTCTGAAAACGTGTGAGGTTGTAAATGCTGAACCAAATCCTAACTTTGCTGAACCAAATCTTTAATTTCTTTTCTAGACACTATTCCTAGCAAGTCCTTCAGTACCAACCTATACAGAATCAAGTGTAAGTGATGGAGACAGAACCTGAAATGGTTTATCTGTTCTAACTACCACTCCAGGGATTCATGCTTTGACATTAAATCAGACCCACTTGTTCACAAAAGACTATGAAAACAGATGTGTCAGGCATGACGTGAGAGAGGGGAAAGAAAATCAATATTGCTAAAGAGTATCTGTAAAAAAAATAATGTTTTACAACTAAATGTTGAACACACAATGTCATGGCTAAACTATTTGCAAAAGCTGTAATTAGTTTTTATTGCAGTGATTCTGGAAAATGCACACCTCGCAATGATTAAGTTTTAGGACATGTAAATGAATCTTGCAGACATTTCTCTTGCAGAAGAGAACACTTAATAACACAGGGCATGCACAGACAGTCAAATCAGAAACTAAAGCCAGCAGGCAGTGGGCAACCAACTGAAAGACTTCTAAAAAAATCACAGTCCTGCTAATTTCTCATTATAAATATTAGACTTCAAAGAGGACAGGTATCAAGGTGGTTTTAAGCACACTAAAGCAAACTTCATTTACAATATTTGTTTAACAACATCAAGTATGAAAATATTTATTCAGACTTTTTTTTTTTTTTTAATTTACTGCACTGATTTAAGACAAAAACCCACCAAAATCCTTCCCCTCCAAGGAAGATGACCTTCATTTAAAGCCATCTTCCCTGATATTACGTGGGGTTTACATATGTGCAAACAGAAAGAGGTAAAGGTTAAGCTTTGGCTCTGTTAACCTTGACATCTTCCCTTTGAAGTCCAACGATCTGATTTGTGAACCTCTGACTTTTATTTCTGAAGTGAAATCTTACTGAATAGGGCAAGTAGCTGTCTGCTTGCTGCAAGCAATGAAAGCAGTGCCTCATGTGTATTATAATTAGACAGCCCAATCTAAACAAACATTGAATTACTGCTGGAGAATGTATCCGAGTTATAATTGGTGTGAAAAGAACAGTGAAGTAAAGCCAAAAGTGAATTGCAAGGCTTACGTTTTTCTTTTAGCCTTCTCCTATAAACTTCCTCTACGATGGGAAATGGTGAGAGTCAAAGTATGTAGAAAAAGCACATATTAGATAAATTTTGCATTTTACTTAGAATATGCATTCTAGCATACTACAAGTACATTGACATTACTTTACAACTTTGAGAAGACCACCTAAAAATCTGATAAATCACTATTTTTTTTTTCTTTGCAGAAGAATTATTACTGTTTCCATTCAAATACAGTCTAAGTGCTTTCCTTGAACATAGTCCAAAGAATCCACAGGATTTGGTTCTTCTGTCACTGAAATCAAGGACAGTTTCACCCACCTTCAGTGTGAACAGAACAGACACAGTACCAGAAGCTGAATGGTGCTGAGCTCTTGAGTTATTGTCATACCACTACTTTTCCTTTAAAATACCATAAATTATTTGGGAACCTCATAGGAAACAACGTTCTATTAGTAGAAGAGTTCCGCTACAAACCACTGCTGTTAGACAAATGAACTTTCTAGTTAGCCATGCAGTTCTCTACATGCACAAGCTTTGCAGTTGAGTAAAATTAGCACAGGTATGTGTCCCTTCCTTGGAATAAACCACAGGAGACTCTGGGTAAGCCCTGAGAAAGATGTAGTGCAGCACCTGAAAATTCACATCTCACCCAGGGCAGCCTTCAGAAGCGTTAGTTAACACCCACAAAAGAAGTTAGTGCAAGTAAGCTGATGCACTGTGGTAAACTACACACAAACATTCCTTCATGGAAAAGTGTCAGTGCTGCAGAAGAACAAGGTCACCAAACCCACATTCTCATGGCCCAGCAAGGGACAGGGGCCCCAGGGAGTCAATATTTCAGAGAACTATGACATGACTGGTTGAGACCAAAGGCTAACAAACTGGTTTATTTGCCATTGTCCTGTATGAACAGTGCAGTCTTAAAACAGAAACCTGCAATATCATAGAATCCTAGAACAGCCCAGGCTGGAAGAGACACTGAAAGTCCACCTGATCCAACCTTTCATGGGACAGGGACCCTAAAAGAGACATACTCCTGAAGAAAGGAATGAATGACTGTTTTGGGATCTTTGGACATTTAAACATTATGCTTAGTTACTACTGTGACCTTTATTTTTTCCTTAAAAAATAGAAACTGTAAGATTTCTCAAAGAAATTTTCAAGGCATACACAAGAAATAAATTCCTATTCAACTACAATGACTCTTTACCATTATCAATAAAATACCAACAGAAAAAGTTTCAGCGCCTTAAGGATACTTGTTTCAATTTGTGCTGCCTCTAGATTGGAATAGAATTTCACACATTAAAGGCCTCAACTGTACCAGAACACAGAATGGATTTACACCATTTTCCCTCCCAAAATAAATTCTGTAAGTCCACTCTTGTATCTCCTTGTATTCCTTTGAATAAATCCTCAGCCAAGCTGCTAGCAAAGTGAAGTTAAAGTATGGTTTTGGATTTTTAATGTTATTTCCTCTCCTCTTACCTCTTTCTGCCACTTCACTGTACGATGTGGTCCTAGAGAGCTGACTTTGCAGGCGTTCTATCTCTGCATCTTTGAGAGCTAATTGCTCTTGAAGCTGGGCTATCTCAGCCTGTGAAAGAGAGCACAGCAAATTCAGAATAACATCATCACCAATCCTCTATGACTCTTTCCTATGAAGACACTTCGATGTGTGTTACACCGTAACAACTATACATATGTATGGATGTATTTATACATTATCCTACTCCTGTTATAGAAACTCCTTTTTCCAATGCAATTAGCTCTTGGAGAAGACAGGCTTAGCAAAAGGTACCATTTTTAAGGATTCATGCAGGCAAGGAAACTCTGTAAAGTCCTCAATGCTAAAATCCTGGTTGTATAACAATAATAACCATTACAGGCCAACTCCTGAGCTTTGCATGAAGACCACTAAAAGATAACAAATTTGGCATTTTTAAACAGATACTGTTTGTTTTTTTAATTTAATCCTAGTTACTACTTATTAGTATAATTGAGAATGTATTAATGCTGAGCCTTCTTCTCAGCAGGATAACAAAACTGTTCTTCCTCACAACAGCAAACAGGCTAGAAGGAAAGCATGGCCTGGAAAACAACCATTTTGTTGCATATATGCAACAAAATGCCAGTGTTCATTTACATTTAGTGCAATTTGTGCTGCCACTAGACTGAATAGAAAATCACATGTTAAAGACCTTAACAATACAGAGGGAGAAGAATTCTGTGATTGTCCAGCTTGAAATACAGCAACTCTAATCTCTTTTTCCTATTTATGAGAAAAACTGCCAACAGTATACTGTTCTTTACAAACAGCACTTTGTAAAGATTTTCTTCAGAGGCCTTAAAGCTTTCACTTATAAATATTCTGAATTTACCCAGCAAAAGCATACCAAACCTCCTTGCAGTTAAAGAATAAAAAAGGGGGGAAAAAGGAAGTAAAAAAGGAAAGAACAATGAGAAAAAAAAAAAATCACAAATGTGACTAGTTTCTCAAAATACTACAATAAAGCAGGAAAAAAATGCAAATCACCAAACAACATTATTTAAATACGGGAAAACCATGGACTAATTAACAAACAAACTTATTTTGACGAGGAAGCAAGTGTCTGGATTGCAGGACAACATCACCACTCTGTCTAAAATTCCACATGGGGTAGAAGAATCTTGCCGTGTTGCATCTCTGAAGGGCTCCTACAGTTCCCAGTGACTAATATGCTTTTTATATCCAGCAATGGAAATATTCCAATTTCTCATCTAAGAAGCTGGAACAACAGGAAGACAAAAGCTTGCAGACCTCCTAATACCAGATTTGGATGTGCCTCCTCGGTCTATTTGATCTTGCAGCTCTTTTAAATGCCCTCTTTTCCTTTAATGTCTCATTCCTGTCATCTCTATGATTATTTTTCTGTTTCCTTTCTCTTTCCTTGTACTTTTCTTCCTTTCCAGTCCTGCATCTTCTCTCACTCAGTGGGTTTTTTGATTATTCTTTCTTATTTTCATTCTGCTCCCACTTTCCATAATCTCTATCTGTCTTGGCAGCTGGCCGCACACTGCTTGAGAAAGTATTTTCCCAAAGACTGTTCATATCCACCATGTCAGAGAAAACATTTTCATGGATAGAAGAGCTATTATTTTAATAGGAAAAAAAGACATGATAGCAACATTTCATTACTCAGAAAGAAATGCTAATACAAATAATAGCTGTTTGTCATGTCTGGATCAAACTATCAACTATTAAAAATAAAACTCAGTTTAATAATTTGAAATGCTTCTCCAAGATCCAACCACAACTCAATTCGTATGAACAAGGATTATAGGATTACAGGAATGAAAAGAGATGAGATTACATCACCAAAGTGCACCTCAACATGAAAAAATAATAAGATGTTTTTTAATCTAGTGGAGAAGGGCTAAAATTTCAAACTAGAAATAACAGAATGTTCAACTAGAAAAATTAATTACTGGGGAAAATGATTAAATGTTTCAGATGTTGAGCTTCTCCAGATTACAATCCAAAAGCTTTCCAGGATTTAAGGTCAACAGAAGGGTAAGGCAGCCATGAACTTTGATATACATGAAGTCAAAGCAGATGATCTAGTGGTGTATTTTCGCTTAATATCTATGAAAACAAATTCCATAGTAAGCGAACACCCAACAAACTTTGCATGTCTCTTCTCTTCAGTCTGGAAAGTATATTCCACAGAGGCTTGTAACCATCACACAAATACAAGGAAGAAAACCTTCAAAGAGGTCTTTACTCAGAACAGATCTTTGTAAGCAAAAATGCCTTTCTTGATTTCTTAAAATAAGAATTACAAAAAGGTAGGAGACTGGAAATTGCACTGGAGGGAGCAAAAGGCACAAAAAAAACCCCTACAAAACCTTCAAACCAAAATACTTATTCCAAAGATGGTTAGAGAAAACTTGACTTCATAGTAGACCCTGACACAAGGTAAATGTAAGGACAGTAATACTGATAGAAGTAGAGCATATCCCTTTCCAGCTGAAATAAGTCTGTTGTTAAAAAGTGCTTATTCTGCTTACTTTAGTTGCTTTTAATTTCCACTCGTATTGATTTCTTTCATTTTCCAGTTCTTCCACTTTAATTTTGAGGTGCCTAAGTTCCTGTAGCAAACCCTGCAAAGGAAGAACAGCAGCTAAAATTGAGATTTCTCTGGCAGATATTAATTCTTCATAGTCCTGAATTTAAGATCATGCACGAAACACACAGTAATGTATGCTGCAACACCACATGAAAAACTGTGACCAGTCTAAGAAGTTGTCCCTTAAATGTTCCTTCTCCCTTTTCTTTATATCTTATTGTTCATTCTGAAGGATAATATTATTAAATCCTTAATGGAGCTCTGACAAAACACAAAATCTTTAAATGAACTAAGGAAAAGAAAAATGTGGAGGCAACCCAATTTAAGAATTCCTGTGTAGTATATACATTAAACATACACATTAATATCTTGGATTACATTAAAATTTATTTTGAATGACTCCCCGATTTGACTCTCAGATTATTTCTCCAATCTGCAGCTTGTCCTGTAGTCTAATATTCCATTCAGCAGTTCTGCACAGAGGCAAGCTCAGAAACAACAGCACTATTTTCGAAATAGGCATCATATCCAAAATAGTTATTTTTGTAATAAAAACCCATAAGAGAAACTACTGAAAAGCTCCCTCACAATATAAAGTGATTACTTATGAGTTCTGGTAATTCAAATTTGAAGCAACTAAATTTTAAAGGCAACTAAAGCAATCTGATTTGAAAACAAATATTAAAATGGTCTTTCCCAGGCATACCAGTATCATTTCACCTTCAGTGAATTTAAGCAGTAACTGCTAATGTCAGGGATTTAAAAAAAAAAGGTGTTGGATTTTCTATTTTAAAAGTACAAGCAGATTATTTTTACTATGGTTCTTTTAATTCCATTTGACATTATCATTAGAAAAAGAAAGGATACATGTCAGATAGTCTTAGCTGAAGCTATTTTGTACCTGTGTTAAGCATTTAAGATATTCAGGATTCAATAATCTGTGTTCAGAGGACTGGTTAGGGTGCACCATCAAGCGCAGCTGGGGTGACATCATCATGAGGAAAAGTAGCAAACTATCAAACCATGCTGGCATGCTGCACATCAGACAAATCTCAACCCAAAAATCCAAAAAAAACCCAAACCACACAAACACTACAGACTTACAAGTAAAAAAACCTGAAAGGGGTGATAGAGTCTTACAGGTATCTGTGTTTTAGTAGATCAATGGTGACCAAATTTGTCCCAGTAATCAGGGGTGGGATTTTTTTCTGGTAATTTTTATGACACTCTCAATCTTTGCTAAAGAAAGTCGCAAAGATTAATGCCAAACATTCACAACATAGCTCTGGTTAGTGGGATTTAGTTTGGGCAGAAGAGAAGAGGCAATACACAGGCTTCTGCCAAGGGGTACTTCTCGTACATCACACTGAGAACAATTCTTCTGGCTCAGAGTCTCTACTGATCTTGGGCCAGACTGAGGAACATTAGGTGTCAAGTCTGGTTTCCTATCTTGAGACTTTCTTTCTTGGATTCTACTATTAATTTCCAGCTGCAGTCTACACATCTGCTCCTGTAGGTCACTGATCAGGTTCACTACTGACTGAAAACATGGGAGGAAAGGGGAAGACAAAAAGACAAAAAAAAAAGACAGGTGAGAAAGAAAATTATGCAAAGAAGATATCTTTGTAGTTGCAGCCCAAGAAATACATGAAGCACAGCTAAAGCAAACCAGAAAAAGACAGATTATGTGTTTCCCTTCTGATAAAGCATATGCAAACGAGTATAAAACCAGAATATTGCACAAAGCCATAGTTTAAATGGAACAGAATCTACATTCCAGACAATTTCATGATTCTGATTCTAAAGTTAAGATCAGAATTTGGTTCCTCATTTTTGGAAGCTTCTACAGTCACGTGAAGTCAAATAAAGGAAAATTTGGAACATGTTTTAATATGCTGGCTCAGAGGTACACTTTTGCTGAAATGGGATTTGATTACATTAATTTTCACTGCCAAATCATCCAACTAGGAAGAAACTGCAAAGTGCTCAGTTGGGTCCATAACCTACTTTTTCACAATCCATACACAGAATTTACTAGTAAAGTAATTATGTTTCCATGTCTAGCATGGGGCAGAAAAATAAGTCCATTCCCTCTCCTGCTATCTGGGCTGGATCTTGACATGGAGAAGTAGTTAAGAAACATAGTTAGGAGAAATCAAAAGATACCACAGAACAAAAAGTAATTACTTTAAAGTGTGCCAATTTGCTAGCCAGCTTCTTGGATTTGTGTGTATCAGTGATACACACAAAAAAATAGCCAGCTCAGAAAGCAAACCAAAGTCAAGTATTAAAATCTATATCACATTGCACCTAAATCCCCAAACTCTGTAGCAAATAGAGCTGGGTATTTTCTCAGGTATTACAAGGTGGGAGTACCTTTCTCTTGGCTTTCATGTACATTTAATAACATATGTTTTGTGATTTTTCAGTCTTCTCAAGTGGACTAAATTTGATGAGCTTAATCCATCTCCCAAAAGAGTGAAAAAGATTTTAGTGGACAGAACAACAGATAAAATGGCAGATTTTTTTTTTTTTTTTAATTTTTTTCATTACAATGCAAAACAGTCATTCTGTAACCTCAGCTCTCTGGTGAATCAACAGTCTCAAATCTAGGGAACACCTATTGCATGGACAGGACACTATTCTGACCAGGTAGGTATTAATACAACCAATCTCACACTGCATCAGCATCTGCAGCCAACTTTAAACATTCACAAAGACGTACAAAACATATGTACGAAGTTAGGTATCAGAACTTCACACATTTAAGTACTTTTCTAGGGGCACTGTGCTCAAGATGAAAATCAGAAAAACAGTTACATGTATTTCACTCTATACGTATTATTGTCAATTGGAATCACAATATCTGATGCTAATCCTCTGTCATCCAACAAACATTTAAGTCACATAAATGAGGAGTAGTTCCATAAATAATCAAAAGATTTAGGAAGAATACTGGTCCCTAGCAGATCAACTCTGCAATATCCAGTCTTTTATAGGCTGGCATGTTTTGCCAGGGCTGCACATGTTAAGGACAGCTCCCCCAAGGTGCAAACATACCATTCATTCAATGAACACAAGAGTCACTTTACAGCAACACAGTAAGACACTAAGAGAACATGCCTCTAGCTATCTCATCCTCTACACTACTAGCTAGCTGTACAACTGAGATGATAACCACATATTCCATACTTGGATATTGGTTTTTTTTGTTTTGGTTTGGTTTGTTTTTTTTTACCATCATCTCCACAATCAGGTACCTCACTGAGCAGTACCAGCTAGGGATTGGAATTATCAGGACACACGTCCAACTCCCTTGCTTTCTTTTAAGCAGCAAGGATTAGTCTGTGCTCGTCTTTGACACAAACACTGTTAACGCACACGAGGCTCTGTTCCTGTTCAAACAGGATGCACAGACTTTTGAGCACAAACTGAGATCTGCTCCAGCTGTGGCAACATGGGGGAGTTCAGAAGTCCTTCTGCTGTCGACTTGCAATCCTTTTCTTTTGCTGCACATTAAAAATGGGAATGGGAAACACTCTGTGTCCACACAGACGTTCCTCAGGGCCAACTTGACAGTACAGATGAACTCCAGCTGCAGTACATACCTTTACAGTTCTTTCTATTTTCAAGGTAGGACAGACTCCTCATTTTCGAGATTCTTTCACAGCATGAACATTTATTAACACTAACATATGACATCTTGATTCAGATGAGACAACACACCAAACTCCCCAGTCAGAGTCAGTGGCTCACTGACTCAAGTTTCTTTGGAATTGCAAGTAAGTTTGCACTAGACATGTAAATCAGAAGTTACAAGAGCCACAAAATACTTGCCAACAGTTTCTAGACAAAACCACAGCACTCATCCCATGCTAAAAAAGAAAGCAGTAGGATAGAATGAGGGCTGTGAGGCAAGTTGAAATGGACAATTGCTACTGCAGTCTCTGGACAGTGACACAAAGTCTCTTTTGTCCACATTTAGGTAGAGCAGGGATCTGGGCTGCCATTAATCACTTGATAATGCCCCTCACTCATACCTTGCTACATTAAGAAAACCCCACATTTTCAAAATTTCTGAGGTTTCTCAGGTAAGAGGAAAGCTGCACAAACCCCTCAGGTGAGACTTCACAAACCTTCAAAGCATTACTGTGGCAAAAGTAGAACAGCAAAGGAATTAAAATGACAAAGCCAAGAGTGAGACAGTCCATTTACAAGCAGCTATTCCCCTAGCCCCTGTGTAATATATATAAATAAATGGCACTTTAAATTTAGTATGTGCTTTTGGAGAACCAGAGACAAGTGGCATTCAGTGTGAAATCAATACCTTTGAGAGGAGGTTAGAGATGCTTGATAAACTCTTTGCTGCTAACTAAAACCCAACCCAAATGACAGCTGCACAAGATAAAGTGAAACAAATCTGACACATTAAAACTTGCTCATACTTAGAAGGATACCTTAATTTGCTTTGTTTCCTCCCAACCCAACCAGAAAAATAATTCTATAGATAAAGCCTATGTGACTGGAAACAGGTGCTGTGAAATAAGCCGACACAAAATTAGAATATAGAGCAAACACAGTTTAGCTGAATTATTCTGCAATGCCACATTTAATTTTAAACTTCCAAAAACCTGTTATTGTATTTACAAATAGCAGGGTCAGCCATGAAATATAATTAACAGGCCATTTAAAATGGTTTAACTACTGGATGCCTTTGTAACACATGCATCCACATGAAAAAAATGATAGTAGTGAATCCATCAAATCACTATTCTGATGACCTTTGTCAATCCTAAACTCAGTTTTGGAAGCAGCAACTGGCCAGCTGCAGTCCATGAGAAAGGGTTTTGCTCTGCCAACCACAGCTTTGCTCCACTCATGTAAAAAAAACTAACTGCAATTTCATTTGAGGCATTACACACTGTAAGAGCATGTTGCAGTGGCCATGATGTGCAGAGATACAGTTACAGCAAGATTAATTTCATTTGATCACATGTCAGTTTGGAAAACTGTCTCGCTCTGAAGCAATGAGGTGATCAGAACACACCTGTGTGTGCACGAACAAGAGCAAACCACAGGTAGACTGTGCATGTCAAAGTGGTATACTCACTAGAAAGAGGAGGCAAGTTTAGGAGAACAAACTATTACCAAATTTAAGCAGCTACAGTCTAATAAAGAAAATGTATTACGAAATTTAATTCTGATGTTTTAAATTGTGTCTGTATTGAAAAATTAGTATAATTTACAGGAAACAAAGCTGAAATAGTGGTAAAGCATTAGAATTGAAATAAGCATCCTATTTGATTGGAAAAAACCCTGTTTGTCTTGATAAATTGGATTAATGCTTATTCAGGATAATCTGAAATAATGATACAAATATCTCAACAAGCAAACCAAAAACGCTGTTTATTTCCCACAGCTTTGCCTATGACACCCATTCTCCTTGCTTTGCACACACACATTCTTGACTTTCAACAAGCTAGAAATCTAATCACATCGTGAGGTAGTTAATAATTCAGTGCATACTTAACACAACAATTCTCATCTTTTCCATCAGATTAGAATGCTTTTCCATCTCAGCAGGAACTTGTCCTATCACTTAGCAATACAACAAAGGCTTCCAGGCCAATAAAGCTCAACTTTTCCATCAAGGGGGCACACACACCTTGCTGCAGCGACAGAAGAATTTCATAGGTCGCCCTCATCACAGGACCAGACCTATAGGCTACTCCAAAGTCCTGCCAATAAAAATTCACCCAAAAGCTTTGCTGCTTTCCAGGAGTCAGGCTGACTGTGCATGTCCTGCAATTATTTTGGCATCATCATCCCAGTATTCCACACGTCATGAGAAGAGCTGAATGCCTCTCTAGAGGGCAGCTGCTGGGAGCAGGCTCCCATCTGAAGCAATCAGGAGCTGCTCAGACCTGTTCAGATTTTCAGGTACTATGAAAGTGCTCAGACCTTCTGTACACAAGGCACTGACAATTATGCATGAAAGAGCATGAGAAGGGCCACAGATGGGAAAAGCAGCAGCTGGTGCCTCTCTGGCTTGCAAGCTCTGCCAGGAATTGCTCTCTTTAAGTTATCTTTTGATCTCTAAAGAAAACTTCAGAGAATAAATAAGTGGGAAAACAAACACACCCCAAATGTATTACGTTGGTGCAGGTAAATTACCGATGCACAGTTATCAAATATTCCACTAGCAACGTTATGGAGAGCAAACAGTCTGCCTGGATTTCAAATTCTCGTAAGTCAATATGGAACAAAGTTTTGGGTCTTTTTCAGTCAGCGATGTATAAATCTCAGACAGTGTAATCCTTCTTTTCCAGGTAATCTTCTCCTGCTAGTTCGTCCCATTACAGGTCCACTGAGTCAGGCAACACATGGCAATTTGTATGAATTACTCTCTTCCACTATGGCTTTCCTTCCCAGCTCCCACCTGCTACCCACTACCATGAAATGGCTGTTGTTCAGATGATGTTCATTCAGTATGTTTCATACTGTCTTTCTTAACCAACACAGCAAAAAGCAAAGCTCCTTTGATGTCCAGAACTCTCCACATCTGAAGGGAATTGTCTCCAGTCCATGACTTTCTTTTTTTTTTTGCATTATTTATCACATTACCACAAGGCAAAACACTCATTTGAGGCAAATGCCCTGCCCCATGTCTTTCCCTCCCAAGCGCCACAAATGGATTAAAATACCCAAGTTTGATCCTCTCAGTGCCTATAACACCACTGATACTATTGAGCTGACAGCCTTTTCTGCCACATAAACAAGGAAAGAGCTCTGGTAGGAATGCCAGGACAGCTCCTGTGGAAAGGAAAGGGTTAAGTGAACATCAACTGTAATATATGCTTCTGGAAGGGACTCTGCCTTGATTAAAGCCAAACAGCAAACTCTGAAGTATAATGAGAGAGGGGAAAAGAAACCACATCCCAAAAATGCATGATCACACTCCTCACTCAATTCACAGGCTGTGCTGTAAGCATGGAAAATCCTATTACATGCTGACCAGCTCAAAAGCTCAGGTGTATGACATCATATCATCGATGTGTGATAGAAAAAAATTAAAAACAAGCTAAGGAAAAAACCAAAACTCACCTCAGCTTTGTTCTGTTTCTCTTCATATTCACTCTGTTCCTTTTCCATACCAACCAGCTTAATCTTCAGGTCTGAAACTTCAGCCATTAGATCTAATTTCTGTGTCTCCAGCGATGTGCGACTCAGCAATTCCTGAATGCAAAGCAGAGTATTTTCTCCAGTTATTTATCTGAACACTGGCAGACTACAATGTAATTTATTGGCAGGCCCACACTAAAGTCCCTATCCCACAGTTGAACTGTGTGTTTCTCAAGTGCTGCAGTTATTTTCATCTAAATGTTCTTCTGTGTTAAGCACTAAACCACTGTGCCCCACTCCTTATTTCAAGAAAATGTGTGGCAAAGTGAATCCCCAGGCAAGCCATGAAATCGAGAACAATACTAAGGCTGAACAAACACAAACCTACATAATGACACATTACAAAATAGTTGGTGTCTTCCTAAAATACCCATCAGACAAAGCTATATTTCAGTATTACATTGTAGACCTTCTTGTCATTTGTTATTCAATAAAGGATATATTACAGAATGAGAACCCTAACAAAAATACCAAATTAACAAAGACAAGCAATGCTTCTGCAGTCACACAATAGTACTTGAAAGTTTACACCGTGTAGTACTTGGTAACTTCTGAAGGCTACACACTGTGGAGGGAACAGCAGTGAATGAAACTGGTATGTCCTGACTGGAACTAAAAGGCAATCTCTAAACTGAGTACAAGTGAAAAGGAGAAACAACTGGTCTTGACTTTTGCTTTTGCGCCCCAGGCTTGTTTGTCAGATTGCAGAGAAGACATACTTTGGATGGAGTCATCTCACTGTGTTCGGAAATCATTCAATATTCACACCTTCATTGCATCTTTCAATTTTCAAGAAAGCCAATGCCAAAAGTCATCAAAAATAAACAGTGTTTATTATATATATAAAAAATGCTCATGTTGGTCTCTATTTTTAAAAACTCCATTCTGGAGTTTAAGCCTTACTGAAAAATTGATATCTAAACTTTCCAACTGCCCAATTAACTTATTTAAAAAGATGTTGGTTTCTAAATGGTTACAAATGTTTATGGTAATTCATAAACCACATTAAGTGTTTTGATCATATGAAACACAATGAGGAATCACAGCTGATTCTGCTTTGAATTACAAGGAAGTGACTTAACTGAAGGTCAAGTTAATCTGTGTCTATGTTGGTGTTACTGAGTGTTTAGAAATTGCCTTGTCCATCACCCTTTTCTCACCTCTTTCTCTCCCACAAACTGTACAGTGTGTTGTAGACCGTGGCTTGGAGCCAAGGAAGCCACAGAGGTTATTTTAAAAATTATACAGTTAAAGTTTATTTTGAACCCCAGTCTTCCTTACATGTGAATTGGTTTAGTCTGGTGGGGAATACTGCCCAAATTAAAAATAGTACTGAACTTGCATCGGCATTGCAACACCAATTATCCAAGTCACCACTATTCCCAGTGCCATGCCCATTCCTGCTGACATTAGCAATGATATTTGTGTATGGATAGGAAAATAAACAAAAATGTAGCCTCATGGTTTGGGATTTTTTTTTCCCTTCCCTGAATGAAATCAAGCAGTAATCAGTAAAAGATATTGTGCCGACTTTTATTATTGAGAAACTGTAAGAGGCAGTCATCTAATGAAATCCCATGAGTAGCTGCTTTCTACAAAGGTGATTGCAAATTACAATTATAATTACAAATAACTCCTCTATCTTCCAGAAAAACACTAACTTGCATGAATTTCAGAGGCACATTTCAGTCCAGACCGGAACAGGCTCTGTACAGCTGCTGACATAGCAGGCTACTGCAGCTTAAGTGAGAATTTTGATATGAAATAAGGCCACTGAACATCAGAAAGGGTAGCAGGATGAGGCAGCTCTGGCCCTGTGGACAGACTCTATTCAGTGTTGAACTAAAACAACATTTAGAATTTGTTTTGGACACTGACATGTTCCATGATATGAGAGAAAGATTTCTTAATAAGGCAAGGAGACACAGCATCCCTCTAGAGATTTTTAACAAAAGATCTATGGTTTGAATGCACCATCTGGCATTACTCTTATTTTTTTCTATAGACTCCTAAATTACACTTAGTTATGCAATGGAGAGCAATACACACTCACTCTCTCATTCCAAGTTCAGTAGCTCCGCGTGAACACGAAGGCACCACCTGGTATAAGTGAGTATGAAGGCAGCTGATTCTCTTTTTTAATCAGCTCTAACAAAATTTTACTCTGAAGCCGGAGAATCAGATTCCCAGCTAGAGTAAACTGGCACAAAACTCGTGACTTAAAATAGACAAAACAGCTAACTATCCCTAGTTTGTTTTCAGTGGAGCTACACTGATTTAAAACAGCTGACAATTTCTCTTGCATCTAGAGAATCTAACTTTTGCTTTGAAAGCAAGTGCCGTTTAAAGTAAATGTCCCCTCTTGAAATGGTAACATCTGGAAGCAATTATTTTCATCTTCAAGCAGATGCTCACACTGAACAGCTCATTAAGAATGTGACCCATTTTGTTACAGAGAAATTACAGTGTATTTCAGTGGTATCATGCAACTTGAATTCGGCCAGAATAAATATGCAATTGTAAGAAAAGAAAACACAAATTTATGTTATTGATTTTAAAGCAAAAAAAGATAATATAAGACAGGCAAAGTGGTAATTTGGGCTGTAGCAGCTTTGGGAGGATCTTAAAGAGCTGAAATACAGAACAGAAATAGAACATATCACAGGGAATCTTCTTTAGAAACAAGATACTTCTTTTTAGTTTTAATTTTAAAATGTACTATAAGTTTCATTTAATTTCTTAAAGTTTTTTATTTGAAACTCAACCTTTAACTTTAAAAATCAAGGGAAAAAAGTTATTTTTAAGTAGAATAATTACAAAGATGAGTCATGCAGAAGCTACAATAAGCATGCACCAGACAGATCAAGGAATAGCAAACCATTTCCAAATACAAATGTATTTTTAAAATTCACACTATATACTTCTAAAATATTTAACCAACTTTTCCAATATTCCCAATGAAACTGAAGGACATGCTGTAATTCTCAGGTTCACATTTTATTGTCTTGGAAATACATAATTCTTATAAAACAGCTTATAAAATTTAACATGACAGAAAACAGCTTGAAAAGAGGATCCTACACTTTTCTAGGCTGTCAGCTGCAAGCACAGAAAATTCCAGCATATTTAGCTCTTCACAAAACAGAAGAAACAATCATGCCATACACTGACTGAGAAACCATAAATAAGATTTTAGTCAAGTGGTGGTGGGGGGAAGAACCCCCAAAGATCCCATTTTGCACTTGTGCACCATACAAAATACTATATTAAAAAAATTCCTTACTTTTCACCCTTATTAAAAGAGTTGAGACAGACTGACAGACCAACCGACCTACCTGGTAAGCAACATCCAGCCAGAACCACCACTAATGAGGACTGCACTTCTCAAGTGCTGTGTGTCAGCTGTGGTAGAAATAAGATATTTGCTTAGCTGAAAACACAGCTGAGAGAAATGTACATGTGTAATCACCATGAAATGGTGCAAGTCTGTAGCAGTCAGTGAATTACAGCCCTCCAATTCATCATTTGCCCAATATATAGTTAAGCAAAGGACAGAACTTCCCACTGCACTGCCAATTCGAATCTGCCTGACCAGCAGACTCCTGCCTATGTTAGCTTCAAAATAACAAAGCAGTGGAATGCTCACCTGTATAGATAAGCTGTACAACTTGAGAGAAACACTTTGAAAACCTTACGGCTCACACTAGAGCAGCACAGAGCACACTTCAAAATCTGAAACACTAAGCCAGCTGCTGGCAAGAAGTTACTGCATGCTATAAACAAGTGCTGAAATTCATCTAAGATCAGATAACTCAGGCCACTGAGTTATCTGAAAGTTGAAGGAATGATCTTTGCCAGCCAGCAATGTTCCTGAGAAGCAAATAGATACACACGAGATTTATACCCTGCAACCAAGACAGGATTCTGGCTCCCCTGAGTATAAGACAACTGCAAAACCAGAGCAGGTACACACAAACCGGCGTTGGACTCAAGTTCCTACTCTCATACTGCTCCTCCCTGCATTCTTTTAATCCACTGTTTTTCAAAAGATCCTCCATTGTGTCCCACACAGGGCACTGTTTGCCACACCTTCCTCTGGCCCTTGCACTCAGGCAGAAGTGGGACATAAACTGACACAAGAAAAGAAATTCACTCCTGCTAGCATTCAAACATTTGTTTGTTTATTTTTTAAGGTAGAAAGAATCCTAAAACCAAGTGCTCTGTCCATCGCAAGATAATTCACTGAAGATAAAACTGAGTTTACACAACACAACCAAGTCCCTTGAATTGCATTTTGCAATTATGTGTCAGAAATGATCTGGAAGGCAGAAGGACAGGGTCAAACCACATCTAGGATTTGGTACAGATCAGCTATAGGAAAGACACTGCCAGACAGATCAGTATTTTCACTGGCAAAACAAACTTTTATCCTTTATGCCAGAGAGCTTCAATGGGAATTAGTATCTATTAAATAAATCAAATGTAGCTCTGGAATAGCAAAGAGGTAATAACTAATCTTATGATAATTACCAAAAAATGCATGTAAAAGCACTGTGGAGGTGAAATCTCTGTATGGAGAAAATTCACTTTCCAAACTGACTTAACTCAGCTGTCAAGCCTGACAGCATAGATTTCATAGCACCGATGTGTTTACATTAGGCATGACTGGTACTTTCTGCTATGGGACAATTTAGCCAACTTTATAAAGCAAAATTTATTTCTGCTTTCCAATTCTATAGCAAGTTGACAGGAGATTGCTCCACGGCTAACAATGTTCAATATCCTTTTTTCTCAGAAAAAATATATTTCTTTCTTAAATTGACTGGAAGAAAGTACTTAAGTGATGCCACAAAGTAACTTGAAATAAGACACATATACATCATTGCTTCCTAAAATTGGCTGTAACTTTACATTTTAAAGCAGTTAATATACTGGAAATGGACTCTGTCACTGCATAAACTCTTTTCATAGGATAATTCTAGGAAGTTTTTTTTTTTTTTTTTACATATTCATTACAATGTGCTAAGGGGAAATGCAGTTAACTATTCACACAGGCCAGCTTTTCCATATAATTTACACATTCAGTGGCAAGACAGAGACACCACTGGAAGGCAATTCAATGAGATCAAACTTTTGTGTTGCTCCCAGTCATGTTCCAGATAATTAATTTTCTTACCATTTACTATGAAGGATGACCTTGTTTCTTGGCCCAAACAAAATCATATCTAAAACAGTGATCTGAAGTTTTGCCATTGACTTGGAGTTTTCGGAAGATCTGCTTTGTTTTTGAAGAAAGAAAATGCAAACACCTTCAAGGCGAAAACTACTTTTCTTGATTATAGTCTGTAGTGGAAAAAGTATCCTTACAAAAGTAAAACGTTGAGTTTGACACCATAAGCATCATATGCCTGCATTATCTGTAACTGTGCACACCAGGGCACCTCTGCCTCTCTTACACAGGATTCTCTTGCTTCTCAAACTCTGCTGAGCCGTATTTTCTTTGGCTGTGGTTCCATACACAGGGAGGTCAAACACTCATCTCTCAATTGCCCTTATGCCACACCTTGACCTTTTCTGTGAGCTGTTTCAACTCACCCAGCAGAAAAAACATCCCCTTCCTTTTAAACCCCAAGTTAGTTTTCTCCAGTACTGAGGAAGAAGTTTGATGAGCACACCAGTATCAAATCAGTTGGAGAAGCACACAGTCAGGAAGAGGGAGAAGGATGAAAGAAGAATGAGATCTCCTTTTTGTTGCAGCAACCTTTAGATTGGCTCAGCTCATTCGTTTAAAGTTCAGATTTGACTAAGGGATGTTGCATCATCCTCTTAGATCAAAGAAGAATCATGATTTTCTTCAAAGCAGCAGCAGTATCTGTTGCTACTATTCCACATTCAAGATGCCCACCCAAAATGCTGAACAGCCATTTTATGTTATTTGTATAAATTTTGTTTTAGCTGCTGTCTCAGAAGTGGTTCCATGATCACTTTGTAGCAGTGTTCAAAACAACCGTGCATAAATCATAAGCCAGAAGGGTTTTAGCCAGTAACCCCACCCTGACAAAGAGGACAAGTCTCTGCTAGCATAGATTCAGCAAAAAATATTTTTCAGGGTAGCACTGCATAACCTTTCTGTTGTGGAACTGCCATGTATCATCATTAAATTATCTTAAAGTTTATGATTTTTGTTTTTATTGCAGCATTTTGGGCACAGAACTAATGAAGAGCCACTTTTCTTACAGTTCCCAAAATTAAAAAGACAGGACTTATCCTGAACTCAGGTATATTAAGTAAATAATATGCTTATCCATACTGAAGTTAGTTTAGTTCTACTAATATATATAGACGACTTTTCAAGCTGGGGCAATTATCTTTATTGCTCCATTTTCCATTTAGAAGAAACAGTTGACTTAAGTTCACAAAGACAAAAATGGGTAGAATTCAATATATTTTAAATAAAAAAGCAGAACCATGAAATAAAACTGAATTTACACACACTTCAGGAAGGTAATAGAAGTCATTCTGAAAAGCAGGACACTAGCAACTGCTGGCTGAGAAGATCTGAACCCAACTCTCCCCCAAATCCATCTGTTGAAGCCCCGGAGGCCACATACTCACTCTGCTTTTGACAAATGGTCTGCAGGAAGGTCTATTGGCCGCATATCTTACATGAATGTCATAATCATGACACAATTAGATCATTCTCTTCTGTCTAAATCTTAACTTACTCCCTGTAGAGGGTAATCTTTTCAACAAGATGAACTGGGAAAAGAACCTTCAAAATAAATTATAATAAATAGGACCCTCTGCTGAGCCCTAATAAATGTAGAACTTCTCTGCCTATTGAGATGTTGAGAGACCTAACCTGGGTTTCCCATAACCACTCTCTACTGGAAGATGTAATCTGTGTGAGAAACAACAAGTACAGCTGTTCAGAGTTATCTCAAAATTTAGATTTAAGGTTTATGTTAAACATATCTGGATATTCTCTGACTTATTTAGCTTTAGTACAGTCCTTTGTAGATTATCCCCTTAGGATCAGCTTTGTAAGCAGTTTATGCACGTGCATAATGCCAGACGAGTAGATGCAAATGTTTGCACTGAAACAGCAAAGTACGTTCAGCATTATATTCTATTTTCAGATGCTTCAGTTTTATGTTAAATAAGGCTTTAAATTCACAGTTTCCTCAGAAGACTACCAGGGCAAAAAAAACTGAAGTCAGAGGAACAATAAACAGCTTTAGCAGAAGTCACAGAACAACTATCTAGTTTTTAGATTGAAACAGGAAGCTTCTGCATTCTATTGTGAATGCCTTCCTGAAGTCTGAAAACAGATTTTTGTAACTCAAATAGTTACTGATCTTTGAATTTCACTTCAGATTTCACTGGAAAACTAAATGCACTCACTATGTGCATTTTTAAAAATGTCCCCTCAGAATAAAACCTTTTTCCAGTCAGAAGTATTTTGGGCTGCAAAAGTTGTGCGAGATGGAAGGTTTTTTTCCCCAAGAAGCTTTGAGAGCTGTAATTTCAAAGGTTTAGGATACAAGTTTATCTTATAGAAACTGCTGCTGTTTACACACACATATGTACAAGGATCTTCATAATAATTTCAAGCTATGATCAGTTTGTAGAAAGACTTGTATATTTCACATAAAATAGTAAATTTTTAATAAAAATTTTGTGTGGGAAGAACTAAGTTCATCAAGAACAGTATCTCTTCTGGAAATTTCTGGCATAGATTTTGAAGGTCATTTACAGTTTCAGATCTATTTTTTTATCCATATATGGTATTAACAGAAGATCTGCATCTCTAAAAACGTGGAAGTTCTTTCACATCAAACAGATCTGCAAGCTCGGCAGTAACATATGAAATTAAACATATTTAACTTATCATTTGTTCTGCTCCCTCAACATAGAACATCAAAGAGTCTGAAAGTGTCAATCGAAATAAAGAGAAATGCGTCATTATATACTAATTTTCTTATATAAAAATAAGGAGAAACCTCTTAAGCAAAAACGGTTATAGAACAGAATTTGTTAGAGTAAATAATTTTAACTTGCTACTTGTTCAACTTCAAAGCCATAGGAAAACAGAAGACATTTAAATAAAAATTCTTAATTCTATAACTCCTACATATATTAGATACATTTAACCTGTCTAACCAGTTACTCAGCCATGTCCAAATAAGCACAGTACAAATAAGACACAATAGTTTCATTTTACATGCTGCCACGTATAGTATTATGCAACCAGCCAGTAAAACTTTTCTGCAACAGGAAAACAAAGAAACATTCACTGGGGGAAAAAAAAAAGTGCAAAGCAGCAAAAGAACAATAAAAGAGGCATTTTTTTAATGCCTGTTTTATCTTGTTGCCAAAGGCACTCACACATGCAGACAAGCTGACCATGTATGTTCACCCCTCCGCTGGCTAAGATTATGCAAGAAGAAGCTTTGCAATCCAGATTTTTACCTGTTGAAGCATTTCTTCTGTAGCATTCAGCTTCAACTGATGCCCCTCAAGACAGATTTCTAAGTCCCGGATTTTCTCTCCTTGAGCTTCCACCTGGTCTGTCAGAACACTCACCTGTAATTTGAGAAGAGAAGCACAATGCTACTGAACTGACTGTAAATAAGTTTCAATTACCTTATACATATAACATCCATACAACGTTTTAACAAGTTTAATATTCTTGTGCACTGCAGCAACCCGCTCTACCAAGATTTTTCAGTCTTACCTCTACTTTGCTTCAACCACGCCCTCTCATCCCCCCTCCCCTACAATTATTTTGTTTTGATATAAAAAAGAGCATTTCTAGAAGAGATGGAATGCTACCAGTAGGTAGGCATTTCATGCAAAAGTCTGAAAAATTAGAAAGCAGCAAACAAGAACATAGAATGCTGAAAATATTTTATGTGGTTTTGGAGGACACACTGCCATTTCAAGTTCTGCTGGCATTTCACTCCCTAAAACAGATAAATAGGAAAACTGTTTATTCCGAAACCGACCAATTACTTTACTTCTTACAAGAACAAAAAACCAGCTTACCTATCAATAAAGCCTTCTGAGTTATAAAGAATGTAATGAGTAAAAGGCATGTTTTAGCAGTGACAAAGTTCTATTCCAAGAAAAATTCCCAGGCTTTGGCAAGCCAGAACATGAAAGCAAAAGAAGTGAGATAGAGACAAGAATCCCAGGAAAAGAAACAATAAGCAATACTAGTAAAGAACTGTGGGAATGGTGGTATAGACCAGTGTGTAATAAGAAAAGCCCAGCAGCCGAATTCAAAGCTTGCAAAGCAGAAAAAACTACGCCCAGGATAACATTGGAAAGACGTGGAAAAAAACCCTCGGTGTTTATTCCTGTGTTAAGCAGCACATACTCTCTGTATGTTCATTTTCACTATTTATTTATGTAAAAGCCTTAATTATACTAGAAAAATGTTATCTCAAACAAACAAAAAAAAGGAGCCTTAGTTGTTTAAACTCCATTTTGAGGGAAATGCATTAACAAAGACTTATCTATGCTTTCACATCCAACCCTGCAACACTTTTAACTAAAAAAAAAAAGAAAAAACAAAGGTACAGTATATCTAAGTGAAGCTTTTAAGATGTACCCACTTGGCAGCATTTCTAAAACCCAGTGAACAACTGAGTTCATTTCAGGGAAGCTGCAGAGGGAGACACTGAATGATCTGTATTTGTTTTACCTGCAAACATAATGACAAACATGCCTGGGAAAGGAACATAGGGAAAAAAAAAAGAAATAAGCCAAAAAAGACTATTTTTTCCCCCCTTCAAAGTAGTTGGCTGCAGTGTAGAGTACAGATGAACTCAGGATGAGAGAAGATAGGAAGGAGTGGGTGGAGGCAGATGGCAAGGGGGACACATCCAAGCTGGGTCAGAGAAGAACTCCCTGCAAGGAAGTCCGCTGCTTGTCTGCTTTTTTGTTGTGCTCATTAAAAGAGGGATGTCACACAAAACCCCCCTGTGAGGTCAGCAAACACAAAGAAACAAACCGAATCTTCTCCTTCAGCCTGATGCAAGTTCCAGAGAAAGAAAACCAGCTCTGCTCAGTGTCAGATTAGGTTCCAACTAGCACTGCAATGCGGAAGCAAAACTCTGTATGTTAAATGTGACCTGCAAAGGAATTCTGTAAAACCTTAGTAGCTTTAAAAGCATGTGTTGACTGTTCCAGTAGTTAGGCTGAGAGGCACATTAGCCACTTTGAGCTCATATTTCCCCCTCTGCTCAGGAGCACATCTGCCAGACTCTTCAGGGGATCAGTGGGCTGCACAGAACATAATCCCAGTTTATGCTATGCTGGCAAGTCCATCTTGCCTTAGGAGGGCCTGCAACACTCAGCCTGTAGATAATATATTTTCTGTAAGTATCTATAAAAGTGAGGCATATTGAACAATCAGCAAAAAACCAAATAGTATAAAGGTTAAAAACTTTGTGGGAAAAAACCCAAACCAAAACAAAAAAAATCCACTCACCACCGCCCTCCCCCCCCCAAAAAAAAAAAATGCCAAGAGGACAACATTAGCCAGTTTACACAGGCAGTGAGCTACAAGAAAGTATCCCAGATGCTGTAGCAGTTCCAGCCTTCACTTCAGACTGAAGTAGGTTTCCAGGTGCACTGTTTGACTCAGCCTTGGTGGACAGGAGTAGTGGGCACTGCCTGTGCCCAATACAAAGTGCCTTGTATTGCTGCTCATGCAGCAAGTCTGATGCAAGACTGGAGTGCTCCCAGCCTCATATTCCCAGCTACAGGCCACAGTCATTAGCATAGTTCAACATGAGTCATAGAATAGAGGTGCTCTGTTTCCCGTTCCTTTCTCATCCTTCATACCAATGGTCACATCCAGGAGCCAAGTTTGTACCAGCAGACTCCCTCAGACCAGTGTAACCTCACCATGGGACTTACCTGTGCTCCTCATATTTGACTGCCTAGATAGAGTATGCACAACTGGGGAAAACCAGGTTCTAAACCCAGCTCCATCGTGGCACCTTGTTGTCGTTGTTGATGTTCATCTACCAGACTGAGGTTTTTGTCTATCTTATTTGCCTGGGGTTTTTGCAATTCTACTGCAGTGCTGTGCAGCGGGAAAGGAAAAATGCATAAATATTGACTAAGCCTTTTGATTTTATGGAAGGGTGACTGTAGTAAAAGGCAAGAGAGGGACAATTTCTACACCTGATTTTACTATATTCCTTTTAAGAAAAACTCTAGGCAGGTCTCCAAACCATGTAATAAAAATACCTTCTTTGTGCATTTGGCTTGCTCCATCCTTGGGTACCTATTTGTGTGGATGAATAGTTACTAAGAATCTGCAGGACAAAGACAGGGAAAGCACATACTGAGCAGTAGCCTGGAACAATCTTCAGGAACTTGTAAGCACTGGAAACTTGTGGTCATGTTAAGTCCACACAAGCTGATATACTTTGAACACCAAGACTCTGCCAAACCTGTTCAAGCCCACCAGCAGCCACGACCATCAACCACTGGGTAGCATGAACCACATCAGAGAAAGACAGATCTATAGAAAGATCACAGGGCTAAACAGACGTGAGAAACAAAGGAGGGTCTCACAAGCAAAGCCACAGGTGCACTAGGTCAACCTTCTGCTTTGGAGTAAACAGCTGGGTTTGGCCTCCTAATTGCTGCTCCAGTTATGTGCTGCTCATGTGTGTGAGTGGACTGTGAAAGACATGAATGCACCATCTGAAAAGTTGTTTGCTGTTACTAATGGAATCAGGATGTTAGAGTTAACAACCAGTTGATTATTAAAAGGTGTTCTCATAAATATCTGTTGTGATGTTGTCTCCCTCAGAAAAAGGGGAATTTGTATCACACACTTAAACCCCTACATTCCAGCCAGAAGGTGTTTTTTCATTCAGGGTTGTTTTTTTCCCCCTAAATTTGGCAATAGCAATTTTAGTTTAATAATAACGAAAAAAATCCAACCAAGCCAAAGCTTGTGTCTCACAAAACATTTATTGTTTATTTAACAATAGCAGTGAGACTTCTGCTCAGTAAATGAACACAAGTGTGATCAGAACAAACAGGCTAAGACATGCTTACAGAAACTGGTAACTGAAACAGCTACCCAACATATTTAATTTTTGTTTGATATAAATATATATCCTTATAATATGTTTTTGCAAGCAAGAAGAGAAAGGATAGGTAAAGAACATTTAAAGAATCTCCAGCTTCAGATTTGAAAAGCATGGAATATACAGTTTAGTAATAGCAAAAATATGCAGGGGAAAAAAAAAAGTGGTGGGTTTTTTTTTTAAGTTGTGTAACGTGTTTTCTTCAGGAGGAAAACTTACATGGGACAGAGAATGTGTTTGACAAAGCACTGGTAAACTGAGAAACAGGAAACCTGAAGGAGCTTAGGCATGAGTTTTAAAAATGTCTTTCACCCCCCCCTTTTACCTCCCCCTTAAGTTTTTTGATGATGTAAACAATTTTGGTACAGCAAACAAGCAGAAAAAATTGCTGTTCTCTCTACACGACAGTCTTCCAGTTCACTAAAAATGGTGACACACAGAACCTACAAAACTGGTACAGCTGAGCAAACCTAGAATGAGAACCACTATCCCAGCAGTGTCTTGGGACTCCACAGCATTAATTTTCATCTCTTTGTCAGTCTCTCTCCTCTTACTGCTGTTACTCCCCCTACCCCACCATGAAATCAATCAGAAGAATTATACATATTATAAATTAATTCTTGATCAAATATCAGTTACATTTGGTGATCTGTTAACATTTGCATAACAGAAAATACCCTTTCACTTCATCTTTTATTCACAGAATAGCAACTCTAGACAATATTCTCTCTTTAGGACATACCTGCAGTATGAGCGACTCTTTATCACCTTCTAATCGTGCCAACCTTTCCTGATAAGTTTCATTATTAGATGAATGATGATTCACCTGTGACTGAGGAAAAAAAGTGTTGTGAGAATTTTTACAGTTAAAGTTTCAAGCAATATTTAATAAAAATTATATATATCAAGTGGGGTTTATAATACCAAAAATATGAAAAGAAGGTGTCTATAGACCAAAACTGTTCATTTCATATGCATTAAATGTACCTTTGAACATTTGAATGCACCTTTTTTTAGCTGGATTTTAAATACTCTATGGTAGAGGAATATGAAAAATACCATCTTATCAAAACAAACCCCCTTTAATTTGAACTATCTGGTCTCAACAGTCTTTTGCCAAAGTCAAGGAATCTTGGTGTTTAAGTGGTAAAAATTGCCATAGGTTTTATGTTATTCCTAGAAATTACTGAAAGAAAAGTAGAATTTTTTTGTTAGCAATTAAAAAATTATTTAAATTAACAAATTCTTATTGGGAATTACTCTAGCCACATAATCACTTCTGGATTGTTAAATGGCTCCAGAGAGCAAAACTTTCTAAAACATGGTCTGCTTCTAACTATTAGGTTCCATTTCCTATGAATTTTAATACTTCAGATAGAAACACTACAACTAAAAAAAAAATCTGCAGATTTATTTTAAAAAGTTTAGAAGAGTCCCATAGCTTTATCTTCCATACCAAAATATTGTGTAATTGTGGGAATGTTTGCTCAGAGCATGAAAAGTAACCTGAGCCCTCAGAGGCTCATTTCCCAGCTCCATTGCAGGCAATGCATTTCTGCCAGGGAATGTAACCCTGTGCCTGGCTTGTCAGCTAACACAAGAATCCAGCTTCAGTGAGTTCCCTTCAAATGCACTCATCTGCAGCTGACTCCTCATTTATAGTTACTTGCATAATGGCACCAATATAATTATAATCCTCCTCCACAACTGTCCTTTCTTTTTCAACTGAACATTTGTGAATAGGATTTTAAAAAAAATTTAGCTATATACATAGCTTCTTGATCTACACTGAGGTCTACAGGCCCAAATGTAATACAAATGACGAAAATAAACACAGTGCTAATTAATGCAAACCAAGAAATGAAATTTTTATTCAATCAGAAGAGACTTTTCAAGCCATAAAGTGCTAAACTAGATGGAATCTTTACAATCTGAGAGGAACCAAGCACCCTTGTCTCTGATAATGTTGAAAGAAATTGAGAGAATTACAAAGACACCAACAAACAGTGCTGAAAGATGGTTCACTGTTCTATCCTAGGACCAATATTCTTGTTTTGCCTACTTCTAAGGTCCTCCAGAAATGGGTTACAGAGACTCTCCATCTTCTTCTTAGCAACCGATCATTAGAACATTTTCTTTAATGTTTAATCTGAATCATCATCTCTTCAACCTACTGATGCTTATCGTACCACCATGCATAAAAGAAAGGTTCTTCACTTCAGAATGAAAACACAAGTTTTTCTGCCTTTTCCTCACAGGTTAATTTTTCAAGAGCTGGTTTTTTTGCTTTCTTTTGGTTCCTTTTCACCAACTATTCCTTGACTTCTTTCAAAATAAAGTGCCTAAGAGGAGACAAAGCACTCCAGCTGAAATTGGCTTCAGTGAAAAAACCTTTTCACAGACCCTTGGGCCATATTTCTTTTCATATTAACCATACAGTAAAACTCACATATTTTCAGCCTAGGACCCATAACTTCCAGACCCTTTTTTAATGCTCTTATTTAGCTGCCAACCTGTTCTTCATGCTGTGTTTACTCGCTGTTTCTGTTTAAATGTTTAACTTTGAGCTAGTCTACACTGAATTGCATCCTATTATTTATAATCTTTTCCTATGCATCAGACTCTTACGTTTTAATCATGGCTGCAAGGCCCTTAACTAGAATCACCTATAAATTCCCTAAGCTTTGTCCTTTGTCTCGGTTTAGATGGTCAACAGGAACATTAAAAACAGAATGTGCAGAACCTCACTCCACACCTCACTTATTATTCATTGTCAAAAGAAGAATATATTAACTCTACTTAGAATACACCTTTGTCACAAGCTTTTGATCAGTTTATAGCAAGTACAGCTAAGATACAAGACCTCACAGAGGTGGCTCTAAACATGCAGATATGAGTGCACAACATACACAAACAGAAGCCTCAGATAAAGTTTTACTGTGGAACCTGTAGGGAGATGACCCATGCATTAAAGGAATGGTGACCTCACTCACTCTTTCTCTCCTAATTTGTTTTAATTTTTTAGAATTTCTGCCCTCACATCTCAGTGTAATTTTTTCAAGCTTTGTCCTGTTATTAAGAAAAACCTCCACCCTTTAAACCCCCCTCCCAGTTTTCATAAAACATGTTTAACTTAGGCCCTCTGTATTGAGTTGGTCAGTCAGTCACTCTGTATGGTCTTAAACTTATTAATTTTTGTGGTATTGTAATGAAAATAAAGATTCTTTATAAGTAAACAATATGCATTTCTGTATGTTTGCCTAGACAATCCTTTGACCTCAGTTCTGCATCCTCAATCATCCTGCCAGACATTCCGCCTGGGCTCTTACTCCACATAAAGAGCAGTCTTATACTGCACTCAACAATCCAAAATCTTTAGCCTTAGCAGCTATGTTTCCATTAGGGTGAAGACTTCATTAACTGCCATTAAATGAGTTTTCTCAATGGCGAGGCCACAAGCCTTCTGCAGTATTTCTCTAGCTCACACCCAGTGGTTAGGGAGGCTTTCCTGTACCTAGAACACCAAGTATTCAGGGAAGAACAGCACCCTGCTAGGCAGGAAAAGTCTCCTAATGACAGAACCTAATCAAGTAGATTTTGCACCCTTTCTCCTCCCATCATGTGCTATTTTCCTAGGCTAGATTGAAGAAATACACCTGTATCCCCTGTGCAAGCATTCCCCCTCAGTCTTACAGGCACAGTGGGTTACATTACTGCCAATGCATTGCATAAACAATCTGCCGTGAATGCAAAATGGAGTTCAACTTTTTTTATAATGCATAATTAGGAACTAGTTCAACACAGAATCAATACATATTTTACTACATTCACCTTTTCCAAATGAATAGCCTGCCATGATGTCTCCTGCACTCAGTGACAGTGCAATATCACCTGGTGGTAGCCTAACGATAAATACCAATGTAAAGCCCAGTGAATCACCCATGGGAACAGAAAAGAGAGAACAACACTACACCAAAATATCAACCCTGCCCATAAGTCAGTGAGACAGGGCTCAGATAAGTACAGGAAAGTACAGTAGACAGAAAAATGACCTGCTAAATAAAAGTGCCTGATTGACACCCAGCAGTTGTTCCAGACTTTGGTCATTCTTTGTGGCATGTATAAAGACGAGATAAAACAATGTAACATGAACCAAGGCCATCTGTGGATGGTTGGAGTGCATTCAGCAGTTGTGAAAGTCAGCACTGAGAGGAAACTGAGCAAGTGTAGTTACATGTCACACGGATCAGCAGCAACCGAATACAGGACTTGTAACATTAAAGACATAAGGCTATGGATGATTCCAGTTGGTGTAAGAGCTCACAAACAATATATACTGGTCACTTGGTTAAACAAGGTTAAAAGGCTGAATCAACAAGATTTTCTACAAAGCTGTTATTTCAGAAGATGTAGCATTAAAGACCAAAAATTGTTACTTGGGCGTGACAAATTAAAAGTTAAAATTAATATCAATTATGTTTCTTATAATGAAAGAATGAGAGAAACTGCACAAAAGATGTAAAGAAGTTTATGATAACGCATGATAGCAAAGTAGAAGGAAAGATATGGTAAGGCAAGGTAGCTGAAAACACGTTGATGGTAGTACCACTGCAGATGAAAAATCAACTGCATACCATAAATACTTTGCCTACAGGAATCATAGAATCCTTAAGGTTGGAAGAGAGTCTTAGGATCATCAAGTCCAACCAGCAACCAGCACCTCCTCCATTTGCACCATTAAACCATGTCCTCAAGTGCCATATCCACATTCTTTGAATGCTTACAGGGATGGCATCTCCACCATTTCCCTGGGTAGTTTCTTCCCATATTTTGCAATCCTTTATGTGAAGAAATTTTTCCTAATGTCTAATCTAAACCTCCCATGACACAACTTGAGACCATTTCCCCTTGTCCTGTCACTTTTTACCTGGGAGAAGAAACTGATCCTCATGTCACTACACCCTCCTTTCAGGCAGTTGTAAGAGAGCAATAAGGTCTCCCCTAAGCCTCTTTTTCTCCAGGCTAAATAGTCCCAGCTCCCTCAGCTGCTTCTCATAGGACTTACCCTCTAGACACTTCACCAGCTTTGTTGCCCTTCTCTGGACTTGTTCCAGCACCTCAATTCCTTCCTTGCCACGAGGGGCCCAGAACTGTACACAGCACTTGAGGGGTGGCCTCACCTATCCTGAGTACAGGGAGACAACCTCTGCCCTTGTCCTGCTAGACACGCTATTCCTGATCCAAGCCAGTATTCCACTGGCCTTCTGGGCCACCTGGGCACACACACTGGCTCACGTTCAGCCACTGTTGACCACCACCCCCACGTCCTTTGCTGCCAGGCAGCTTTCCAGCCACTCTGCCCTCAGCCTTTAGTGCTGCCTGGGGTTGTTGTAACCCAGGTGCAGGACCTGGCACTCGGTCTTGCTGACCCTCACACAACTGGTCTCAGCCCACTGATCCAGCCTGTCCAGATCCCTCTACAGCGCCTTCCTACCCTATGAACAGATGAACACTCCCACCCCAGTTGGTGTTATCTTAAAACTTGCTGAGGGTGCACTCAATGCCCAGGTTGTCCACGAAGATATCAAATAGGGCTGGAGCCAACACTGATCACTGGGGACCAGCACCCATGACTGGCCACCATCTGGATGTAACTCCATTCACCACCCACTCTCTGGGTCTAGCTGTCCAGTCAGTTTTTACCCAGTGAAAAGTACATCTGTCCACAACATGGGAAGCCAGGAGCTGCAAAGCAGTTTTTTGAAGCACCTGCATTATGGTCTCCTTACAGATTTTCGGTATACTTTAATGTGCATTATACTGCAAAAGATATTAACATAAAAAGTTTCCTGAAACAATTCCAAATCAACTGATTCACCCAGCTGTAGAATAAGAAAAGAAAAGAAAAAAAAAAAAAGCTTTTGCATTCCATCACCTGCTTTAGCTTCTTGTTCATTTTTAGTTTCCAAATCTCTCTTTGGAATTCACTCCTTTCTTTAATCTGAACATAATATTGGTAGCTGCTGGAAACCTCTAACTGTCTAATTTACATGATCCAGTCATTACAGAGTACTTTTCCAAGAAAAGGGCTTAAATTCTCCTTCAGAATATGTGACACAAAAAATCAGATTTTGGAGAATGATTCAATAGGTTTAATTTAAAATGGTGATAATCAGCAAAAGTATAAAAGAATATGGCAAGAAAGGGATGAAATGTTTGATCGGCTCAGCTATCTTAATTTTCAGTAGTTTTCTCAGAGTCTGTTATGAATAGAATGTTATTTTTTCTTGCATGTTATTTTAGTAGGAAACAATTCAGAATACAGCTTATTGTCAGAACAGAACGACAACTGTTGTATGATGCTTCTCTACAGAGGTTCTGTTGGGAAGCTACTGTAAGGAAACTTCTAGCTATATCTTGATGGACTACAAAAGACCCTGAAAGCAAGCACATATGCAAGGTAATAAAGTTCAATACAGGCCAGTTTATGTTTTCCTAATGTGTGTGATGTTTCAGCACAAAGAGTCTCCAACACAGCTAATTTTAACACAAAGCTCACCAACTTCTGAAGTTGATCAGCAAGCTGTTATACAAATTTGTCACGAACACCATGGATCTCATACTGGGCTGTGGAGCGGGGAGGAGCTGGGAAAAGAAACCTGGCAGTCAGTTAAAGTGGTGATTTGTAAGCTTTTTCAACAAGTCAGCCGCCTCTTTGAGAAGACAGATTATGTCATAACCCTCCTCTCTTCTTATTCAGTCACATGAATCACCTTCAGTTCAACTGATAAGTGAATAGGATGACTGTGGCAACCATAATACTTGCATTAATGAGGAAGATTAGGGATATGCTTCACATATTGCCTTTTGTTATAGTTTAGAAGCTCAAAAAAAAGGAGTAGAGCCAGCAGAGTTCAACCAGTCAGCTTTACCACAAACTACCAGCAGCACACAAACAGCAGTATTACATTTCAACACAAGAAAAGGTAGACTACAGACTTCTTCCAGCCTATTTGGAATTGATAATATTTAGAGGACGATGGTCTTTCCATCTCTGTCATACTCTTTTTGGTTAGCAGAATTATGAGTCACAGTAGTATTATGAAGTGATGATTGAACAGCCTACACAGTAAACATTTTTATTTGCTTCCGACTATTGATGCAATACAAATTTAATCTCTTGGCATGTTAGTGCTTCCTCACATACACACCCATCTGAATATATGTACATTCCCTCAGTGTACCTGAGAGGAGGAGGAGAAGGCTGGAACATGATTTCTGGATCTATAATTCTTGCCTTTCATCTGAAACTAATTAGTAAATCAACAGCAGGATTTTTTTGCCATTGTTACTTGTTGGTTAAATGAAAGTGGCAGTCACTTGGAAAAAGCTAACAGTGCATAATCTGAAATTAAGCAAAAACAGAGGTAGGTAAATTTTGGTAGTCATTAAAATAAAGAATTTCAAACAAATATTTTACCTGGATAATTTTTCTGAAAACTAATATCTGGTTTTTTTCCTCTGGAGGAAAGATATTTTTGAAGAAGGAAAGATATTTTTGAAGATATTTTTACAGAAGTCATAAGATTCACCTTCAGTACCTTGAACTTAATGGCTATATCATGGGTTCGATCACTCCACCTCTTGCTAGTACACGTTATGAATCTTCTCAGAAGAAAGGAAGCCTAAGAACAATATACACGTATTTCAGGTCAACCATCAACTTTGTGCTGCAAAAAGGTAAGTCTAAAGGAAGCTACAACAGTTTTCAGATGCCTCCACTTCCAATGAAGGCATCTCTCTTCCCAAATAAGACATCTTACCATTGCACAAAGTTTTCCAGATGCTGGAGACCTTCTGTTTACTACAGTCCATCCACCCCTGTTCAAATAGCTCAGTTAATCTAAAATATCTTTAGAGAGCCCATAACACTTTTTGTAGTAAATATCAGCATTTATATTAATAATTTGCGGTTATGCCTACATGTCTACATACCAAAATGGGGGTTCTGCTGTTTTTATTTGGAATGGTGCATTCCAATTAAGGTCAGAAGGAAAGATAAGAATGAAGCAACAGGATGACATAAAATTGTATGTGAACCTTCTAACTTAAAACCCTTGGAAGAATCAAAGAACATTTGCTGACAATGTCTCACTTTCAGCTTCAGGTAGTGGAGGTATCTCAGGTTCTTTAGTTTGCAACAGAAACTTTGAACATTGACACGTTCACATTTACACCTTGTGAAAGAACCCAACGTCAGTTATCTGCAAAATGCTTCTCACAAACTGCCCACCAGCTACTTTATGAGAATTGTGCTGCTGCCCAAGCTGTAATGTTAAAAGCACATTGTATATACACAAGGACTTTTCCATATCCTTCCATAAACAGACTGCTAAGAGACACGTCTCCCTTAATAATTCCTGTGACCTCCTTATCTGGGCTTTCAGTTTTACTAACAAGGTATCCTGCACTCTTACAACATGGCACGAAACCAGGATGGTTCCGTGTGCCTGTGTCAGATATTCACCTTTTCAGGCAAAATAAGCTAACTGGGACAATTCTGAACTTACCATCGAAGTATCACATGCCATGAAGTCCAGTATAGCTGGACTGCAGAGTTTTGTCTTTCTGATATTAGGCAAGATATTATCACAGGAAGTTCTTTCTCTTGTGAGAGGTACTACTGCAGTCTTGGAATTTTTATTATTGGCAGAAGGCAGAAAAAAGCAAAGTTGAGAAAAAATAATAAACAAAGAAAAGCACATGAACTGTGCCTCACATAGAACTGAGACAAGGCTAAATTGTTTCTTTGCTCTGTCCATCTGCTCTTACATTTTACTGCCCACTCTGTCCATACCTTTGGCCATTCTTGGCACAGGATTTCCACAGGTCATGTTAACACAATGAAGTCTAATGGAAAGAACTGAAGTGTGGTGACACCTCAGTTCAGTTTGATCTAAATATTGCTTTTTCCCTGCTGCTGTTGCACGGAAACAACAGCAGCTGATGCTACTCTACAGACTATGTTACAAGATCTCTGCTTAAAACCAGACCCTCCATTCTAAGCATTTGAAGATAGCAGTTGTATCAGTCATTTTGCCTGCCTGGATCTCATGATTTTTGTATTTGTTTACTGCCCTAATCCAGTCCAGGCAGCAGATACCACACAAGTCTGTCTTAGCCAACCACTGCAACAGCAAAACCAATCCTGGTCTCTGAAGTGATTTCTGGTAATGATGAAATTTGAGCCAGCTCTGGCATACTTCACCAAGGCTTTATGGAAGTCTGCTCTAGTTATTCTCTGTTAAACGCCATTTGCTTACTCTGAAAGCAACTCTTACTTTTATTATCAGCCAAAGAGCAACAGTTTATGATTGCAGGAACGGAAATCTTTATATGCTGTAACAGTCAGTGCCAGACATGTGACATTGGAATTCTTGAATGGGAAAATTAAATAAGCAACTTATCTTGTTTCAACTTATTTAAAAAAAAAAAAGCAACAAAAAAACCCCAAAAACAACAACAAAAAACCACAACCAAAAACCCCAAACCAAACCAACAAAAGAAACCCCGCAAAATTTATTTCTAAATCACTTGTCAGAGGAATTTGGGAGCAAACTGCTTCAGTTCTCCTGGCAACGACGCAAGCTCATTTTCAATACTCATCCCTTCCCCCACACGTGCTCACCCCTTTAAAGAACTTGCAAGGAAAAGCAGCAGTATTGATATTCTCCTTTATGTACCTGACATTACAGGAATTACATGCAACAGCAGCAAGGGTATTATTAATTTCTGTAAAATTCTGTGCTACTTTTAAACACAGTATCCTTTCTGAATACACAGAACCTGACAGCAGTACACCTTATTAGCCTTTTGTTAGCAAATCTCTCTTTACAGTACTGAAATTTACACCAGGAAATTTCAGGCAGGCACACAGTATTCATGACCTCATTTAATTAACAAATTAACATGTGAGCTCAAAATATGCCTTTTTTTATAGGTAATAGCTTTAACTGCACAGAGCACAGGTTAACCTAATAGTATAATGCTACCGACAGCTACTTCCTGTTGCCTCTTTTCCTTCACTATCCCACTCACTTCCCATTTCATCCTCAACCAGATACACTCCAGAAACGTAAAAGTTTCCAGAACCGGATGTAAATATTTTGTAAATTAACTTCAAGATTCTCAAGCTTTTATTAAAATAATTAATATTCCATATTTAATTCACAAAAGAACCTAAATTAAACTTCCTAATCCTATTTTACATAAGTATTGACCTATATTTTATTTTTATAAAGTCAGTAAAAAAACAGAGTGCACGTGCATATGTATACATGTGTGTATACATATACACATACAACAATTTGCAAAAAAATACACACAGGTTAAAATAGATTTTAAGAGTATAATAAGAACATGTGCTGCTTTCATGACACACAATTAAATACATATAGTAATTTAAAAGACAGCCTACTGTGAGGGATCTATTCACATCCCATTCATAATTTCTAACACTGAAAAATAAATAATTAGAACATAAAAAATCTAAAATCTGACAAAAACAAAGTGATTTTTCCAAGATGATGAAACTACTACATAAACCTACTTTGTTTTTATAGGAAGACAAAAACAATCTCATGTAGTTAATTTATGTTCAGGCAGTTCATCACAAAATTAATAGCACCTTCTTTTAAAAAAGCATCTTTTTATCAGAGTAACATGCACAGAAAAAAAGTACCACCATTTTTATCCGAAACAAAGGCATCCCGAAAAGTCTCATACAGTTACCCCGATGAAGAATCAATTAAGTGAAGAGATACTGCATAATTTCTCACTTTAAAGCACAACATGATAAACATACTCTCCGTTTTCTGCCATACATTCCCATGCAGGATTTGCTTTGTTGTACTGCAACCTGAGGAAAGCACGAGCACTTGCTAGAATCTATTGCCATTTGCTCAAAGTTTGATCCTAGAGTTTCACTTTAAAAGACAAAGACAGCTGATTCTCTCCCCCCTCCCTAAGCCTTCTCCTCCTACATCAAGAAACATCTTTAATTAATTTCTCATGAAGAAACTTACACTATTTTTTGTCTCAGACACTGAATACGTTTCCTTTCACAAAGCTGAGAATTCTGACTAAGATTTTGCTAATGTGCATTTAGAAAATGAAAACAAAAGCCCAGCAAATCACTTACCCTCTTTAGCCACGTGAAGTGCTTGTAAATATCAATCTCAGCATCCATGCTTTGGGCCCATCTCAGCAGTTACATTCCCAGGGTTAAAAAGAAACTTTTAGAAGCAAGCGCACTGCTTTGTTCTACAGGATATAGCTGTGATTTCTTCCCATTTCAGTCCTCAACTTCTGAAACCTTCAGTGCCTGTTCATATTTTAAGCTAAATCTCCTGCCCCTGTCCCACGGTCTTATCCCAAAGGCTTCTCACAGATGTATATATAACACACAACTGTATAAACTTCAGACTCTCTCCCAAACATCTGGTTTTTTTAAACAGCAGATCAGTTAGCAACAAGAACAATGAGACTCTAAAAACATCAAAAATATAACTTGCTGAATGATCTTTTAAAAAGGATCTTTCAAGAACAGTATAAATCTGCTAGAACTGTTCCCCTTTAATGTTGAATAACATGCTAAAAATTATTAAGCTGTCACTGAGAAACTATTTTCAAGTAATGCTTTCTCTGGCTTTCTGTTTCAAGGGTGGCTGGAACTCATTACCAAAGACCCCTATTTCCTGTCTCTGCTTTACTCCCTGTTTATCGTAACACTACTCAGTCTTCTCAATTTATTTTAGGCGCAGACTAAACCTAAAAATAAGTTCTGCTCTCTGAATTACTTGCCTGTCCTCTCAAAAAGACATTATAAAAGAGAAAGAATTCAAGGATGATCCTGTGAATAAGTTAATGATCCCATAAATACTGCTATTGCCAAAGAGGCAATTTTCCATCTTAACAGAAGTTGATGATACCCTTCCAAGATATTTGTCTGTTCCTGCTGCAGCTGAAATCTCATAGCATGACAACTTTTCAAACTTGCAACACCAAGATAAATACATATGCAATGCAATGCTCCGGCAAGAAGGGAAGTTTAAAAGTGTTGCCTGTTACAGAGGTGTCCCCTAGTGCCTCCACAGAGTAGCTATTCATAACTCATAATTTTTTCCCAATAAACTCCAGTTTTCAATGTTGTATCTCCCCCTACTTAAAAGTGGCTTTGGACTTAAACTGGGAAACTGATTGTTACACATACACAAGGACAATTCCTTGGGCAATTAAGCCTATTAAGACCTAAACACAGCTGTTTCCATGGAATTTTTGTGATGATCTCAGAACATTTAGTTATCTCTTCATTTTCTTCAGATTCTACAGCCAAACTGGCTCCTGCATTTAAGGAGCAGCAAAACTGCAGTTTGGAAGAACCAGTGACAAAGCAGTCCACGACACCAATGATATATACAAAGGACTCAAAGTCTGAAGCTGTATAATACTCTGAAAAGCTGTTCTTACTGGGACCTGCCTCATTTAGGCATCTACCGACATTCCAAGCTGGGGAAGTCACAGACATGGGATGAAGTTTCTGCAAGGGACGTGGTTTTTTATTCTTTCAGCCATTCTTGATCCTTTTGACCTGATGGAGCTCTTTGAAGAACCTTCCATAACACAAAGAGGGAAGAATATAAACCTAGACTTTGGATTTCTTCATGTGTTTATTACCTGTTCTTAGTTAAAGTCACATGACAAAGAAAACATTACAATTTTTAGAAAGTTAGCGCTAAGAGTCTTCTAAAGCTGCTAGGATATCTAAAATCACCAGTAAATGCGACAAGATAAAAGAACTGTGAGTTCCCAAAAGCAAACCATGCTACAAGACAGATCAGAAGGGGTCCTGGCTTGCTGTGTGCATAGAATGTGGTTGTTTTTATCCTATCTTAAAGTTGATGAGAGCAACTATTTTTTGGATAGTTTACACTGCCTGGCAAATGTCTCAGTACATTATCAATTGTACCTTTTAAAAGAAAAAACAGAAATTAATACTTAATATAGCACACTTCTCTGTGCACTACAGCCTCTGTCATGGCTGACAAACTGAAGATTGAACAGGGGTTCTCTTGACATTCAATAATGAACTCCCAACGGCTTAAGGCATTTTTTTCCCCCTGAAACCTTGTTATCTAATTATGGAGAACAGCAAATACATCAAACTTTACCTCACAGTATTGTGTATCCCATGCCACCACCACTACAGTGCCTCAAGGTCCACATTTCATCTTTTTCAAAACATGGGGTCTAAGACTCATTTCAGGGAAGAAGGAAACACTTTTCTTAAAACACTCCACCACACATTATCAGCTAGTGATTTTGTTTTTCATATTAAAAACTACATAAAAACTATATTACTCCACTTACTAGTGCCTCAGTGCACCATGTGCAGTTAGCTTAGGATCTATTTCTTCTTTTAAAAGCATTAAAAATGACAAACATACCTTATTTCTACCTTGTAGTTTCTGCTGGATTTCATGCAAAGGACTCTTGATTTCTGCTAGTCATTCTTCCTGATTAAAAGGTAAGTGTCTGAATTTTCTGCATCTTATCAGCCATGAATGTTGACAGCATACATTCCAGACAGTCACATGCTCACTTTGAGCCTGTCACCTGCATGCTGAACTTTATATCCTGTTTGAGCTTTGGCCTGAAAGTTTCAGATACCAACTGAATGCAAATCAATTGCCCCAGATTTGCTTAAAATGCTTTCCCATTTCACTGGAAAAGCAGGTTACTTTCTCGGAGCAGTGTGAAAAAAAAGAAAATATGCTGAAACCTGAGGATTGCTTCATCAGGTTACCACTGTCTATTTTTCTTATTTTCAGGAAATCCATGTCTGTGTGCAGTTCTTAACTGAGCACCAGCTTCTGGAGAGTTAAAAATCAAACAAGCAAAAATTCCACACTACTACTGAAGAACCACCACCTTCAAGTGTTACCCCACAGAGAGTGATCCAGCTATTGCTCCCTTCCCCAACAAATTGTTTATTTTTCTTAGTGTTGTCTCTAATACAAACGCATTTTGAAGCACTAAAATGTTTAAAGTTAACAAAGTTTATACACTCTACAAGCTGTATGAAAATCCATTAGGATTTCTTTGCCAATTCTCTACTTTCATAGAAAACTGCTGACTCCTGCCAGTGTTGATAAAAGGAAAATCTCCATCTGCAGAACACCAAAGGTGTTAGTCACAGGAAGGTCTGCTGATACACAACCCATAAAAACACCCAGCTAAATGATCCAATACTCTGTCAGCATGTCAAACACTTCAAATGAGATTTTAAATGTTTCAAATAGTAAATAAACATGCTGCAAGAGCTTTGAAACTGAAAGTAACAGAATGCTTTAAACATTCAGTTGTGCTTCTCATGTCCCTCCACTCCAGGCCTATGAAGAGGGAAGAAAACATCAACAAATCCTCCTAGAACTGTGGAGGAAAAGGCAATCTGACTGTCCGGTGTATTCCCTCTTCCACCAACACTGAGCTGAGAAAGCAGAGAGTTGCTTTGTTCCTCTTTCTTCCACCCAACTGTGGCTCAATGAAGATTATAAAACTGTATTTATTATGGCTGTTTTAGCAATTTTACTTTGTATTCAGTTAAGTTTGTGATAAAATACAGCTTTTTGTGATCTTTCAGAGCACCACAAATGTACAGGGTCAATAGAGTTCTACTGCCATTAAATTGCCTGGAAAATGAGAGGACAAAGGAATAGCAATCAGAGGAGTTCTTCAGCCTCCAAGAGGTCCAAGACCCTGGACCATAGCACCTGTCTGCCTTTTCAGCAATAACTTACAGATCATTTTGGTTTCAAAACCCATCAGCCTCTGAAAACACTAAAAGAACACACACTAGGCCTCTTAGGCCAAGAAATGAAACGACCAGCTATGAATCTTCCCAGCCTCATCAGGGGAGTCCAGCTGAGGATGGACATGAAACAAAAATTTGCCCATTCCCAGGAATTAGCATCAATTTTTCCTACATGGTTTTTCCAGTCCTAGTGTTTGGGCTGGTTTGGAAACAAAGGTATTAGGACCAGATTTTAAAAGGGAAAATTCTTTTCAGCATGTCAACTCACAGATGTCATTCTCACGTTGCAGAAAAATGTGAGAGCTTCAGACTGAAGAAAGAGAGAGAAAATATGAGAATACTTGCGTTTAAAGAAATTCAGGCCATTTATGCAGAAGACAATGGAGGAAGAAGTTCCTTTTTCATGGTGAGCAATGGCTTCAGGAATCTAAATGAATTATTTCCAGAAAGAAAATGTGTCTTAGAGTCCTAATCATTACTAACAAATAATGCCTAAGTGACAGAGAAAAAGGAAATTCTTGGAAAAAAGGGAAAAAAATAATACTGCATTCTGTGGATAAGCAAATTTGCTTTCCTTGTAATAATTTAAAAAAAATAAACCATGTCCTGGGAAACAGAAAACAAATAACATTATGTAGATATATGAACAAATAATCGTTTCCCAGCATAAAATATACTCAATTGTGATGGCTTAATTCTTTGATTAAAATCTGTATTTCAGAATTAAAGATTTAGATGGCCATTAGTTCCATACCAGCATGGTTAACCCTTATCCTTATTCCATATTTGGGGGAGGGGGAGGTAATATTTCAAACAGGTGCTGACATCTCTGGAGCCATTCCCATCTGCAGGCTGTATGATATCACATATCTTCAGCACTGCTATGTTCTTTCAGGTTACTGCTCAAGTAATAAGTAGCTCTCTTCCCTTGGCTTGCACAAAGAATGTATTACTGATGCTTAGATGAAGTTACTGTTTATTAATTCATTCACAGACATTTGCACATTCTTGGCAATTTCAAACATTCCTTGCCATGTGCTGAAATGCTTTCCTCAGTCCAAGTTCTACAAGAAATATGACTTTTTGGATGAAGCTTATTTAGAAGAAAATGTAGATTGTAAGAAACTTGAGTACTACATTTTTGCATGAAGACTAAAAAATATTTTCTACTTAGCAGAACATCAAAACCACTGTGAACACTTCCCCCAGTCATTATATGCAAGAGAAAATAATTAAAGAGAAAATATTCACATCCTACCACACAACACATTACATTAATTCAGGCTTAGTTTCCAGTCTGAAAGGTTTCAAAGCACTGCTGAAACTACTAAACATGCAGTAAGTCAGTATATGAAACATCTGAAAAACGATATTTACCAAATACTTGCACATACGTCAGCGACATTGCAGGTGACATTTTGCCTCTCCTCACTATGACACACATCAAATTTTTTCTTCTAAATTTCAGAACAGAAAAAAATTGTAAGAAGGCTCAGAATAAGCTGAAGATACACCTTACAAGTCCTTATTTCTGATAAGGAATGTACAAATATTCATTAATTTCTTCTTAAGCGTTTAATTATTTAGGAAAATAAAGCACATTGCTGTCCTACTTATGAAGAAGAGTAGCATGCCAACATGTATGCACAACGTGTCTAAAATAAGCATAATTTGATTCCATTTTTGAAAGATCACAAAACCTGAAAATATATTTAGCTGCACTTTAACTAAATAGAGCTCTGTTTACTGCTGTTATGAGCATATTAATCCAAGAGAGAATGAAATAATTTTGTTGTCGATACGTTATTGGTATGTTTGTCATAAATGATAAAATTTAGCAAATAAGGTAAGTCAGCCTACCCTGTGAAATATGAACAGAGTTTATATGTAGAAATACTATAAAGTTATAATGTTGCTCTAATATTCAGGTAATACCTAAATCAATACAGGACTTTTTAAAAGAAAAATTTGTCCCCAGCTTCTTTATGTGACCATTACCTTTACATCTTATCCGTCAGCACCATTGTTTAATTACATAATTTCTCTTACCAGTCCCTCTCTTAATTACTTTATGAAAAACATTTTCCTGTGTTTCCTCTATCTCCACTTCAGAAGGCAGATACTTCATACTATTACATTTATGCATTAATGTTTGTTAAAATATTACAGTGCATAATATTTAAATCCTTGAAAATCCAAAGCATCTGGAAATTCTAGTGACAGATCACACTGTGAAATGAAAAAGGGACACCATATATAACATCACACACAAAAGGAAAGATGAACAGGAATACGACCTTTCTTCCATGAGTACTCTAAGCCTAAGGCCATAACACGATTCGGTTTGAGCACTTCTGGTCATTGTAATTTAAGGTGGGTCTGTTAAACATTACTGATCATTACAGAGGAGAAAGAAGCAGCCAAAAACCTAATCTCATTTTAAGAAAGAGATCTAAATCAACCCTACTCCCTGCAAAGCTATTTTAAGCTTCTATCAGTTCTTCATACAGAGAAGACTCCTACCTCTGCTGAGAGTTACTGCAGTGAGCAGTCACAGTCAGAGGTGTCTGGTTTGTCTGGTTGTCTCCCAGCAAAACAACTACAGAACACTGAAAAAATTAGGCCTAGTTTAGATAGGCCTAGTTTAGAAAGATTCCATGCAAGCTCTGTACACCCCTCCAAGGCACTTTTTGGTATTTAGAAATAGATGCACATGTGAAGGACTTTTCTCTGCTGTTTCTTGTGTACCATGAATTGCTCTAACACGCTTGGGGAACTCTGAGATGACCAAATCTTCCAAGTCAGGGCTTCCTTGCATCATCAACTCACTGAGAAAGAGCTGGAGGACTGGGTCATACAACTTTGAACTCTGACTCCCTCTCAGAAAACATAACCGATCTAATGTTTCGAGCTGTCAAAAATAAACATGAATGCTTACAGAATGATGGCTTTTCTACACTATCTCAAGCAGGCTCTACTGCTCCATTTTCACTGTAACATGTGTTAATACCACTTGGCAATGGGAAGATTCAGCTATATATAGTTCCATCATGGCTCTCAGCAGTTGAGTTCCACAGCCAAATCTACCAGCAGATAAATATACTGGCTTTAACTGGCACTGCTAAGATTCCCACTCAGCTGTTGCTGAAAAACGCTATTGATACTTTTGTAAAAGCACGTTTTCAAGCACATGGAAGTGCCCTGAAGTGCAGTCGTTTTCTGCCTCTGCTCTGGACAGATAACTCTGTGAAATGAATCTTAGACAAAAGTGAAATAGAGAAACCAGTGATTATGTTTCATCAGAGCACTTTAACAGATGCTTAAAAAAACCTTTCAAGTAAGTTCAAAATTTCACAAACTCCATCAAGTCAGAATTCTGAACTGGGTGTTACTCTTTTAATCCAAGTCCCTGTGAAGACACTGCAGAAAAAAAAAATCCCTTGATTTTAACACATAAACAGTCTCTTTTGAACTTTAATCATGACCAAATAGCAGTCAAGACTCTAACGAATTTATTTTCTGTTTCTGCTAAAAAGTCTCTGGTTTTACCAATAAAACAGATCATGAAAAGAAACAAAGCATAACATATGTCATAAGACAAATAACATTATATTTAAAAATGCCTCTAACACACATTCCTCTACTATTTCCTATGCTCTCCTCCCTTTTCTGTTTCCTCATATTTAGAAAGATTTTCAGACTTAGGATTCCAAGAAAAAAACAAACACCAACCCCATAATGAGGAAAATACTAATGAGTTTTCAAAAATAAGCACTTTAAGGGTCAGTAAATAAAACTACATCATGAAGTGGTGCTTTAAACACAGATGTTCCAAAAGGAGGAAGATTGTGTTTTGTAATCCTGAAAATGAGGCCTTCACTCATGCTCAAGGACCATTATAAGAACAGTAGTGTTCCTCTTTATTCAGAAAAGAGTTCCATAAAGATGTATGGAATAAAAACCCAGAATCGAACTGTGTAGAAGTTCATTTAGCTATGAAACTGTAAGCAAATACATTCTCTCATAGCTCACAGAGCCAAACACAATCAGTCGTTACTGCAGCAATTAATTTTTAATGGTGAAATTACTACTGCTTTGTGATATGTCACATGGTCATTGACAATACTGAAATATTTAACAAGAAGCATTGATATCATCCACAAGTTTGTTTTATATGAACTCTCCAGGATAATCCCCCGGTCTTTTTGTTCTGTTTTTAAGGCCAAAGAATTTACAATCATAAAGCCATGTAAAACAATTCAGGCATGCTCTTTGAGGCAGAATGTTTTAATACAATTCTTAAGTAGTTAAAAGTCTATAATTAATCATTTTTGTTTAGGTTTGTCAACAGATCTGTGCAACTGCAGCAGCTATAAAATCCTCATTCTATGACACACTGTAACAACCTTTCTAAATTCAGTGCTAACTTTGTCAAACCTATTTCATCTCTCTCAAAGCAGTGACAGCACAGTTACTGTGCCCAGTTATACTGCAAACTCAAGAACCTGATATGTTCATAGATCCCAGTCCATGGAAACAATAAAAGGGGCCTTTCCAAAAAGCTCACCTTTAGTTCCACAAATGGTGTGCCTCTTCCTTAGAGAAAAACAAATCACCAGTGAGTCAAGAAAAAGAATAAAGGAGATGCTCTTAAAAGGGCAAGTAAACAAGGTAGTATCAGGTATGAAACATGATGTCAAAAGTTTTCCCATTCTAGGCATATCTGAATTTTACCACAAATCTGGTATTCACATCTAGAGCAGACAGACCAAAGAGCAAAACAGTTACCACTGGTTAAAAAAAAAAAAAAAAATTCAATTGATCAAACCACCAAACATAACTTGGTGATATTTCACGTCTGATAAATTCCATAGTTTGCTGCTATGGAACTGAACAAAGGTGAGAACAGCTCTAGTATCTATAATCATCACAGAAACTTCCTGACTGATCAGTAATTCCATATTCTGCTCAAACCCAAATGCTGTTAGATACTATCCAGCAGGAACGAGTCTCAAATCACCTTTCTGACTTCCCTTTCTGTGGTTTCCCATTAAAGCAATATGGAGCAGTAACAAAACACATACTCAAATTATTTCCATAAGGCACACTGTTTGTATTCTTCATTAACAATGGTAGCTGCAATGATTTTTGAATACTATATTTAATTACACATTTAAATGAAGAAGAATCATAAAATAACACTCTCTTCTTGAATGAAGCAAACTTACCTGCTTTCAAAATACACACCAGATTTCTTTTTTTATCTTTAGTTTCTACAGCATGCCCAACTGCATTCCGATAAGCTGGGAATATTTTTGACACCTATTCATGTAAAATGTTAGAAACAAAGCAATTGCTGTAGTCTCTAAAGCTATTCAGTCACATGCTAGAGCAGCCTTCCTGCTTTAAAAGAAGATGCATGGACCCCCAAAGTAATCAGATGTGGAATTAATCATTCACCAAAAAAAAAAAAAAAAAAAAAAAAAAGCCCCTTCCAATTCAACCTGCCATAGCTCTACAAAAAAAAAAGCTCAAAGGTATCAGTACTCCCCAGGTACACACAAAAGCTAAAGCACCCACATGTGTGTGAGAAGATGTGTGTAAAATAGGGGAACCCACATCCATAGAAGAGGCTGTTCACGCTTGTAACCAACACCAGCTGTGAGAGAGGAAATGCGTGCATATAACTGTGAATGTGTGTGCACATGTTTATGGGACTTCAACTTCCTGAGATTAGTTTTAGGGCTGCATTCAGAAATTTGTAGGTGTACCTTAACATTTTTTAAGCACCTAGTATTATGGTTTATCTAATGTATTGCTGATGTTGGTCCTAAATATATACTGATTTCTAGTTAATGATGTTAATAAATCAGCAAACTGCTTCCATTCTGATGTGTTTAAACCATGGGAACTGAGTGAGGTTTATTTAATGGCACTTCTGCATTTCACAGAGTAATGATTGCCAAACTTCATTTGAGGCTTCCAATGTGAATGGATTCATGGAGACGCAGAGTTCTCATTCTTTACAGCTTACTACCTCAACTGTCCTTATCCACATATTAAAAGTCATATTTCATAGCTCTGGACTAGAATGAAGGAAATTTCAGTATGGGACATAACTACAAAATACACATTCCATTTCATTGAACTGACCTAAATTTTATCAGATTTCTTCCCAATTTCCAAGTGGAACTGCAGCTTGTCAGTGGAGAAAGCTCTCCCAGATTCAAAGGTCATGGAAGTTACGTGCATGCTTACAAATTATTTGCACTTAAATATGAGAAAGGTCTACAAATACACAGACTACTATCCATTTTCAAACAACAGTCACAGCAGCTATGCCCTACCCTCCCTTGACACAGAACATGGCAAAATATTTTAAAAACAGTGATCTCAACATACTGCACTAGAGATACTCTATGGCATCAACTTCCCTTTTCTATTGGCTCTGAATCCAGACTCCCCAGTTGCTTTATCAAACAAATACTACTCTTGATGCAGTAGGCAACACTTTTAGGACATCAGTAAACTGCAAGTCTAAAAGGCAGAAGTCTGCGGTTTCTGTTTTGGCTGGTTACCCATGAATTAGAAGACATACACATATATAGTTAACATGAGAAGTCAAAACATCAAAGGTTACCTACACTGCAGGGCTGCAAAGTGAGCTTAATTAATATTTCTGCAACAAAAGACCAAAAGCCAGACTACCAGATTCAAACTCTTCAACTTGGTGGTCTAGGGCCAACTTTATTGTGAACAACTCTGAAAATTAAATTTATGTCTTTTACACATTAAAAACATATTTTAGCTGTTGTAAAGACTTGAATAAGCATTAACATTTCTGCAAAGGCAGTAATTCAGTAAGAGCTGGCCTAAGGATATCTGAATCCAGAAGCTAATACTATAAATCCAAATTAAACAATGCTTACACCTTTTGTTTTCAGACCTGGTACCAAATTCTCATTCCTTTCTCTCATATGGACCCAAACAGGATTTTCCAGCCACAGACCTGCACTCTGTGAAGAATGCCAACAAACCAGCAGCTGACAAGTTCAAACAAAAACAGCTACATTTCCAACAACATCAAGTTACAATCAACACAGGGCAGCTACAGCAGAAGATAAACACTAAAACATAAGTCACAGGACAAATTACATAAAAGGTCACATGCACTGACAAAAACAGAAGAAAATCCATTCATCTAGAAAATGTTTCTGATGTTGAGGAAGTGACAAGTAGCTTTTACACATGAGGACACCACCATCCACTTGCAGTGTCAGGCTTGGTGTTGTGGCAGGACCTGCTGTTTCTATTTCTTTATATCCAATGTCCCTCTTCTTCTGAGGTCTGTCTGAAGATCTGCTCCTCACCTGGTAAGCCTCAGTCTTTCCCAGTATAGCCAAATGTTTATTCCCCATCTATCCCAATATGAATGTCTCACCTTAGGAATCAACAGTTTTTCTGGATTTACCACCATTGCCTGGTGTACAAGATACTTTGGAGATTGGTAATATCAGTAGTTAAGGGAAAGGACAGGAGAATCATCCAGTCTGAATTTGTCTCTTCACAGGGAATGACACTGTATTCCAAATTGACACTTCAAAAATTAAAACTTTTATAACGACTTATACATTTGTTATCTCCAGGAAAGATGAAACAAAGTAAACCAAAGCAAAAATAACCCACAGAAAAGGCAACTTTTGTTGCAGTTAATTTTTACTATCCTTTCTCTCACCAAGAACCAAATAAGGTATTTTATCAACTTCTCATCTGCATTGTTCTGGTAATCACCATATAAAGCAGTAATATGAAAATACGTGAACCAATCCGTTGTTTCCATTGCAAAAAAAATGGAAAAGCTAAAATAGCAACTCACCAGATTCTCTTCAAACCACTCCCGCAGACGCACTGCTGTGGCCCCTGGAATTTGATTTCGCAATGCCTCTTTCTCCTGAGGATCCTCCAGCATTTCCAGTGCCATCTTTAGATCTTCTAGAAGATGCAGAATTTGAAATGTGCCCAAGTACACTGATGGAGCAGGTGACACAATGTCATAACCACCATTAGCATACTCTGTAGCTGACTTTGTACCTAAAACAAGTAAAACCAGGAGAGACAATAACGTTATATAATTGTACCTAAAACAAGTAAAACACGGAGAGACAATAACATTATATAATTGTTTTGTAGGTGACAGATACATAGACACTACACACTTCAACTTTTGGACTTCAGATGCTCACGGACAAATACCAGTATTTCAGGCTTAGAAATACTTGCATTAGTCTCTAGATAAATCACGAGCACTGAAGAATTAAATGTGAAAGGAATGTACAAGCATATTAAAAAAGAATTTTGACCTAGAAAACATTTGCACTGTCTGTTAAGCCCAAAACCTTGTCTCAAGTCACCTGTAATTTTCCACGGTTGCCATGAGATGTCACTAACTTCTCAGCTACACAAAAGTCCCTACACAGCACAGTGTTAAGCAATGTAAGAACAACTGATGCAGTCCTTTGAGAAGAAACTTAGATCAATATAGATCACATTACCAGATCTAGAAAAATATATGACTGTGGTCAGGTTTAAAACTCCCACAAAGAACAACCCATCAGAAGTTAGCAATAAAAACGGCAAATAAAACTTTGCTAGCTCTCTAAATTACAAAAAGATCTCTAAATTACAACACCTCCCTCCTGCTAGCTCTCCAGCACCAATATTATTTTCTTGACAACCTTAAGCACAGTAAAAACATATCTCACTTATGGAAGGATTACAAACAATACAAATTCTAATATCTCTAAACCTTTTTGTCTTAATACCTTGTGTTTAAATGAGATGCACACTAAAATAAACTCTCTTTTCTCAGTCCTGAATTTCACACCTTGGTATCATTTAATATCTATTTGTTTCTTTAAGAACTAGTCAGGTGGAAAACTATCTGCTTGACTTTATAGAGTTTTTATTTACAATTCATTGCTTTGTGTATCTAATAGGGTGTACAGATGTTTTCATGTTCTCTCTGGCATAAGCTGTCCTATTTCCCCCCTTTATTAACCATAATGGAGATTTTTTTAGGTTTTTGATCATTCATACTTCACTAGATCCATACAGTGTTCATTAGAACACTACATAATTGATGCACACAAGAGTATTATAATAATCTCCTTATTATTCTACATTTTACCTCTATCTTTAACATAATTTGAATCTTAGTTATGAAAGGAACAAAAATCTTCACTGGGCCTTTGAAAATCATTTGCTATTTTTTTTTTCCCTGAGCTGGCATATCTATGGGATGCATAAACATGTAAGGAATTCAAGTTTTCTTCTCGAATCCACACTACTTTGCATTAGTCAATGTTAGTTTGCCTGCTACAGTCATTTATCTACCACGATTCAGACACTGCAAACTATGTTTGGACCCAATGTTTCATTTTACACGTAGCCTGAAACACAACTGAATACACTGACACTAGGTTCTAGTACCCTGAAATGCCTTCTGCACCCACATTAGCTTTTAAACAAAATGCCAGTTGATCATTTAATACTAATGCTATTCCCCATGTCACTCAGTTTTCGAACAAAGGCAATATTTTGTCTCTCATTTTGTGAAAGCTTAATTTTATGCAAAGTTTGGAGAAAATTCACTGTTTTAATGACACAAAGCATTCTGTCAGACCTTTGCAAAAAAATTGTGTGGCTTGAATTCTACTATGCACATGTTTTTTTGTTTGACTGTTTTAAACAATGTAAAACCAACCATCCCTAGAAGTTTTGCAAGGCTCAGTAGAAGGGTTTTAAACTTTTTTTTAAAGGAACACTAATTTTCACTACTGAAGTATTTCATATTATCTTAACATCTTTTCAGACTCAAAATATTCCTTTTGATCCTATTGACTTCTGCTGCTTATGAGTTTATTTTAATACCTCAAGTGCAAGATTTCATCTCTATTTCTGGCTAAGGCCATGTTCAAGATAAAGTTTCTTCAATATCCGGTGCTACAAAGACTGCTATATGAGATAACCTCACCTCGTAAATCAACTTTGCCTTCCTGAATTACTTCCTTTTGAGGGCAGGATCAACTGACTTTTGCTGGACTTGCTCACTAAAAGGTATTTTCTTATGTATTTCTGTACTCTCAGCCCAGCCACTCATGCCAGTTTGTTTATGTTTATGTATTTCCTAATGCAGATTAACATTAAATTCTGAAGACTAAAAATAGCAGATTTCCAAGTTGTGTAGGAGCCATTTGGATCATATAACCTTCATTCAGTCACGGTGGCTCACTACTTACTTTCTGAGAGATGTGCACACAAATTGAAATGTGGCACTGACTACTGAAGTAGCATTGATGCCACTTGTAAAGATGTGGCTTTCTTGGTTGTTGTGGCTTTAGGATTTGTAAAATAGCTTTCTCACTCTTTCTTTCGAAAAACTCCACGCTCACGCTACTTTTCTTCTATCTTTTGCTTAGCAAGTACCTTTAACACTAGAAAAGCAGACAGGATTCAAAGTTACTTCATAATCAGCTTTGGTAGATACCCCTTCAGTGAACTGACAATTTAAAATAGATATGAAACGGGAAAAACTGAAAGGAGCATTCTGCTATGGAGTTCTTCATGTTATTTGAGTTACATGAATTATACTTCATGTTATATGAGTACTTTTTATTTATAGACAAGAGAGAAACAAATGAAACTCCACACAGTCCAAATAAAACCAGACAAACTTTCAGGCCCACAACCAATACTTCAGGTATGAAATAAAAGCCATCACATTTAAGCTAAATACAAGTTAAAAAATTGTGCAGGAGTTCAGTTAATTATAGTTGGTAGGTAGTTTATATAGACAAATACACATACCACTGTGAAATCTTTGTTCACCAGTCTAAATGTCTCACTATGTATCATATCTTGGCTCCATCCTTAGATTATCATGGCTATAACATTCCTGGCAACATCAACTTTCTACAGAAAATAACTTTAAACTCCATAGGAAGATTCAGTGGCATTTCAGCATGCCTTTATTTGGTTTGCCTCTATCAAAGCGCTAGGGAAAACAACCTATACTCACAGTCTTTAATCTTGGCAAGTGAAAGAATTGTCACCCTTAAGAAACCCCATTCTCTAAAGGTAAACATCCTTAAGTGCTGGAGCACAGGCAGGGCCAGTCAGCAGTTATGTGATTCCCTAAGACTGGGCATACTCCATATGCATGCTTGAGTTATCTCAGGCTCTTCAACTGACTGTTGAGAGTGGCAGAATTCTAAGAAGCCTCACATTTTGCAAAATTTGAAATTACTTTAAAACTGGCTTGCTATAGGTTGTTAACTTAGTACCTTTTATTCTCCTAGATGAAATGGAAAATGAACTCCTCTGAATGGAACAATTAATGCACTTTATACTAGGTAACAAAATGCAGAAATACAGAGTTCAACTCAGCATTTTAATTCAGAAAGCTTCCTGGTTTACTGCTAAAATTCAAATGAATCACAGGCTTGATTCTCTTATTTGCTTTCCATGTAGTTTCATATTAAATAGGATCTGTATCGCTCACCAGAAGGACAAGAACACGACCTGAAAAACAGAAGTGCGTAGGAGTAAATAATAATATTTCTTTGCATTAGTTTTAGCACCAGACAGGAAGAATTTGGATGTCCTTGCAGATTCATTTAAAAAAAAAAAAAGAGATATGTCACAGAGCAAAGAGAACAGTATGTGTTACCAATATACTTCACCATGAACAGCAATCAATTTGTGTGTAATTTTATTACAGATAACAGAAAAGGGGAAGAATGCTCAGGAAAAATGAGTACAGTTTTGAACTCTTGGAAAAAAGACTCATTTTTTTCTTGAGCAAGTGTTCCTGTGCTCCACTTTTTTCCAGGGATAAACAGGACACAGGGGAATCTTGAATATAAATTATATAAATGATATAAATGATATTTATATAATACTCAACACCATGGTTTCCTAGTGTACTACTGGAACACAATCACCATAAATGTCCACTTCAAAGGAGTAGGAAAGAAAGGGGAAAAAAGTGTCAAAACTATGACATTCCAAGTATCTCAGTTCTGGCTTCCCTAAACAGACAGTGGATGCAGGAGATTAAATGTAGCTGCACATTATTTGGAGGAAGAAAGAGTAAAATAAGTAGTACAAAAAGGAAAACAACTTTTAAGTTACACATTTCTTACACTCTGACCATTAAAGCACATTTTTATTTCAAAGTTCCTTGCAATTAGCTGAATGGCTTCGAAGAAACATTCCTTTTGGGCAAATACATAACCTATTCAGAAAACAGCACTCCCGGTAGCCTGCAAAAATAGGTTACCAAGCAGAAGTAAAGAAAGAAGCAGAAAGGCTTGCTAGTTTGAAAATCCATTCTCCTCAGTTTATATTCTACACATTTATCCACCAAACAACTTTCATCTCTCTTAGCAGTAGATACTGTGTCTGATCTCTCACTTTCCCTTGCACCTTAGCTTCTGATCCCCTGCATTCATCATCCTTGTCACCTCAGTCTTTTGCTCTAAAACTGGCTAAGCTTAAAAACAAATTCCTGGTAATGCACAACTCAATCATCAGTGGTTAAAAAGAGATTTTTCCTAAAACTACTGGCTCCTTTAGATCAGAAACCAGAAAAAAACAACAAAAGTCCCACAGCAAAAACCACATCCTACTTCTATGCTGGGTCAGGATGACTTTCTATAAAGCTGAAACACTCAAGAGTAACAATTTTGATATCTGACCAACAGTGGTTAGAATAAAGTTATAAACATATAACTTTCTCTGGCCTTTCAGTTAATCCTTACACTGCTAGAGAACACTTTTTTACCTGAATTTTTACTCAATGAGCAAATAGGTTGTCCAAGTTCTTCCTCTCTCCTCCAAGACTACAAAGTGTAATTTTCTTTGAAGCAAAATTTTCTTTTTCTCATGAAGATAGCCTTGAAAATGTGAATTTATGTAAACTACTAGTAAAGTCTAGACGGGACATATTTCATCCTTCTTGTTCCTAAGCCTTCTGTCAAATGACTGACGATGTAGCTCACACAATCCTTTCTTCTAATACTGTAACGCAAAATACATCACAAATGGTATGTTTTGAATCATAGCTTACATTAACTTCTCCTCAAATCTCTCTCTGCTTTTAGATCTTTAACTACAGGGAACAGTAACTATTAAGCTGGATTAGCAGGAAGCCCTAGGAAAAAATTTCCAAGCCTAGAAACGTTAATGACCACATTCAGATGCAAGTTTCATGCAGCTCAGATGATTTTCCACTGAGCTCTACATACAATCACATGTGGAATCTTTGAGACAATTTTCAAGAACTGCCTATAATTTCTTATGCAAATTATGTATGTAATTACTCAAACTTTTTCCTTCCAAATGCTTACAGATGCTGAGCTGTGATGTGCAGCACATTTAGGTACTGCATACACAGCTACAACAAAAAGATCTCTCCTGTCCAGAAAGACAAGCTAAGCAGCCTTACAGCTGGTGAAAAAAATAAGAGGGATTATGCAGCCATGACGGAAGTTTGAGGCTGAGTCTCCACTGCAAAGGAAAAACACGGTCAACATATTTATTAAAGACAAAGAGTAAAAAATACTTGCATCAACTTTCTCTCTTTTTTTTTTTCATTAAAAAAAAAAAAAAAGAGGGTATTTAGGCCCAGTATAACCAGTACTCTAAGTAAAACAGTGTTTTGGGACAACAAATACATCTTTTTAGTACAAAATTCATAACTGTTTGTAGTAAGTACTAGTAAACTACTGGTAACATGAATACTATTTCATGAAAAAAATTAGTCTGTAATCATAAGGGAAAAAGAGCATTCATTTTGTCATTTTGTGAGGATATAAAGTCAACTTGTTTTACAAAGATTATACTACTTTGATTTTTAAAAAGACTCAAATCAATTTAATTACCTTAAAGTGGAAAGTGGACATGACACAATTTTTTAAAGATCTCAAACTTGTTTAAATTTAAGTCTCAGAAATCAGTTCACTTGCCTGCTAAACAACTGACTCTCTCATGTACTGAAAAACAGATCACATCATACAAACCACAAAAGAACCATTGTGCCTCAGATTTTCAATCCCATGGGGTTATGGCCATCATGGTTTAACTGCCTTTCTTTGCTACATATTCTATCTTCAGCTATTTATGTTTCTGTTTCTTTTCGATCCTTCCTCAAAACCTAATACAAACAGCTATGATGTGTGGATTTTGTTTTGCACAGGTGCAATCCAGTACTGCAGTTTTGGTAAATTGATGTGGGTGTCAAGGTCATGACAGTATTTTTGCTGTTTTAAACTCACAGAACTGTTTATCTGTAGTCAGAGATGAAGAATTTAAAGTAGCATATTTAAATTGTAAATATTCTTCCATTTCAAACTAGTTTAAATTCTCATTTTCAAGGAACTGTCTAATTTTATTGCTTTGCTGGAAAGGCAAGGGAAGTCAAAGACCAAATTGGTCAGTAAATCAGTTTGACTTGGACATTCGAAGGAAAACTTCATTTTAGGCAAAACCATTTTAAATACCTATTTTTTTTAGAAGATCATAAACTGTTTAGGAAACAAGTTCTCAGTGCTTTCAGCTCAGTAAGATTCTGTAGTCCTATCCTGTTTACAGAAGGAATTCATTAGTCCTACAAACAGGATTCAGAGTCTTCACTCTATCCCGTGCCCAGAGCCCCACTATCTGTGAGAGAGTATGCTTAGGATAGTGAGAGTGTATTTTGGAACAGTAGCCCAAATAGCTACAGTGACCTCTGGTGAGGTTAAGCACTCAAAATTGAGGAAATTCCAAAGTTCAGGTTGCTCTGGCAACCCTGCCTAAGGAATGAGTAGCCAGCACTGCACATGCACAAATCAACATGCAAGTTGCTATGATTTTCACATGCTTTCAAAACACTGATCAAACCTGCACCTGAACAGTTATGCAAGGCCTTAACCTGGAGGCTACAGCTTGTGTAAAGGCCCTACAAAACACAGTAACAAATGGCTGTAATGGTTATTCCAGTGTGTGCACAGTTTGAGAGGCCATGCCTTAGATGTCTTTGACAAACCTAAAAGCAAGACCACAGACAGTCGACATGAAAACTTATGAATTGAATAAATAGACAGTGAACTGCTATGCTTTTAAAGTTTTAAAGTATTTCTAATTTTTATGTATCAGTTATGACTGACATCTAAGGAATTAACTAATTAGCTTTTTCAGAAGTCAAGTATCTGAAGATACATGTCAGCATCTAAAACAAGCTCTAAGAAGTGCTATAAAATAAAAAAGCTTCAAATTATAAACCTTAAAGATTTGTGTTAAATTTTTATATTTCCCCCTTCAATATCCTGGATTTTTATCTTTTCTTCCCCCTCACAATATTCTTGATACATAATTTTCTGTAACTGTTATGATGGGAAATTATACATTTCTCTATCAAAGACCTCATTTCAAGTAATGTACTTTTTAATTTCCTATTTCATCTCTCTATTCCTGTAAGATCTATGCATAAACACACTGTAACTAATGGTTCAAAAAAGCCACTATATTGTAACTTCACAAATGCTCACTTTACTTAGTGCATAGCAGTAACAAGATAAACAAGTGCTGTAGATACATTATTTTTTTGTTCAGAAAAAAAGCCCAAGTTACTGACTGAAAAAGAACAGAAAATAAAAAGAAAATACACTAGTTATAACTGAAGCGCAGGCTTTTAACACAATTATGATTTATTTGGAAAATACAAGAAAACCACTGCAGCTGTTGCTGCACTATTATTATGATCTATAATGAAAGAAATTGCTCATTATTTAAATTGTTCTGTTTCTCTCATCATTATTTTAACTACAGTCAGTTCAGTGCTCTAAAATGGAACTCTACAAAGATTCCCATTAAAATTATTAAAAAGTTATACAGCTTTACCATAGAAACAAAACTTTTAATTTGAAAATATTGTGAACCTTGAGTGGGACAAAAGTGATAAAAAAATAAAGCCATCTGGAAGTGTACAAATTGAAAAGAAAAAATAAAAGCTATTCTCCAGTCATCCTACTCAGTCACAAGACTCGTACTGCCCAACAACTGCATGTCACCCAGCATGTATTTCAAATAAGATGCACCAGCACCACCCCAACACACACCACAGGAAAACAGGATTAAGTGCTTTCTGTCTGGTCTGGATAATTTCAATCCCTTATGAAGCAGAACAGAGGTGTCTATCTCCTTCAGTTAAAGTGCTGTGAGGTTGAATGAATCCTTTGATGACCTATGACTATTCATGATAAAGGATGAGGTCACTAGGAGATATTTTGATTTCCTATTATTGATATAGGAACTTATTTCACGAAACCTAAAATTCATCCAAAGAGGTTCAAATGAAGGTCAGTATTTTTTGTGCACTCCTGCATTTAGAATTCAGGTTCAAATCACTTAACTAGCAGTGATTTAGTCATCTAAGACATCTAGGATCATAGTTGAGCTCTGGAACTCCAACTCTATTGTTTTCATAGGAAAATTATGACAGGGCAGAAAATAAAATAAAATTAAAAAAAAAAAAAAAAAAAAAAAAAAGAAGAAAAAAAGACCACTCTCCCCCACACAGGTCCTTCTCCAAATTCTGGCAAGTATATCCCATGAGGAAAATATATTAAACATGAATTAAAAACTTGTTCATCTCTTAAGTACAACTAAGTACAAGCCCCCTTTTTCAGCAAGGGTGTGGGAAGTGTTTGGGTTTGTAGCACATAAGACAAAGCCATGAACTGAACATTCTGCCATCTCAAGAGATGGGAATTCAAACAAGCATACTTCTTGAAAAACTTTTAATGATATTTACTTTTTAATCTTGCACTGCTAATACTGAAATATTAGTAAGCACCCATGTGATAACACATTTAACTTTCTCATTATTTTCCAGCAGGCAATAATTGCAGGAGCTCAGGTTAAAAGGAAACTCAATAATTACACTGATGACTTGGCGAATTGGAAGAGACTCTGGAGCTGCAGCACACTGTTAATATTGTGACAGGAGTTTTTCAGTCTTGCAATTATGGTCATTATTCACAAAGGGAAACAAAGAATTCCCAAACTGTTGACAAAGAGAAGCAATTTGACATAAAATAAACACAAAAATTATTTTAACTCATTCGGATATATTACACAAAAATAATCAAAATCTACAGCCCTACAAAGCAACAAATTTTAATAAGTAGGTACAAGCTGAATAAAAGGAAGAGTAATGACTTGGTTAAACCTCATAGGGAAGCAATGCCAAAGTCAGGCACCTCAAATAAAGAATGGGTAGATGGATCTGACATATGGGTGCTTTCTTTAGAGGAAGCCTCTGTTTGGAGTGCAAGTCATTCCAGCTAATGGATAAGTCATGTTCATTGACAATCACATTAGCCCTTTTTGCTATTTTAGTCAAATAAGGCTAATCATTTAGCGTGCCTAATTTATATAGCTATGAGGGTGGGTTATCAGTACAGATGTACTGAAGCATAAAAGACTTGGGAACACTGACCTATCTGTCAAATTTGATCAAGCCCAGAGAAATTCAATTTGTTAATCTTGCTTCACAATCCTACCCTCATGCACTCTAAACACTAAAACATTCTGTATTGCACTGAGGAGCACAGTCTACAGTGAGACTTAGTTGGACTGATCAGACTCACGTATGAGTCATATTAACAGTTGGAGCAAGAGATATGACTTTTAGAATTAGGAGGCTAACAGCAGGACTGAAAATCTGCAAATATTTGTAATATGTATTTGCATGCCCATTTCTTACCTTAGAGGGCAAACCCACAACCTAATACTTTAATAATAACTGCAGAAAATAAAAGAAATCAGGAATGTTTTCTCATTAAACAGAGAGGATGTTGCTTTTGAGTGTGTATATACATATATACAAGCTTCAAAAATTAACCAGTGCCAGATATACAGCTCTAGACTTCTCACTTCTCTAAAATAGGGATTAATTCTAATTTGGTGCCTAAAGCCAAGGTTTCTGAGGTCAAGAGAAGAGCATAGCTCTGCTAGTACCCACTCAGGCCTCACTCCAAAGCAACCACCTTTTTCATCAGTTACCTAAGTTTACCTCAGTCATGAAGTTTAGCCTTGGTATCTGAATCCAGTACTATCCAGAGACGTCCATGTTTCAGTGAACTGAAATAGAACAGGCTTTTAACAGCTGTTCTTTTGTGGTTTCCAGTCGACTCTAAGTGTGGCTACATTTGTACAGATTATTTTTCCAATATTTGCAAGCTATGGTATACATAAATCTGCAGTTAGAAGAATCTCAGTCCTGGTTTGTTTCATGACACTCATCCAGTTATCCTTCTGAAGGAGTTTTCTACCTTATTTATTCTCTCAGCATACAGGACAAGAGAACACTCCTGTTTTCCAGTCCCTGCCCAAATTGCAGACAGAAGCTTATGGGATTGAATTAGAGAGAATCAAACTTGAATAATCATTATGGTCCTCAGTTGGAGACAAATTGGGATAATAACTGTATCCAAGTATAGACTCCAGCAGATACATTTGGTCTTTAAATCATACCAGAATATTCAAGAAATAGTTCTGGAACACAAAGAACATTAGCTAGGGGAGAATGACCACAACAGACTTAACTCAACCTGTCCTAAAATATCTTATCTATTTCTAGTTATGGAAAATAATAAATAAACAAATAAGATAAACAACCTTCCCAACCAAGGGAGCTTTTACTAAGGAAAGGAATAAAGCACTATGATTTATTACTGGTACAGGTAGACATAATTCTGAATCAAATGGGAAGTATTCAATTAACATTGATGAGACTTGACAGATGCACTGCCTGGGAAATATCTTAGTTCTTCTCCCATTAGATGTATTTATATAAGCCTGTTGTCAATGTTACGCTGATTATCAGTGGACGTTAGACTAAAAATGTAGGTAATGTAAAGCCACAAAGTCAACTTTCTTCAGCCTCTTGAAAAGGTTGCCAATCTGCTCATGACCTGTGGAAACAAACTCCCCATACCACTGGCATGGCTTTTTGTTTTAGAGCTTGGTCACCAACATCACTACAGAACAGCTGTGAACAGGACCTGCATTCAGCTGATTCACACAGAACAGTTCTTCCAGCATTTGCTTTGCTTCTCTGTATCACTGTCTCCACTCAGCGAGGGGAGTAAAACTGATGTTGTTGGGAAGCCTGGAACAATTTAGTTTTATTTATCAAAATTAAACCCTAAAATGTAATGGCACTAACACTCTGAAAAAGATGTGTGGAAAAGGATATTAAAAACAAACAAACAATATCAAATCTGTCTTCTGACTTCACTTATATTCCTAGCATGAAACCCAGAAAAAAAAAAAGTGTATTTCTTAGGCAGTCATATATTGCCATTTAATCATTTATGCTACATATTATGAGGCTATCTTTCCATAGCATGGAAACAACACCCAATATTAAACACCTATTGTCTTACTCATAACTCTGACAGTTCCTGGGGAAAAAAGAAGCGTCTAATCTGAAAGTCAACTTAAATGAAACAAATTTTTTTTCCTTCTCATGAGATTTCTGAAAAATGGAATCATCAGTTCATCCATGATATCACCGGTGTGTGCTGAGCTGGGTATAAATCATCACAGAAGAGAGACACTGAGTTCCATATGTATGCAGGTGACTTGTGGACACAGGTTCCATATCATTATTAAACAGACATGGCCTTCTATGCTACTTTGGTTCCTTTACAGCACTAGCCAGAATCATAACTCAAGGTCTGCAGTGGCTAGAAAAGTTCCATAGTTCCATTATAATTCCGCAGTTTATGAATTATAGTTTGGGACTTCTTTTACTTGTTCTCTCCTTAGACATTTAAGGGGAGTTCAATGCTTCCCTGTTTATATGTTGTGTGAGGGGTGAAAAAATAAAATCCCAGTTAGCTTCTGTTGGTTAAAATCTTGTTTGTATAAGGTTTTGCATTCATAAACAGAAGGGAAAAGGAAATATACATATAAAAATATAAATTTTTCTTATTTGTGTAGGACTTGTTCCATCAGTGTGGAAAGTTATTTGTGTAGTTATATCTATCACATATTCACATTTACAATTCTGTGTATCTTAGCAGTCTCTTAAAGCTTACACATTTAGAATGAAGTGAAGACTCATATGCAGATGAGAAAAAAACCCAAAACCCTAGAAATTCTTTAAACTAAAAATCCTGGATAACAACCTGCTGCCTGAGGTTTGAAGCTCCACATAGAGGGAAACGGATAGAAAGCTGTAGTAGAAAAGCAGGAAGAAGATGAGGAAGAAGCACAACTGCAGCAACAAGAGGCCAATGTCATCATCATCATCATTAGGGAAGAAGGCACAACAGCATGGGTGTCACTATTTAGATTTCTAAAGCTTTACTGAATTCTTTCCCATTGTGCACAAGTGAGAAAATGGCCCTACCCAGACACTCCTTTTAGGAGCTCATATTGAACAGTGTGTGAGCACAAACCCCAGGGCTACTGAGGTCTAACCACAGAAATTAACTTCTCTTCTTGAATGCTGTAACGCTGAGAGAAAATCTTTTAATTGCCTTACCATGAGAGCACCAAAAGACAGCAAATCCTGTCTTGCATCATAAGCCTTTCTAGTGAACAGCTGCGTAAAATACAAGTTTTCAGCTCCACTTCTGGATATAAATGTCAACAAATAGATACATATTCTAACTCATTAGGCTCTGAAGATAATTGTTAGGCAAACTGTTTTGAATATGTACATCATTAAGAAAATTATGTATATTTTTATATATATACACGTATTTTTATATACCTATATGGGCCTGTGTGTGCAAAATACAGATATATACTACCCAGCTAACCAGAAGACGGGGTGAAAACTGTTTTTAAAGACACACTGAAATAAAAAACTAACACATACAATATGGAATGTTACTACATGGCTGATGATGTGTTTAAGTTACCATATAGCATTAAAGCGAAATAAATCTCTCTTACTTCAATATTCACATGTCTAAGGGGGAAGTGTGGGCTTTATTCCTTTATTTTACTTTCAATTTTCTTCACTTAACTATTGAACCAGAGTGTCAATAGTGAAATCTGTGTGTCAGAGAACTTGAAAAATTCAGAATAATTATTAAAAAGCAAAAAAAGAGAAACATACTTAATCTCAAAATAATATGGTGTAAAATAGACCATCATTATACCTGCAATGATGTCATCCATCTGCTCCAAAGCTGCCTCCAGCATATGACTCGCATCAGAAGCCATCATCTGGGATTTCTTCAGATCTCTACTCTTTCTACTGAAAAGACAGATGAAACCATGTGTATTACACTAAATAACCTGACAGAAAAATATGTCACTGTTACATTATAAATAAAGCCACAGAAACAAAAGTCCATACCAGCAAAAATACAGCCTGGTAAGAATAAAACTAACAAAAAACTGTTCCTTTTCTTGATAGATGACTTGGAATTTCTGAGGTTTTAATTCATCATTGATTCATTTTTTAAAGATACTTTACTAAAACAAGAAAAACAAAACCAAAAAATCCCAAATACTGGAAGCTTGAGATGCACCTATTCCTCATCCTTAATGGTTTCCTGGATTCAAATTCAGTGTATCTCAACCTGATTTGCTCTCTGGGAAAAAATAAGATTGACTAAGGTTCAGTAAAGGAATGGAGACATGGGGAAAAACATACTTAACTATAAACAAAACTCTCCTTTTTGATTGCTGCCTTAAGAGTAAAGACAATTCTGAAAGTTTTTACACCTTTCTCTATCCCTATTCAGTCTTTCCACCACTTCTTTCATGACACTGAAAATATAATTCTTTCTGTTTGAATAACAAAAATGCCCCAGGTATGAATTATCTAAAGTTACTGCTGCTTCTTTAAAACAGGATTAAATACATTCACGTTACCATCTGACATTAAGGATAACAAACAAAATCTTCCAAAATGAGTCTCTACTTGTGACTTGGTGTTGCTGGACTCTTAGTCAAGTAGCAGTCACTGTTGTCAACATATGACATTTCAAAGGGGAAAAGAACTTATGCATCCTATTTCACTGCCAGTGAGAAAATTCCCTCTGAAATAAGGCCCTTTTGCACATCACTTCATTGCTGAAGCATGAGACCAGTGCCCACACAGTGAGGAGCATATTTATGCATGACTTTCACAGTGCTCTAACACACAACTCAAAATACTGACAAAGCCTACAAAGGGTCATACTATTTTCATTTCTCTTCCATGAAGGATGCAATTCAGTCTTTTGACATTCAGTCTTCTGATACAGCAAGTTTTAAGATCTGTGTTTAAAAACTGTTCAATTTTGACAGCTTTCTAAGCCTCACAAAAGACACCTGTCTGACAGTGGATAGAGATACCTACAACCTGAGTCATTTGAAGGATAAGTGCATAGGCAATGGTCCTATGTTTGTAGGGCCTATTTGTCCAATGCTACTGAAATGTCACTAATCTGTATTTATCACATGATTACTTATGCTAAGAAATCAAGTATTTTGAATTTAAATAAATATTAAAATAATGGCAATTTTGTATGTCAATTCACATAAATTTGTACTGTGTTCATCCAGTGACAGTTCAGGCACTGGCCACCATGGCCAGTTGCCTGACTGGTAGCTAAACCACCCATTTATTCTCTCAGTTGCAGCCTGACTAAACACTAGAATGTAGAATCAGCACCCAGGATAAAGACAGCTTTAAAATAAAATCTTAGTAATTTTTTTATTTCAGTGGGACTGTCAGGGGGAAAAAAAAACAACCTCTGAAAGTACACTTATGGCTGAGTCCAAATTACTGCATCACAACCAAAGTTCAGCCTCAGTAATAAGCCTGATTCAATGAAAATTTGTACTACCAAGTCAAAATTATGTTCTTCTCTTGCAAAGTAAGAATCCTGAGACACAGACTTTTCTCCATAGTGCTGGTGAAATATACACAAAGAAAGTTAATTTATTAGTAACCTCTGTGTTATCAGTGTCCTATGTCCATTACAGTCAATGTATATAACCCCCCTATCTAGAGAGACAGATGCAAGAATGAGTCAGAAACTACAGTGTTCTATTTGAACTCTGCCATTTATAGCTTGTCATAATGGGTAAGTCATTATCTAACTTCAGATCACATTGATCTGAAGTGCAATATGAGAATGCATTATCTTTAGTGTCACCCAAGGCAAAGATTAATGTAAATGAATGGTTGGTTCTGGACTCTCCATTTTTGTCAAAATAATCTTTTAAGCATAAACAATGCTAAATGTAACTGAGTTTAATCAAAATACACATCACACAAATATTTCATTTAATGGTACTGGAACTAACAAAAATTGCACTCAGAACAGTCTAGAAAGTCAGCTGATATGAACTTGAAATTTCAGAATGCTTGCACACATGAACTTTATAGACACTCCCTCTGATTCTGTTTCTCCAGTTTGTTGGTTTGGGGAGATTTCCATCTTCTGTTGCCACATTTACATGTCACTAAAGACTTGAGAGATCCCTGATTCTCAGCTGCAGAGAGCCCCCTTGCTTGCAGTATTTCCTCTAGTTCAGAGCAGCCATAACATCAGTAATAATCATCTTAGTGAAAGGAAATCCACCCACATGAGCAGCTGCCAAAGAGGCACCAAGGATACCCTACGCCTTTGGCGAATGTGGCCACCAGCCACTCCCCCAGAAATGTATGGCCACCAGATGTGCTCATAAATCAGGACAGCAGACTGGCTCAGTATCAGGAGGAAAAACAGTGAAAAATACTAAAAATAGCATAGAGTTTCTATTTCTAGATTGCAATCAACACTCTTATTTGTGCTGTAAGCTACTTCTCCAAGGGCTTAAAGCAGCTGCAGCATGGCTGTTGTTACAACAATAAATGCAGGACTACCTTTTTTCTGAACTTCTAATATTTTTATATCTAGTATTTGACCACCTGTAGTGACAAAGGTAGAGAAAATGCTGATACACTCCATTACAAACTTGAAAATTTACTTATAGAAAAACCTTCAATCAAGACCTTGGCAAAATCCAGAAAGTTTTGCTGAAAAACACCACCAGAAGTAAGTCTTCTATCTCCTCCCAGCCTCCACAGTCAGCCTGTTTTCTCACCTGTAACCACAGTGTATTTGTTGCTTAACTGCACTAAGCTAGAGTAAAACCTGGTGATCAAACAATGATTTATTAATAAAAGCAATGTTCTTTGCTCCACAGCGATAATGTAATATTACTTGCTTGACATCTTTTTCTAGACAGACCTGTTGCTTGTGCTTCAGGCAAGTCTTACTTTCCCAGACACTCCCTTCTTACAGTTGGACTGTTCTGAGCAATACTGTGAAAAGAGCTCATCAGATCTCCTATGTTTTCAGTTACCATTTCTGATCTAATTCTATACAAATATCTGCAATTGTGGATTCTTTTTCTAATACTATTAAATAATAAGACACCTGCATCGATCCCTCAAATAGGATCCATCTATTCGTGGTATCTTAATCACAGTTCCTTTTACAGTTTTCATTCCTGAATGACCTCAACAGATACAGAATATGAAGACTTACTTAACGATGTAAAAATATACATACATTTGGAAAAAAACGTTTTTTTTCAGCTTTGATAAGGACTGAACAAAAACTATCCTATATTATAGTACAAGCTTTAATATTAGCAAATTCTAACCTTCAGGACTTATTAGATTAATTTATATGCCAGCAAAATACAAGAACCCATCTACTCACCTTTTGAGGTCCCTAAGAAGAAAAGAATTTACGTTTTTGCCTGATTAGTAAAAATTCCTCACTATTAAAGTTTTACTATTAAGCAGGCATAAGTTTAAATTATTATCGTCCCTTCTACGCCACATGCTCATACTAATTTAGAGCCCAGCCCACAGAGATATTGCAACTCTGTTTGTCATAATTACCTAAGTAGTAAGATCTTCCAGGAAGTGCAGAGAGAGCAAACTGGTCTGAATCTCTGAAATTTATTTTGCTAAGCTAGTTTTACCCTATAAGTTCCAGTCTAAGATTTGCATTTCAAATAAAATGAAAAAGCTCTGGTAGAACTATTGTGCTTAGAGTGAGTATCCCTCACAAATTTCTTAACCTACATTCTGTATGTAAAACTGCAGCTTACTGTGTCCAAAAAGGAACACAATATTTAACAGATGTATTCACTACAAATAAGATGTTCTTCAGAATTATAACAAGCTTTAAACAAATTTGTATTTTTCTTGACTGGCTTGAACCAGCAGCTATCCAGAGGTAAGAATGTTAACATTTAGGTAACTCAGATGTTTTTCCAAGGTTGCTCCTAAAAATGAGGTTGCCAATATTATCAGTTATGAAGAGGTTTTTGACAAGAACTCCAGAAATCCAGATCTTTGGATTTTGTCTGTGGCCTACAAATTCCTCTGACATTTAGCAGACACAGCTAATAATTAACTACCACCACCATTTTTTCGTGGGATGAATAAATACGTGTTTGTAAACTGTTTAAATACTCGAATTCAAGTATTACACTGCCTTGTACTTAATGGTATAATGAAATAACAAGTGCCTTGGGGAAGCTTCAGAAGTCCTTCACGCTCTTCTTCAGCTGCAAGATGACTCCTGCCCTGGAATGAAGAAATGTGCACAATTTCCACCCTCGCTATTTCCCACCTTTCTTCTCCCCCAGACACATGCTCTGTTGTATCCAGACATGCCACAGGAGCACAACCACTGATTCATGTCTCCCACTGGCTCCACAGGACTCAGGACACCATCAACTACAAAAGTTATAAACACAGTTTTGGATCCTGGTCTTTTAGAACCTGGCATAACTCTCTAATTAAGATAATCCTTAGTCCTAAATAACTATACACAGCTGCTGGGAGCAGAAGAATTCCTGATGATCACTAGAATGACCGCCTAAGGATCACTACTTATACAGGATGCTCCAGGGCTACCCAGCCAGAAATCATATTCATCCGACAGGCTGAGAGAGTTGGAGCTCTTCAGCCTGGAGAAGACAAGGCTTCAGGGAGACCTTTCAGCAGCCTTCAAGTACCTAAAGGGGCTACAAAAGAGCTGGAGAGGGACTTTTTGCAAAGGCATGTAACGACAGGACAAGGTGTAATGGCCTTAATCTGAAGAAGAGTAGGTTTAGATTAGATATTAGTAAGAAATTCTTTAATTGTGAGGGTGGTAAGGCATTCTTTAATTCTTTAATTGTGAGGGTGGTGAATGCCCCATCCCTGGAAGTGTTCAAGGCCAAGCTGGATGGGACTCAGAGCAACCTGGTCTAGTGGAAGGTGTCACTGTCCATGGCACAGGGGACTAGAATTAGATGATCTTGAACATCCCTTCCAATCCTAACCATTCTATAATTCTTTGATTATGGCTCAAATGTATTTTATTTCTTAATACAGGCACTACTTGCTCTATTTCCCCTTCATATGCTTCACTGGAATAGGCAGAAGGGTAAAAAGAACCCTTCTTTCATTGATTACTCATTAGGTAATAAGTAAAAACAAGACTATTTTTATTTTCAGCAAGAAAGTATGAAGTGTCCACCCTAAGGCAGAGGGGGAAGCTTTATAGAGAAATACAGATTAGCCAAAGTTGAACAAAGACCTGATACTGAACTATTTCAGGTAGAACTGCTGAAGTCTCTAGTCAATATATTGCTGAGAGTCCTTATATGAAGGGACATCCTTAGGTCAAGCACAGTACAATACCTCTGGGTATTACCCTGGCACTGTAAAACCACCACCTTTGTGTGCTACTGATAAAAGACTGACAAGCACTAAGAACTATGATGCTTTTAAACATATTATGCTAAATAATTTGACTTAAAATACGAAGGGAACCGAATGAAGTCAAATTTACTGCACTATGAAGTAGTTAAGTCAAAGATGAGCATTTCTTTTCAAAAATAAACCCATTAAGTTTGCCAATACAAGTCTGAAATTTGGAGGAAGGAAAAGAGAACTCGCCCTCTAAAAAATGCTAAATCTCGCTGATATTTTATGAAGCTTTAAGAACACAAATCACCTTACAGCAACTCCTCCACAGGACTCATGGGTATTGAGTTACAGTTACCATTGGTACCATAATCAAATTTCATTACTCATGTTTGTACAAAGTCTCATCCTTACATATAAAAGCTGACAGAATGGCATGTGCAAAGTGAGCTTCCTTCAGCTCCTTCCTTCAGCTTAATAAAGCCTTTCATAATTTAATTTTAAATTATCAGATATTTAAGAGTTCAGTGTTATACACAGTATAAAGGAAAATGTTACAGCTTCCAACTTTGCAAATCTTCATTCATTATTTGTTACTGCATTAGGCGAAAAAAAACCCTAATTACTTTAATTCAGTACCAATCTAACTAGTTCCAACTGCTAACTAGTTAAAATTAAAAAAAATACCCAACCTCATAATGAATAAATGCTTTGGATTTAAACTTCAGCTGAACAAAGTATTACCTGGTAAAATACATGAGAAGAAAGTTTCTGAACCACAATATGAACATTTCTGCTCTTAAAATAAACACAAACATGAATAGTAAACAAAAGTCAGATTTTGTATTACAATTCACATTTAATTCTAAGAGTTTTAGAGTCAGAAAGAGTTAGATCCTCAAAATTCTGACATTTAAAGTACACTATGTTTTGTTTTTTTTTTTCCCAATCTCAGGTATTCACTGGCCTCAAGGTCATAGCTTCAAATTTTCTTCCATGAAGGTACACATTTCAACTAGATCTTTGAAGTTACTTAACACCAGATCCAATGCCTGGGAAACTGCACACACCACACCATCCCCCCACCCTCGCCACATGAAAGTACATTCATGCTCTAGTAAATTAAAAGGTGAGAAGTTATAATAAAAGTAAACACAGAATTCATGCACAAATTAACTCTTCGCCCTGGAGTAAAGCAGAGGACAAACCCCTTGACAGAAATTGAGAGACATCAGATATACATGATTAGCAAAAGTTTTCAAAGCTATCCCCTATGAAAATCCTAAAAAACTAGACAAGCTATACTGCTGGAAAGAACACTCTTTAAACCTTGAGAATTAGGAATAATATTTCTTATGGTTCATAACTAGTCCTTGCACTTTTTTCAAAACTCTCTGAAACAAAGGCTTTTCACCCTGGCCAGAACAACCTACTGGATCAGGCCAGTTTCTTATGGAAAATTCTACTGTCCAATTTTTGTTTGCCTTTGTGCATTTCAGTAAGTTGTGTAAATGGAAATAAGTTGATTAGAGGGAAGGAGCACCTCTTCTACAAGGAAAGGCTGAGAGAATTTGGGTTGTTCAGCTTGGGAAAGAGCAGCTTTGGGGAGACCTAATTGCAGCCTTCCAGTAACATGATGGGAGCCAACAAGGAAGATGGAGAGAGACATTTTACAAGAGCACGTAGAGACAGGGGGTAATGGATAGAGACTGAAAGACAGTAGGTTTATATTAGATACTAGGAAGAAATTCCTTACTGTGAGGGTGGTGAGGAACTGGAACAGGTTGCACAGAGAAGTTGTGGATGTCTCAACCCTGGAAGCGTTCAAGGCCAGGTTGGATGGGGCTCTAAGTAACCTGGTCCAGTGAAAGGTGTCCCTGACCCTGGCAGGGAGCTGGAATTAGACTATTTTTGAGGCCCCTTCCAACTCAGGCCATTCTATGATTCAGAATCCACTCAGAAGAATAAGCACTACCACTAACTGAGTTAATTAATCTAAGTACATGTGTATAAATCCCACTAGGGATATAGAAGTGTACATAAGCTCTGTGAAACAGAGATTTTGCACTAAATTCTGCAAGTACCATTTGGAATGTTAGTCTGAAAAGGCAAGATGTTTCACTGAAGGAGGCCAGTGCTAACATAAGGCCAGATCTGATATCTCAAAGAAATGTAAGGAGGTCCAATTTTCCGATCTTCTCAATTTCTTCAGGTCCTTGAGGTACACAGAGGATCACTGTGAAAATCAGCTGTTTTGCCAACAAAGAGCAAACACTCCTCAGCCAACTGGCATATTCTACAGAGCCCATGCTGTCCTTGGTCCTAATGCCTTGACCTCTATTTAACATTGCCTGCAGTGTAATCAAGACAGGTATTCATCACTTCATATGACTCAGAGGCAGAAACAGCTCTGTATTTTTGGAACTCTTACCACACCATAAGAATAGTCATGCTCATTCAGACTAAAAGCCTGTCTAGCCTAGTGCTTTGTCTCCCATGATCTTCAGTGCAACACAGCTACACAGCTACACAGTGATCAATCTCCTGCTCTTCTCCAATAATCAGTAAGTCTGAGACTTTATGAAACACAGACTGG
>JAYRBT010000177.1:6415764-6427768 GCA_036023395.1 Myiotriccus ornatus | reverse complement strand
ACACAGCTACACAGTGATCAATCTCCTGCTCTTCTCCAATAATCAGTAAGTCTGAGACTTTATGAAACACAGACTGGATAGGAACCACAATGTTTCACAGGTGTTGAAGATTTATCCAATTTCTTTTCAAATAATTTTTCTGTAATTTTTCAGTGAATGCTCTGACATTACAGAAAAAAAACAAACAACAAAAACCCCACAAAACTGCATTCTGGGTTAGACTGTTCAGAGAAACAATTCTACAATGAAGAGAGATATTTCTTGTAATTTTTTCTTATTATGAAATGGTCTACTCTAAAGCACAGTCCTGAATTTCTATCAACTTTACAAATACAATATGAAGGCTTTTGTGAAGTCTAAACTCAGTTTTAGACACAAGGCTTAAAAATCAGTACTATAAATACAGCTTTTTGACTTTGTAAAATTTATTTTCATGTTAGTTTTTTTGCCTCTTTGAAACATTCTGTGCAGCAATTTATAAATAATTGGAAACATCACTAGACTGTTTTAATATTACCCACCCTGCATCTGCGAATACAAATATTCTGAATTCATACTAACAGGAACTGACAGTATCAAGTACTTCTGTATAAACTGGAAGCTTTAGAAGCTATTTTGAGGAAAGTGTCCGTGGAAAACAAAGGAAAGAAAAATATACTTCTTCTAGAAACAGCAAATTCGAGAAAAATGAATCTGCTTGGATTAAAAGCATTAAACTAGGAACAAGATGTGGATCACTATGAAAGCACTGTATTCAAGATTACTCAACATATCAATGAAAATATAAATTTTAACAGCTGTGTCAGTTTAATTCATGTGCTTATTATCAAAACATTCTTATATTGATCTCTTCCTGAAGATTAATGAAAATATCTTTCTAAAAAGCCATCTTCAAGTTTTTCTCTTTCTCTGCCTAAAGAATGTGTATAACTGTTGTGCCAAAATAGGTTCTTCCACCCAGTGTGCAAGAGGCCAATTCATACAGAGTTGACCACAAATACTATCAAAATTTTTCACTATTTATACATCTTAGCAAACAGAGGCATGAACGTTCATGGGCTACGAGTTACCTAGTTCTCTTAATTATTAGCATTCTATCTTCTAATGGTTAATTATTCCATTGCTTATTATGCTAATTACTCCACATTCTCAGTCCTCTTTATGAGTCATAGAGTTTCTTGGGTCATGGTCTGTGAACTGGTGGTCATGATCTCTCCCTGCCAAAATTACCTTTTACCCAGCTAGAGCTGATTTCAGCACAATTGCTGGGTTGGCTTTATAAGTTTCTTCCTTATCTTGGGAGTTCTGATGAAAGTCTTTGTGGCTTGTATATGATGCATTTTTTTTGTGTCCACTCTTAGTAGTACATCCTTCTTCCCAAGCTCAGACCCCTAGGTCTGAGATCACTGAACCATGTCAAGCCCTAAATTTTAACAAGACAATTCTACTGACAAATAATTTATCTTTTTAACATCTGGACATCATAACCAAAAGGCAAAAATTCTTCATGTCAAGTCAAAACCTGATGTAAAATGATATATTTTATTGATTTTGCTCCTCCATTATTCAGAATTAATTGCAGAACTAGCCAACACTAAGGAAGTACCAAACACTGTGCCACAGCCAAATTCTAAATCAGAGGATGATATAGTCTCCTCTCATACTTACTTTCTGTAGTTAATGGAGTAACATAATTTTCTAACTTTGAAAAAAAGCATTATATGAAGAGTTAATGCTGCAAGATAGACAGAACAGTAACTCTATATCCAAGAGCAACATTTAATACTTTTAAGATTACAGTAGGTGAGAGAAACTTGTAATATCTCCTAGCTGAAGAAATATTATTACAGGTGGCAAGAATAATTCAACATCCTTTATCCTTGTTCTTCCAGTGGATCCTAGAAGAAAAACAAATACCAAGATGCCTAGAGACAGATCAAGCATGCACTGAAACCAGAAGCTGACTTTAGAGGGAGCACACAATGAATGCAGCTCACAATGAATGCGTGACAAGATATATAGGTCTCCTCAATGACCTATTCTACAGAGGAGCTGTATTTGCTCACTCAAACACGTTTACCTAGCAAAGGATCTTAACAGAATCACCTCACTGAAAACCCACTTAAGAGCTCAGGTTTTTTATTTCATTCATGTATGTGCACTGTTATTGTTTTGGTTCCATCATCACAACTGAAACGAGCAGGTTAGGTAATAATAAAGTAAATAAAAAATAGTTTTGAGTATTTGGTAAAAATTTTTAATACACTTAAAAGAGTTCTAAAGTGCTCAGCACGCTGCTTCCATATAGTAGATACATTCAATGGCAAAGGATGCAAAAGAGATCCTAAAACTCTGTTATATATAGCACCTTTTAGTATCGACTGTGGAAGGTGCTCTCAAGTTCTTACCACCCACAAAGCTCATCATGCCGTTTCTGCCAAACATTTCAAGGTATTATCAGTTCTATGAAAATGTAAAATGAGTAAGTTTCCATGTCAAATCATGTTATCAAGGATAAGCAAAATCAATGTATATTTCTCCTTATAAATTATACATGATATGAAGGACTAGGAAAGAGATAAGAAAAATCACAGCCACAGTTCCACACCTCAGAATCCCTATTTGAATTAGCAAAACTTTAAAAGTATGTGTCATTTCCAAATAGAGACTCATTGCTCAGTAAAACTGGTTCCTCATATGAGTCCCTAAAGCTACCATATCCCAGTTCAATCAGTTTAGCTTACAGTTTTGCTAGGACACTTGATGCAAAAAGCTTTTGGAAGTTTCCTAAATTAAAAAAATGCCTTTCTCAAAACAAACTGAATGCAAGAACTGAACCTACAAAGAGACTTATTCATAACCTCAGTATTCTTCTAGTTTTTATATACACATTTACATCTGAAGTTCAGGATGCTATCAGCATAATTCGTCACTGGGGTATATATAAAGGATCCCTTTTGTTTCTTTTAATAGTGAATTCCCATTATGGCACGAAAAAATGAAAAGCTAAGCTATCATAATGAACATATATAGGATTTCTCTAAATTCCTTTCTAGATAAGTATTTTGACTACTTGAATACCAGCAATGACCCAAAAATATTTGCCAAAAAATAAAACTGTAGCCTAAAATTGGTGCTACTATGTTTTACTTTCATTCCAAAGTAAAACTCTTTCATATTATTGAAATAAAAAGAAAAATTTCAGTTGTTACTGCAAGTGCTACAGTATAAAAGTACCTGAAGCAATACATTGTTATAAAGTTAGTCAGATTTTACAGACTCTGAAACAAGTGCTCCTTCATACTGGGATAGAAACAGAATTTGTATATTACTTTAAAGGGCCCAAGTGTCATAATAGCAAGGCCAGAAGTTGTAAAACACACTGTCAAAACCAGCAATGACACCTGAGGACATACTGAGTGTCACACTTTTACACATCCTGTCTTACTTCAGAGTATTTCATGTTAAGACTCAGAGCAGCTTTTTGGAACTGTTTGAAAGTCCTACTACTCATATTTGGTCTGATTGTGAATAAACCTATGGAGTTTCCTGAGGTATTAACTTAATCATGTATTTTACTGTTTAATAACAACACTTTTATTGGACCTGTTTATTAAAACAACCACAAAATGGAATTATTTCAGGCTAATCACTTGCAAAGTCCTTTAATCCCTAACAGCTATCAGCTGATTTGTCTGGATGAAAAGTATCTTACAAGTTTCTTGGAATTTGGGGCCAAGCAACATTGCATCAAAATCAAAATTTAAAAAAAAAATAGAAAAAAGACTAAACTATCCAAATTACTATCCATTGCAGGAAATGAATTTTTTCTTCAGAATTTATTATCAGTTTCTTTAGTTTATTTAATTTTCCAGAAAATGGAATAAGTGTGCTTATTCCAGCAATCATCAACTCTTTGTACTTCCATACTAAATTTGTAGGGAAAACTTGATTTGCTATTATTATATAAGAGATTTAGTCCCCTGTGTTTCAGTGGTTTTCAAAAACTCCAAGTGGAAATATACAAGACAGTTTTATTAATTCCAAAATAATATCTATCCAGTCCTTTCCTATATGAAAAGAAAAATATGGCCATATTGACAAACAGTAAAAGACTGTTCTGACACAAAGAAATTTTTTCTTCTCTATTAGTCCTTATTGATAAGGGATTGTTTTGCTTCATGACTGTACTATGCTGTAAACAGTACTGTTTACTCTGTTAGTTAAGAAAAGCAAATAAAACACATTTACAGTAAAATTATATTTATGAGTGTACTGCCTGGTAAACTCGGCAAGCGGCTTAGCACGGCACTTTCATCAGTCTCAACTAATCTGGAAGCTCTTCTAAGTATGCAAATCTGGGTTTCCAAAGGAAGTGAGCAGCTGCTAGTCCCACTCACAATTAGTCCTGGATAATCAGAAGCTCTGATTAAATAAAAACTACAAATGACTGGTGAATCCAAGCTAAATTCATTCTGGAGTATGGATTCCTTTTATAACAAATCATTTACTTTGAACACAAACTCATCTCCCCATGTTCAAAAAAAATAAAAATGCAGTCTCCTAAATTCCCCTTCAAGCCAGTGGTTTATGTGAAATGAGAACCAGCTGCGCTTCACAATCTACAAAGGGAACTGAAGATTCTACCAAACTTCCCAATCAAAATGGAGAAGGCAATCAAAGCAAAAGAGATTTGGACCACAGTTTTTGAAACAGTTTTCTAATCCTTAGACTAATTTACAACTATCATGAAATGCTGCATGCACTTGACAAAGTATGGTTGAGTAACTACTGTGGGCTATTAAGCATTTTTCACAACACTAATGTATGCTCTGCAAAAGCAGGCCAGAACAGATCTTCTTGCACAAAAGCTTGTTTTAACAACTCTCCTTTCTTCTAGTAACAAAAGTTTCTAATATGATTTTGCTTTTGTACATATGAAGTTTGCTAGATCAGACTACAAACTGCACTTCAGAGTTTCAAGTAAAATTACTACTTTGTAATTCATAATCAGCTCTCTAAATTGAAGACAATTTTAATTAAAGGAATAGTTAACTAATCTTTTATAATGTTTATGACTGAGATTTCCAGGTTAGTATTATCTGTACTAACACTTAAGTACTTTGTACATACACTTTTAGTTACAGAAGACTACTCTCAAGAAAATATTCACTGATTTTGATTTTTTTTCAGATGTAATGAATACACTTTTAATAGAATCACATATCCTACTTTCATTCATATTTTACAACCAGTCTGTGTTTCTGGTCCATGTACTAACCTCTGAATTTTAAGATTTGTTCTTCTTGCATTCTTGAAACAATTATTCAAGGCACTTGTACCCTCACTACAAAGCACTTGTACCCTCACTGCAAAGCACATAGAAGGTTACAGTCACAAATAAACCAAAGCACAACTTCATACCTTAGCTTGGGCATAAAAAATTGAAAAAAAAAAAAAAAGAGGTTTTCCACAAGAAAGAAAGGCACACAATTAATACTAAACTTTAGGTAAGAGGCCTGTACTTAAACCTATTTGGAACAGTTTTTTATGAAGGGAATGTTATCACAGAATAATTGAGTCCCAGAATAGTTGAGGTTGCAAGGTACGTCTTCAGATCACCTACTTCCATTCCTAGGAGATCACCATTCCATTCTTGGGTTAACATCGGCCAGAATGTCAGAAAGGCGCTGACATCAAAGATGATCTAACAGAAATTTCATATGAGCTACAGAATGATAGAACATTTTAAGTAAAATATGAAAAAGTCTTATGCAAGAAGATCTTAATACATCCCCTGTCTAATACTGCAAACATGCAACACCATGCAGGAGAAAGGCAAAAACTTTGCTCCCAAGGATGGTTTGTGTTTGTTTCCTATCTAAAATATCAGATTTTCCTCCTCAAGGTCATTGTTAGAGATTTCTTCCCTCTGCAGTGAAACTTCAGTTTAGGAGCTGACTGGATTATGTGCATTAGTTTATCGCCATCACAGAAACACATTCATAAATCTTACTGCAATGTCATTAGAATAAGATGTTCTGATTGTGTGTTATTAAAGCAGATGCTTCCATCTGCACTATACTGTGGAATAAAAGTATGATTCACTATATTCAAGAGACAGTTGAATATGTTCTCCAGTTCAACTAAGATTTCTGAAATAAACTTTGGGTTGAAAATAGGACAAACTGGAAACAAAATTAACTTTTTTCATATGAGCAGTAGAGACAGAAATAAGAATGTATCCCCAGCTAAGTCACCTCTGAATGGGGAGGACCAACCAAACCTGTTTTCAGAAGAAGATTAAGTAAAACAGCAGTTCCCATACTGTAAGTGCTGGAAAACCAGATTAGAATGCAACAGCTTAGATTTATCTTTAGTAATTACTTTAACTGGCACACAATCTGTTGATCATAAAGAGTATGAAGACCTAACCAACAAGTGAATCATTCTCTATGAATATTCATACACGTTATGTTGCTCTAATGAAAACAAGACGCACAGTCAGCAGAGGCAGGCTTTGGACCTTTGTCTTCCGTCAGTGTGAGCTGACTTTGATTATTCAGTCTTATTTCACCCCTCTACTATAATTCAAGATTTTGCTGAAGGACAATCAGGCCAGACCTGTTTTCTCAAAATTCATATCTGCTTCAGGAAACCATCATCAACTTAGTACCATGTCATTGAGTGATATGCAAAAGACTTCCCATACAATCACTAGTTCATACACTGCCACTGCAACTTTTTGGAAGTCAGATCCATCTTTTAGCATTCAAGGAATGCTGTCTGCCACATTATATCTGGTCACCATCGGGTTTCTTATCTTTTCCCCCCTCTATAAAGTGCTCTAGTTTTCCCTGTATTCAATTCTCAACTTTTCAGTTACTTCAGGTTTTACCTGGAAAACTCAGCTAAGCAGATAAACACACTTTTTTATGTGGACATAAAATAAATATAAGAATGTATTTTATGTATCCCATACACGAAGTTGAGAAAATCACTAATGGTTACCCATTTGTTTAGTGGTAATCTGACAGAGAAATAATGTCCTGTCTTATGCATGCGAAGACCAATATTCCCTTTTGATCAGCATGCAAATATACAGCTTTTTACCCTCAGCAACTTGGAGTCACAGGTCTTCCAGAAATACTAGTAAACTACACAATATTCATAAAAATCTTGCTTTACAGGTTATCAAATTAGAGTTTAAAATCCAGGTCGTATTTACAGTCCTTTAAATTACTACATTGTAACTTGGTAGCTGCACAGTATAAACACAAATTGACCTAAACTGGCAACAATGCCATCAGGGTTTACTTTTTATGGTTATTTCAGAATGAAATTATCTTTGTAATTTAACTTCTTTATTCTCTACATCAATGAATTGCCAAATAAGAGCTATTGGGAAATGGTTTTATAGCAAATAAACACATGAAGATGCAGGGAAACAAAAGAGGTAACTGTAATGTTAAAGGTCACAGAGACTTGAAATAAAAACATCATGCTAAAACTTAGAGGCAGGGGCATCTAGCTAAAAAAAAGTAAAAAGCACCTTTATTTTGTTGCCTAATATGCATCTATTTAAAAGAGAGCTATGTAAAGACTGTAAAGGTGTGACAGGAAGAAATTCAAACTGTCACAGTTTATCAAAGACATGTTATCACCTTAGAGCTGTGCTTAGACACAGATAAAGAAGAGATTGTCCAAGGGTGGGAGTCTCAGTTTCTTCAGCTCTACAAAGTAGCAGGTGAGTTGATGGCATTGAATAGACAAAAGCAAACTGGGGGAAATTTAGAGAATTTAAAATAATTCACGGCTCAAACTTTCTTAGTTTTCTCGGAGTCAAGTTACTGGAGCAAAGTTATTTCATAGCCATCTACTGAGGTCTGGTAAGTGATTAAGTGTGCCTCCAGGGGCAGCCATTGCTGCTAAACTTTATTCACTAGCTTAGGAGAATTTCAAGATAATACCTTAAGAAGTTGAAAGGATCTCTGACGATGAGGTGGCAAATAGACGATAAACATCTTGGAAGATTGAATGATGCCACTTGACAGAAAAGTGACTTCTGACGGTTCTAATCTACTGCCCTAAACGATATCATCTATTGTATTACTATTTCTACACTATTGGGTATTTCTGGAAGACACAGAAAAGCCTTTCTTTGTACAGCTTGTTCAATGATGACATGTTTGCACCTGAGTGCATACTGAGTGATCATTATCACAAAACACATTTCCTTATCCATTTTTCTCTGCTTTGATAAACACTAAATCATCATATTATAGACTTGTAAAGCAAGGAGAAGGTTTCATCCTATTCCTGTATCTTTCTGGGGGAACGAGAGCAGGAGGAAGGTGGATTTACTAATAAGTAAAGCCCCACTGAGGTGCTGTTTTACCTACATGAGGTAATCTTTTGCTAATCTTACCAGGTCAAGGCTGTTTGAGCTCAAACAAATCCCTAGCTGTGGGGAAAATGAGCTACGTTTCTGGTTTGCCTCTGTGTAGTCTAATAAGAGTGAAAGTAGTGTGTAAGTGCTTTATAAGGTTTTGTGGGAGTTTGTTTGTTTTGAAGAGAGAGACCAGAAGGAGGCAAACAGGAAAACAAGTTAGGTAAATAAGGGCTAGAAGCAGGGCTGCACATGGAAAAACAAAGAGGTGGCTCAGTAACTTTTGTTCCGTTTCACTTTCCCATCTTTTGCAGTCAAAAGACATTTTCCCCCTGCTTTTCCTGCCTGTTTGCTGACCCTTTCAAAGTGTTCAGGGGAGGTGATTCTTAAGGTCTCCACTCACTCTTTTCCATGTGTTCTCTTCCCATCCTCCATTCAAACACACTCTTTCACATGAAGTCACATTATGCTGCCTTAGAGCCTGAACAGTCAGTCCAGAGTAACCGCGAGAGTCAGTGTAACAGGCATGACAGAAAACGGGGAGAATTGATTCAAGAGCCCAGAAAGCACTGCTCTAGTCTATGCCCACACCTTTGTTTACATACACATCCACCCTATCACACTGCTGGTCCCAGGTGAAGAAAGATGAAGTGCGATCAGATACAGTAGGAGCCAGGGGAGGATAGTGCTTATTATCTCATTTCTTCCCTATTTCCTTCCTGTCCTCCCTGCTTATAGCAGAGTCCTCATATGGATAGGGTTGCTGGAGTGAAATCAAGATGGGAGCAGCAGTGCCCTCTATCACCATTCCTCTAATTCCTCTGCTTTCTGGGACAGGAGATGAAAGCAGCAAGGGAACATGGAATCAGGAAATAATGTTCCCAGCCCAATTCCTACCACACTTTAGTCACACAGATTAACCAATTTCTGCCCCCTCCCTTTAACTGGGGCCTTCCATAGGGCAGAGTCCCAGATGTATGATAGATAAACTGCTATATGTTTTGCCAAGACACTTGATTACTACCTGTCTTAGGTAAATAAAGCATTTAAGTTTTCTAAAATGATGCTAAGACTAGTTCAAAACAGTTACAGGTGTGTCCTATGTCTCTACAGCATATACATCTGCGATCAGTGGTAAGACTAGTCTTGAACTATCCCTCAGCTCAAGTCTTGTTACTGGGGATTTGAAATTATTTTATATATTACAAATTACATTTTTTTTAACATATTACTTTTTCCTCACATTCTGGTACCAAGCTATGCTTGTCCTGAAGATGAAGCTAAGGTTCTTTTGAGTTCTACGTCTGCTCTAATTTACACTGGGTTTCCTTCAGGTTCAAGAAGCCCTTATAATTGCTCCCAATTGGAACTATGACCAAGTGGACAGAAAATCTATATAATTTAAAAACAACACATATTTACTTAGGTTTGTCCCAATTTATCCTTTTGCTCTCCTAGTATACTGAGTTCTCCTACCAGTATTTCTCCATCAGGAAGACGGAAGGAAGCATAAAGATTCATTGGTTTTAGACAAGTTCATATAGCAGACCCAGATAAAAATCAGGAACACAAGCCAAGTAAATCAATAAACTTGGAAAGCTGAAATTCTGCTTTCTTTACTCTCCCATCTACTCTTTTTCACATTTCCATACAAGTTTCAGAATGAAGTCCTTCACGCACTTGGTCACATATTCCGTTTAAAAAATCCCAGAACAAGAAACAACAGAAAAGTGCTCCTCAGTGTCTCCCCTCCTGCCAAAACCTTAAAATTAAAAATCTGAAATTGCAAAGGACCTTGATGATAGTGGAAATACAATAGCTGTACGTGCAAATCTTCAAAAGCACATTGCACTGCACCTATGTACAGTGCAGTTACTGACATACCAAATTACTACTTAGGATCTTATTCTGCCCCATGCAAAACTGAACAAATGATGATACACAAAGGGGTGTAATTCCTTATCCTTCTTGCAAATGTTAAGGGGGATGTATTTTTATCATAGCAGCACGATAACATGAGTGCTGGCCGATGGAACGGGAGATCCCTTGACATCTCACATTCCTACCTCCCTTATCTCTGCACTGCTAAAACACCCCCTAACAACCACTTACATCTTCCAGCTGTTCTTTTCTGAACATCCTTTGAACGATCTTATTTCCCCACTGCGACGAACCGGACGACCCACATACCTCTTTTTTTTTTCTTTGAGTCAATTGTCAAATACAGACTGGGGGCGGCGGGGGCGGAGAACACCTCGCTTCCACTTTAGAGAACTTGGCTGCAGCTGGATGTCATTACCGACAGCATCGAACCGACTGTTCCATGCCACCAGAGCGGTGTATTTACTGAACTGCCAGCCGAACTCAGGTTTCCGAGCTGCGAGAATAGATATGTAACTTACAGGAGCTGCGTCTGTTTGATAAACCCTCCCGTGGTGGGGAGCGCTGAACTCCCACCGCAGGGGAGAGGAGGGAGAAACAACAGGTCCAATCCCCCCGTTTACACACCGAGCGTCCCGCTGACCTGCTCCTGCTCCTGCTCCTGCTCCAGCCCGACGGTGCCTCCGCCGCCTCCGCAGCGCCGCGCCGGGACCGCCGGGAGCCGGGACAGCCGGGATAGCTGGGACAGCCGGGATTGCCCGGGGCCGTTCTCCACCGCCTCCTCGCGCCGAGGGACGCCCAGAGAGCGGTCGAACCCCGCGGCCTCCCCGAACCCTCCCTCGCAACCCGTCCGGATCTCGACCCTGATCCCGATCCCGACCCGGCTCCACTCGGGGCCGCCCCCACGTGACAGCGCCCGGCGCTCCCGCCCCCCCGCGCAGGCAGGTGCTCCAGGGAATTTCTGTGCGAACCCAGGGGTTTGGGCAATTTGCCTTCAGTTTCTGATTTTTATTCTTCGTATCATTCTTGCTGGAAGTAGAACTATTGACTAAAACTGTGTGTAGTTTATTAACTAAAGCAAGCTACCCGGCACTTTTTTTTGGTGCGTATTCCTGCATTCCTGCATACCAGGGATTTTTTAGGTTAACAAAAACATTATATTATTAACAGAGAAAAACAATACACTCTTTCCCAGAAATTTAAAAATCCAGTATTTCTATACTAAAAGCACTTCTTATCTACTTTAATTCTACTAGTAAAACAATAGCATAGGTAATTTATATTAGTAAAAGTGGTTTATATCCTATTCCTGTTGACTCCTGTTTAAAAAACATTCTCTGGTGTTCTGTTTATGATTGCAAAAATCTCTAGTACAGGAAGTCTCCAAGGAAGCAAACATTAAACAAAAACTCACGCTCAAAAAGTGTAGGTTTTTCTTCTGCCTCTAGAGATTCCTGGATTACTTCTAGAAATTTGGGAAGTGCTACAAGTTTTGGTCATTGGGAGTTTGCTGGTCACTGAGTGCCTTAGTGATTCAATATCTGACAAGGGTTTCTGGTGACCAAACAGGTCATCCCACACTGACACAGCTCTTTCACAGCAAGTGTGCGCCAAGTACTTCTGATGATGTCAGTTTTCCAGTGAGTTGGCTAAACAAAAGGGAGCCCCTGGTGGTCTAGTGGTTAAGGACGCGGCGCTGTCACCGCCGAGACCCAGGTTCGATTCCTGGTCAGG
>JAYRBT010000177.1:6310746-6411373 GCA_036023395.1 Myiotriccus ornatus | reverse complement strand
AAATCCAATGCGCAGGCTGGAAGGTGTAAAGACCTTCCCCGGTTCTTCGTTCGCGAAGTCTGGCCATTATTATTATATATTATTATGTTCTTGGTTACTTCTGTCTGCGATTGTGATGGTTGCTATCACACAAATCTTTTTCTCACAGTCATACATACAGACACAGTAAGTCATGCCTTCACTTCTGTTCTAGAGGCAGACCTTGGGCAGCTCTGGCTGATGTGGTTTGGTGTTACAATTCAGTTAGTGTGATGAACAAAACACTCTGTGCTTGCTTAGCTGCAGAAATGAGCTGTGGTGTGTGACTTGTCACAGCTCTCAGGCAGTGAAGATTAGCTTAAGCCACTTTCATCTAAGCTCAACGTTAGCCAGAGCAGACAAGGCCAGTTATTGTGACTCAGCTGATACACAGAAACTTGGTCACATGCCTGAGCTCTTGATTTGTTTACTGATCAGCTTTCTTTTGGTGTTTTCTGATGTTTGCTGAGATGTGACTTCATAGAGGATAAATGATACCTTCTGTGGAGATTAAAGAAAAGTGGGCAACTGCATAGCTGAGTCTTTGCTGATACACGTGTTAAAATTATCTTAAGGTCAGTCTGCAAGCAGTCACAAAAGTCTGCTAGAAAAAAACCCAACCACCCACGCAACCAACCATAACACCCAGCCCCAAAAGCCAACCGAACAACAGAAAAAAGCAGCAGGTCCCTATCTCTAATGCTTATCTTGGACCCAGTAGCTGATCATCTACATGAGAGTAGTGTAGCGTACATTACCTGAAAATTATGAGTAATTGACCGTGATTGACAAATCAACAGGAGCTCCCAGTTTTCCCTGGGGACACGTAGCTTTTTCTACACAATACAGGTTTCCTGTCAAAGAATCCTTCTTGACTCTTTCTGTAATCTGAATTGTAGCTACTTCCCCATTTCCTTTTTTCCCTGTCTCTACCTTCAGAGATAAACTTTGTTTTTGTCTGAAAGTTTATCTAGCATCTAAGACTTATTTTGTTCATCCACCAGACTGCTGATTTTCAACTTTTCTCCACTCTTAGGTGTTTTTTTTTGTTTGTTTGTTGTTGTTTTGGTTTTGTTTGTTTGCTTTCTTTTTAAGGCTAAAATGTCTCCTCTCTTTCCCTGCCTTTGAACTGTAACCCTGTTTTGTAGATGACTGCCCATATACTTTCATTAGATTTCAGAAGTAACCAGAGAAATATATCCTAATGTGTTTTAATTTTTTAAATTAACTAGCATAGTGATCTAAAGTCTCGTACCATAAAACATACACAATGTTAGTTTTACAGTGTATGGCCTATAAGTTTAAAGCTAATTATCGAGAAAGAGAGATGATTTAAGATGATGAAGATTTGAGTTTATGGCAGATTTTATGTAAATTTGAAAGTATTAGTGGGGGACTATAAATAATGTCAGCCACTTCAAAATTCTCCTTTGTCTTGCATGGCCAAAACAAACCACCTTGCCCTCTTCAGTTAAATTTAGATATGTGCCTTGTGTACTTTATGGTCTCGTTATAGATGAATGGATCTTATCACAAATCAAAGTCTCAGCATATGTTTCTGTTGGTTGGAAGTAAACAAATCCAAACCAAAATCTTCTCTGTGAGCTGCCTATGTACACATTTCCAGTTAGGAAACCAGAGACATGTTCCTTATGAATTATGCATTCTGCCCCCATCCCATAATGGGAGAAGAACTGGTCTAAAACTTGTGGGTGGAAGCTGTACAGCCTTCATGCACCTTTATACCACCTTGGGCCTAGAGCTGGTAGGGAACCAAGTTAAGTACCAGCATGAGAAAGGTGGTTTTTAGCTTGATCACAGTGCCACAGCTGCAGGAGTTTTGGTTGCTCTGAGAAAACCTGCCAATGACCTCAGAATCCTGTTGTGATTTCACACTGATTGCAGCTACATAAGCCTCTAAATGAACTTGTCTCTGTTTGAAAACTAAAACTTTCCTTCTGTGCCTTACTGTTGTTTCTGTTAGTTCAAATAAAAAGAGAATTAGTCATAGAAGAAGTTGTTTATGAATACTGTGAATTTTGACACTTAGAGAGTTAGCTAACCATTTCAGGTAATTTGTGGCTTAATTTTGTTATACAGATTCAAACTTAAATTTAAGATGTGTATGTTACTGTGTGTTATCATAACACTATTTTATTCTCTGCATCTTCTTAAGGTGAACTGGGTTTGACTTGTTATGTTAATAAATAGTTAGGAGATTCTGTCTCCCAAAAAATCCTCTCTGGACAGGAAATAACTATGGTCAGTCATCTTTATTGTGGCTCTGATATTCATTTTAGCAAAAGTGCTCTATCTTGATATGGAACTAGGGTTTTTTTTTTTGCATATTTATAATCACCATGGTCCTCATTGTTTTCCTAAATATAAATTTATGTCAAGTCAAAAGAAGCACCCCAGTATCAAAAACCTGTTGGTATGATAATGGCTGAATTTCTGTTATTACTGTAGCTTGAGATAGTGGCTTTCTGCATCCAGACCTGAACTGTGTCTTGATTCAGCCTGAAAAATGTTTCACTTTTGGTATTGTAAATCATTTATTCCTGCTGTTAACATCTCTTTTTAGCTGATATATTCAGGAAAAAGTTCACTTCTTTCAGACTGGTTTGAAAAACTCCTTTAGTCTTAAAGCCTAGTTCATCATTCATAGAGAACCTAAAATGCTGACTTTATTCAGTGCAACTGTACACAGATTAAATATTTGTTTCCCTGAAGGAATGGAAGGAATAAAGATATGAATTTAGTTCTCCTTTGTTGTGCTTGCACACTATCAGATATCAGGATTCTCTTTCTGTGTATGTACCACATTCCTTTTCAAAAAGTATTCATACCTTGTTTATGGGCATTCCTTATTGTTTTTTTGGTTAGTCAGTCATGTGGTGTTGTATTTCCTCACCAAACAGTCAAACAAATTCTTTTAGCATAGACACAAACAAGGGTGAAGTTAGAAGTAATGTTTATGAATACTAGTACTTACAGTGTTGAAGTTAATTTAATGTTGTGAGTAGTGTCAGACAAATATAATTACAGCAAATATTAGTATAAATAATTCAGCAAGTAGTTTGCTTATGGATATGATAATCAGCACCTTCCTTAGCCTATAATTCCATTAGAGGGAGCCAATAAAATCATATCTACTAAGATAAACTGCAACTTAATTGTGCCACCTGGATTTCAGTGCTGTGATCTGACAGATAAATCTATGGAGGTTTATGATGCAGAAGTAGCTGGATGGTGGTGGGTGGGGAGAACTCAAATATTTTCATTTAAAAGAATTACATCCCTTCTGCTCTTCAAGAAGAAGATGGTGCTGTTATGAAATAAGCTCAGGATACATGGTTGTAGGGTTTTGATTTCACATGGAAAACTATAATGGCTCATGTGGATTGTTTTGTATTTGTACACTTGTGTACCTTCATTTTTTCCTGCTTATGTATACCCACTTGTGCATGTCAAAACATAAACATGCAAGTTTCTGACTGTTGCCAACATATTTTGAATTTCTTGGACAGAAAAATAAATGTACATGCTTCATACCTACTGGTTAGTAAAACAAACATTGCTCTCAGTAAAAATTTTTTAAGAAATAAAGATTTATTCAAAGTACATATTTAAAGTTCAGGGCTGCTCACTATGAGAAAGACACTGAGGTGCTGGAGAGTGTCCGTAGAGGAGGCACAGAGATGGTGAAGGGTCTGGACCAAAATGAGGAGCAGCTGAGGGAGCTGGCATTGTTTAGCCTGGAGAAGAGAATGCTCAGAGACACCTCTTCAACTCTCTGCCAGGCAACTATCAGTAGGACAAAGAGCAGTGGCCTCAAGCTGCACCAGGGGAGGTTCAGTTTGGATTTTGGAAAAATTTCCTCACCTAAAGGGTCGTTAAGTATTGGAATGGGCTGTCCAAGGAAGTTGTGAAGTCACCATCCCTGGAGGTGTTCAAAAAACATGTAGATGTGGCACTTAATGCTATGTTTTAGTTGACTTCGTGGTGTTCAGTTGAAGATTGGACGTGATCTTGGAGGTCTCTTCCAGCTTCAATGATTCTACGATTCTATATCATACAATTTATGGTTGGGTAATTAATGATATTTCTTTGATATTTAGCAAGAAATTATTTGTTGACAAGATTGATTAGAAATGTAGTGGTACCAAATGTGCAGCAAGAACAGGAATATGTTATTTTTCTTATGATACCAATACTATGGTGTGAAAAAAAAGGATTCAGAGTAGCCTGGAGGTTTTTCCAGCTTGTCTACATGCAAGTTCTATGAACTTAAAACAATACATTGTGACTTCACTGCTGTTATTAATCCTGCAAGTTTATGTTTGCATTTTATGGCCAAAAAATTGAATAGGAAATGCATTTTTTTCTGGATGTACTCACTAGCTTCCGAAATAGGGGAGCAGACAAACAATTCATAGCATTCAGCAAAATTGCTTTTGCTAGAAAGATTACTGAATTTTTTTTTCCTTTTTTTTGGACATTGATAAGACATAAAATTTTCCATGGTGATACCAGTTCTGCACAGACTTCAGAGGTTATTGCCTCTGGGACTGAAATACCTGATTTCAGATGGTTCCCCCTTTTTTTTTTTTTTGCTTCTGTATAAAGAAGAGCTAAGGGTTTAAACCAGGTTTTGAATCTTTTTTGTCAAAGCTGCTTTTACCAACTGTACATGTAGCACTGGAAAGCTGGCATTAAAGCAGGATGCATCTTACAGACACATTAAAATTGCTTTTGGAAAAATACAGTGTGAACGTAAAGCCAAAGTAAATCTTTGCAGTTCTTACAGGAAGAACTGTATGGGACAGTATTGATTTTAAATTGAGTATGTACACAGGAAATTATGTTTCTATCTTCTAATCCTCAATTAAATGGACAGTAATAATGCAAGCAGTCTAAGACTGGACCTTTAAAAGAAAAAATAATTGGTCATATGTGTTGTTTAAACTAAATAGTCTGACAAAACACATATTTAAAAACTCCCAAAAAACCTTAATTCTTTCTGGATGTTTGTTAAATGATTACAGAAATTTACAGGTATTACATGGGATCAGAAAAAAAAAAAAAAAAGAACAAAATACAAGATCAGTGCTGCTCCCAAAAATACTGTAAGGTGATAACTTATACAATAGTATTTGGGTAACAGATAAATGTGTAAGAAGTTTAGGATGTAATTCATTGCATTAGCAACTAGTGTTCATATCTTTGATTCTTTCCTTTTCCAGCTAATTAAGAATAAGAAAATTATGATTAACTTTGAAGTCACAGAACAATCAGGTGCACCAGTCCTCTATTTAAATGATCTTTACTTGGACATCCGAATTAAAATACTGTTTCTAACCTTATGTATCACACAGACTGAGTGTTCCTTGTGCAAATACAGAAAAGTTGGTCTATTCAAGTGATTTTTGTCAGCTTTGGAGCTTCATTAGTTTTCAGGAGGGGCACTGATTCCTAGAGAAAAAATAGACACCTGACAACATGTTAATTTTTCTCAGTTTACTTGCCAGGATGGCTTAGATAGTGCCCTGGAGACCACTCCTTCTCTCTGCAGGTAACTGCTCTTGTGATCTACCACCTGCCAAAATTCAAGGTTGCTCAAACCAATATTGTTCCTGAGAGTGGATATTGCGAGTCTCCTGTAACTGAAAATTTCTGAGATGAAAAGGTCTGTGCCAAGGCTCAGTAGGCTTGTAGTCAGAGAACTTTGTGATGTCTAACCTGACCGCAGTTTGAATTATTTCTGTCCATCAGTGATAAGGGGGACAGATGCTTCTCTTCTGCTTTGCAATAGCTTTTTACCTATTTGATGCTTGGGAGTTTTTTTGTAATTGTGAAAATCATTTCTGCCTAAGTGTAGTCTTTGCTCTTGTTCTTACTGAATTTTATCCTATTTTTTTCTGACCGTTTTTCGGATGAATTTTGTTAAAAATAGGTAGGCCAAAAATTGAATCTTTAACGACACGTAGACTTGGAAAGAGTTGGTTTAGCACATAGAAAACAGCACTGAGCTAGCAGGAACTGGATATAATGCTTTGATAGTAAGGACCCAAGGCAGCAAACAACTGGGCCTCTCTTGGCCTGTGTTCGTTAGAGATCTCTGTGTCCTCTTGATTAAAGTGAGTAAGAGGAGTGTACCTCCGAATGTAGCAATCCCAAGTCTTTGAGCTCACAGTTTGTGAAAACTTACAGGCTAAAAATGACTACAGATCTAGTAAAGTTAGGATTGATAGTGTCACTTTCTATGGCCATGGTTTTGTTTGGAAATCTTATTAATGGTTAAGGTAAAAATATAGTTAAAACAGTATTGGAAACTCCTTATGTTAAATAACCTCTGTACTCCGTGTAGGTATTACTTTGTGTAGGTAAAACCACAGTTGCTTCAAACAAATTAAGTTCAATATTTCTGTACAATATTCTTTATGACAACCACTGGAACCCCTGCAGCATGCACGATGTAAATCCTGAAAATGCAAAAGTTGGTTGTTACACATACGGGTAAATAAATGTGTTTATTCCAGAATGCTGAAGATTTGTTTTTAAAAATTTACTTTGTGAAAGCACATTCATGCAGGTTTTTCTAAACCTCCATATAGGTCTGAACAGAAATAAGATATCTGACTACTCCAAACAGGTCAAGAGAGTCCTGTGTACAAAAAACATAACTTATTACAGGCATTATGAAAAAAACATGACCGGCTCTCAAGATTAAGACATTTTTTTGTCAATTTTAATATTTTCTGCTTCCTGTCTAATTTGAAGGAAATCTAGACCATAACATCCTCAAATTCTGTTCTATACAAGTGGCTTATTTTAGAAAAGCAAAGTGATGATTTAGAATATATTTGCTCTGGGAATAAAAAGCCAACCTGAACTAAACTGCTTTTTCATTTTATTGGGACAGAAACATTCATGTAACACATTTTCTACTTCTAGAAGTTTAAGTAACTTAGTCAGAAACAAAGGTGTATTTTCCTTTACAGGCTTAGCATGTTCTAAAGTGGGTATATCTACTGCTGCTCCCAAATGCTGGATCTTTCAGACTGTCATTAGTTGGATGAAGACATTATTGGGAAATAGAAAACCAGGTGACAGGCTACTTGGAACTCTCAAAAATTAGCCATTTTAGAAGTATTTACTTTTTGAGATACTCCTAGAGGTCTATCAAATAACAAAATATTTTCTACAGACATTTTTTCCTTTGTTCCTCCACTCTTAAGAAACAGTTCAAAAACCAGAAAGAAAAGCCTCAGTCTTGTAGTCACGGAGTGGGCACTGACTCACTGCATCGGGTCAGTCCCACTGAGAAGTCAGCTCAAAATAAAAAGGAAAGGCAGATGGTTATCTGTAATAAATATGGCACTCACATAGGGAGCATTTCAGATTTTTTTTTTATTAGCATTAACCTTTTCCACATAAAGATTTTACTTGTTCAAAATTATTTTAAAAGGGGTTTCAAACAACAGCCTTTTTGAAATATTTTGCAATAATAAATTTCAAGACAAATTAAACCCATGGTTTATGTTGTTTGTGAACAGCAGGAAAAACTGAGTAACACCCAGATATCACCAATAGAAAATTTTTAAGGTTCTATACATACATATATGCGTGTGTGTGTGTGTGTGCGCGCACACTGGAAGATGTTGACAGAGTCATAAATTAAACCTAATACTGAGAATCCTGCCATAATGGGCATGTGTGCACATCCCCTTCATGTTTTGTATAAAACCTCCAGATGACCTTATTTTCATGTGAGTACCAGATTTTTTATTTGAAATTAACTGTTAGTTTCAATCACAAGAGAAAATTTTTATACTTACAAGATATGAACAAAATGAAAAAACTTCACTATTGTCTTTTTTATGTATGTTTTACTGGTGAGATATGTTACTAAATGGATCTTGTTTCTTAGGGAAACTCCCTATGTGATTTGGTAACTCTTGTGCATAGTCAGTTATTTCGGCTTATCCCTTAAAATATCAACTGCTAACAATATTTTGTTTTTTTAAATGCCCTGTGTAGTTGCAGTAATGATGTCACAGGACTTATGGCATGTTTAATAGAAAAGGTCACTAAGGAAAAGTGCCAGTTCCAGCACTTGGGTCAGGCATTGCTACAGGCTTGAGGATGAGTGGCTGGAAAGTTGTCTGATGAAAAAGGACCCAGAGGTGCTGCTTGACAGCTGCTGAATGTGAGCCAGCAGTGTGCCCAGGTGACCAAGAGGGCCAGTGGCACATGGCTTGTATCAAGAATAGCGTGTCCAGCAGGACCAGGGAAGTGATTGTCCTTCTGTACTTGGCACTGGCAAGGTCACACCTTGTGTCCCATGTCCAGTTCTGAGCCCCTCAATTAAGGAAGGACACTGAGGTGCTAGAGTGAGTCCGTAGAAGGGCAGTGGAGCTGGTGAAGGGTCTGGAAGGTAAGTCCTATGAAGAGCAGCTGAGGGAGCTGGGGGTGTTTAGCCTGGAGGAAAGGAGGCCCAGGGGTGACCTTATTGCTCTCCACAGCTCCCTGAAAGGAGAGTGTAGCCAGGTGGGGGTTGGCCTCTTCTCTTAGGCAGTCACTGACAGGATGAGAGGACATAGTCTTACGCTGCACCAGGGGAGGTTAAGGCTGGACATCAGGGGGAATTTCTTCACAGAAAGGGTTATCAAGCATTGGAATGGGCTGCCCAGGGAAGTGGTGGAGTCGCCACCCCTGAAGATGGTTAAGGAAAGACTGGATGTGGCACCTAGTGCCATGGTCTAGTTGACAACGTAGTGTTCACTCAAAGGTTGGACTCGATTTCAGAGGTCTTCTCCAACTTAATTGACTCTGTGGTTCTGTACATTGTTTTTTTCTGGGCTTAAGGCTCAATATGATGAAAGTGTAATAAAATGTTATTTTCTTATTTGCAATCCAAAACCATGAAAAGTTCAAATAACTTAAAAAGTCACAAGTCTGGATTTTTGCCTTCAGGAGGAGTTATTTCTTTAGTATTAGGAGAGCCATGTCTTAATGGTTTTGGTTCTGCAGTTGCTTTGCTAAGCTTCCATGCACGTCTCTGCAGCTGTGTCCTCTGACTGGTGACCCTGACACAAGGGGTGGGAAACATCATGTGGGGAAAAAGTGCACTGTTACAGAGCAGGATGACAGTAGGCATGTAATATTTGCATTGCTTCATGGTAAACCCATCTATAATAAACATTTAGTGTGGATTTTTCTTATATGGTGTCTGCTTGCATGAATACTAAAACAGGCTCACATTCTCCACATCCAGGCAGATAGAATAGAAGAAGAAAAAGAGAAAGGAAGATTATTTTCTGAGAAACAAGCCTGTCTCTGGGCTCTGTGAAAATAAACCCAGTTATACTGACATAATTTACACCATGCTCCCAGTATCAACCTATGCTGTACTGGCAAATTGCTTTTAACGTACAGTCCACAGATCCTTGGCATCCACAAAAACGTAAGCAAGCATACTGTTCAGAAAGCTTAAATTCATCACAAAGGTGTCAATAAATCAGAGAGGGCTGAAAACCTTTCTGTCTATGATAATTCTGATTATTTCAAGTGCAAACAAGACACAATCCTTGTAGATTATCCTGACGTGAGCCAGGTTTCTGCAGAAGGGTCAGTCAGGATTTAATGCAGGAAGGGAGAGGGTAACTGTGGTATCAGTGAAGAGGTGAGGGATCTTTTTTGCAGCATCGAGGAGTGCTGCTGTTGTTAGGAGGATGATGCTCCCGCTGTCATAGCGGGGAGCACTGGATTCTACCCTGAGAGCTACAGGAAAGCAAAAGAGCTAACACAAGAGCACCTCTCTGTGATCTGAACATGAAAATGCAACTCTGAAAAAGCAAAAAGCCAGTGGTTCAGATGAAACAAGCACATGGAGAAGGCACAGCGTGACGAGACAGCAGCAGTAATGGATGTTATCTAGATGGTGAAGGTAGAGGTCATAGACTCATTTGTATTTTTTGTTCCTGAGGAAGACTTCTCTGTGTTCATCTCCTTGTACCAATTTCATTCCCATGGTAACAATCGTATCATCTACCTGAACTGGGAGTCAATGCCCTCTTTCATGCAGTCTTGTCAGGGTTTACTACTGCCTTGCCAACAGTGCTTTGTCCTTGCTTTTTGGCAACTGCTATACTGGAGAAGATTATTCAATTCAGATATTCCTGATTGTTTCCTTTCCATTTCTGAACAGGCAGTCCTTATTTTTGCCCTTTTTCATTCAGGAGTTAACCAAATGCCTCTTCTGACTTCCTCAAAAATATCTGCTTGTGTTCTATCAGTTATGAAAATTAATTCATACATATTTATGAGGTTACCAAAAAGTTGGAGGAGAAAGCATGCTGTGTCATTGCTGCTGTAAACCTAAGATACTGTTGTCATCCAGTCCACAAAATTCATATGCTACCCCAACCCACAGCCAATTTCCCAGCGTATTTCATGCTGCAGGACCAGTAGCCCAATCTATGTTGTGCCTCAGGTGGAGTGTGAGCAAGACTGAAGCATTATAAGTTGTTCTTTATCTTTACCACAGTCGTGGTGAAACGCTCGTTGTGGAAACTCACAGATGAGTGCAGAGATTGGATCATATTCAGTGTTAGAGAATAACACTAAAAATATCCATGGGGATTAAGAAAAACAAAAGCAGTGTGAAAGTTCATCCTTTAAACTATAAAATAGAGCCAGAGTGAGCCTCAGATTGAAAAGAACCGCCCCCACCTCCAGGTCCCAAGAAACTCCTTCAGTGGCCTGCAACAGATTCCTTATGTGGTGCTGGCACAGTGGCTATAAGGATTCCAACTGCTCTCCTCCCCTCTCACTTGGGGCTCCGTGCAGAGGAGATGGAATCTCCTCACAGTCCAGGGACAGGACCAGGTGATGCGGAAGAAGGGCCTACACAGCACTTGACAATGAGCAATTCTTTTAGGGAGTGCTGGGAGACCTTGTTCAAGGTGGCTGTGTCTCCCTCTCCTGTGGGTGGGAAGTCTGGAGGCTTCACCCCCTCTTGGCCACTGTCAAGCCCAGGGTGCTTTAAATTTATTATGAAGCTTGGATTTCCAGGGCAGCAAGGTTCAGAGAAGATCCTACTTGGACTTTTGAGGATTGCTCATTGAAAGGTCTACCTAGAAGAGTATCATAGGCTTTCTCTGTTGTGTAATAGGGTGGCAGATAGCACATCCCAAGAATGCCTTTTTCTAAAGAGCAGACTCAATCCATGTTTGCATCAAAAGCTTTTATTTCTTAAATAAAGAAAATTATACATCTTTTTACAGTAAAAGATCTCAAGGCCTTCCCAAGGTGGCTAATACCATTTTGTATTTAGGTGTTTGTAATTTTACAGATAAGGAATAAAAGACCAAATAGTCAAGCCTGCCTTTAACCTATGGTTACACAGGAAACCAGTGCCAACCCACCTTACTTTCAGCCTGAGATGTCTTTAACTATGCTTTCCTATGGCTTCTGTTAAACAGAAGTAATGCTCTAGTCATTAAGACTGCTTAGAATGTTACAGCTTTTTTTTTTTTTTTTAAAGCAGAGTATCACTATTGCAGCTCGGGAGTCTATACACTTAGTTGAATTCTGGAAGTCCTTTTCAAAATCGTTCTCTGATGTTTGGTTGTTCTTTTGAGGCTATTTTTAGGCAGGACAACAGTTCTTTCAGTATAAAGAACAAAATGGGCTTTCTGTAGAAACAACTGTGGATTGCTATTCAAGCACCATTTTTTTGTGGGTTTTTGTGGGAGGCTTTTGCTATTGTGTTTAGTTTTCCTTTGTGTGTGGTTTTTTTGCTTGTTTGTTATTAAACAGAAATACAGCTGTCATTAAAATTTTTTAAAAAACCCGACAACTCAAAACTGCAGCCGGTACCTGTATTTCACACTAAAAGTTTGGTTGTTGAAACAAAAATGTGTTTGTATTTACCTGGAGTTTATCTGTTACTCACAAACACAGGACTGAGCAGTGACATGCCCTCTCTTGCAGCACTGTGCTCATCAGGACCACCTTTATGAACAGGTATTTTCCTGGAGCTGGAGGATAGGATGAGAAAGATTCTACTACAACCAGTGGAAGTGATTTGAAGCATTGGGAAATGCCTCTCAACTAGATACTGAATGAGGACTAATGAGAAAGGAAACAAAGAGTGACATGTAGAACATTTAAAAAAACCAGTGTTTGATACAGTGCAGATAATCTAGGAATGTTCCTTCCAATGCACAATCTAAAAAATACACTAAAAAAATATTGAAAAGTGGCAACTTGAAGTTGATAAAAGTGAATATTTAGCTGCAGCTAATGTATGGTCAGGTTCAAAAGTGGACTGTACAGCTATATGGATAAGAAAAAGGTGGAAATTTCATGGAAATATCCTAGAAGTTCAGTGATTAGAAATAGCCTCGATATAGCACAAGAGTTATATGTTAAATATAAACGATGTTTGTGAGGGTCTCTACACTTATACTTTGTGATGTAATAAACCTCTCCTGTTAAAACTTACAGATAATTTCTCTGGAAGCATGTGATTTTATATTGCTTACCAGAAGGCTTTCCAAACCGACCTTCAGAGTAGTGGAGATTGTCAGATAGTGTGTATTGGACAGGAAGGACTTCTGATTTTATTTCCATAGCACTGAAGCAAAATACATAGTTTTCAGAGAAAGAGAACATGTCAGAGATGGATTGTTATTCCTTTTAATTAATCTCAGACTTGAGGACTTGTGTGTGTGTATGGGTTGCCCATGTGTAGCATTTAGTCATCATGTAATTTATAATGGACACTTTACGTATTCATCACTGGACATTAGTCTAAGATTGCTGGGGTATGTAAGCCTAAATTTATGTGAAGTAAGTGAAAGTCGTAACGGATGGGTGTAATGTAATTTTAATACACATTAATGGTCATGTTGACATGGGACTGGCAGCTTTTAAGTCTATTTGAAAAGTTGCTGAAGATTCTAAACTTTCTGCTGTGTATGAAGCTTGTAAATGATCTGAGATCCATCACCCCAGGCAAAGAGCTGCTTTTCTTTAGGATTGTAATGTATAGTGGAATGGCTGCCCTGACGTTTTGGGAAATGCAATGCTGGGGTTTCATAGGTATTTACAACATCCAAAACATCATAAACACATCGTATGCGAGAGGTGCCACTACTAGGAGAGTTGTAGACAACGTAGAGTGTGTTGCATGCCATGAAAGCTGCTTCAGCATCCTTGCTGCTGCAGGGTGTATCCCAAGTGTGCTCCACTGCCATGGTTATGTGGTTGATTTTAGTAATTACAATCTTTCCTCCAGTCTCTGGCTCTGCATGGATTGCCCAGAGCCCTTGCTCATCAATGGCAAGATCTATTTTTGTGTGTGGGGAAAGCTGATAGGCAGGAATCCTTCCAGCCCCTGGCAGTAGCATTTGGTCAGCTACTTTTCTGCTCTGTATATTGAATTTAGTAATCTCATTTAAGGAGCCATATCTATGATAGAACAGGAAACCCTGATATATGACGTGGCCAGTTCCTTCCCAGGGAAATGGCAATGTGACTCTGTGAGCACTTAGTGTCTGATTATTTTCCATGAATGTCATTATATTTGCAAATTCCAAAATAACATTATTTACAGAACCATTTAATAAATAAATCTTTGTATGCTTTTTGCCAGGATCTTTCATCCAAGAGCCATGCTTATCTCCAGTCTTCTTAACTATCTTTAGGGACTTAATACTTGCGAGCATGTGGTCACAACCTGTAAGGAAACACCCAAAGGAAAAGAAAAATTAGAATATCTCTGAATTTTCTGGTTTTCTTTCTTTGAAATACTTAATTTCCTTTCAATTCTACTCTAAGACCAGGGTCAATGTATCAGTAGATGTCAGCAATGTGCTGTAATAAATAGTGCTGAAGATAGTTTTATATGATATATTCCTGCTAAGAAAACTGTATTTTCATCTACCCCTAGTGTGTTGGGCTTTGTTCTATTAGACCAGTGGTATCCAAAAGGGATTCCATTTGTATACCCAAGAGGAGACCAAGAGCACAGTTAGCAGTTCTGTGATTATTCTTGTCAGCTCTTTTACAGGGTTATAATTTTAACTTCAGAGAACTGACTTCTGATTTAAGTTAACACAGTAAAATAATCAAATTTATCTCCTATTGAAGGCATGTAAATCAAAATCCATTTTCCTGATATGCCATATGTATAGTATTTTTCTTTCAGGACTTCTCTTATCCTCACTTAGCCTCTTTTTATACATTTATATTATAAAGACAAATAAAAATAGATCAGCATAACAGAAAGCCAAAACACTGGGTTATCTTCCCACTCCCATTCCCAACACCTGCAGCACGAAGGAACTAGAACAAATGCATAGATCATAAAACCAGGAATGTGTATACATTCTTTAAAGAACTGGTATGGTGTCTGTGTTATCAATTCGTGTGCTAGGGGCATGGCTGGTGGGATTGCATAGTTGTTTACCTCACTATAGGGTTAAAATTGGTGTCAGCAGAGAGCCAGTCATTATTTTGGCTCTGCTGCATTTTTGTATGCACTCTGAATAGACGTTTAAAACCAAAAAGCATCAAGCTTGTGAAGACTCGGGCATTTAGATGCTAAGGTCTTTATCAAGCACCATCCTTTCCAGCAAAAACTCTATTGCAAAACGTATTAACAAGCTTGTTTGCCAAAGGCACCAATAAATTACAAGACACAGTATTTGAAGTTTAAAGAACTGCTTTCAGTGAAGTGCAGCCATTTCAGTAAACAGAACAAACAAAGCTCTAAGGCAGGAAGTTCTGGCAGCAGATGAAATAGAAAAAGCAAAACCAGCTTCCCTATTTGGCCTGATATGAACCTATTGAAGTCAGTGGCAAGATTCCAGTTGCCTGTAGAAAGCAATATTTATGTCATTTGTGTGTACTGATACCCTCTAATCAAAGAATTTGCATATTACTGCTCCAGCATGGAGTTTTTTGGTTTTGGTTTGTGTTTTGTTGTTGTTGTTTTTTGTTGTTTTGTTGTGTTTTGTTTTTTTTTTTTAAGTTCTCACTCTGGAAGCACCATCTCTGAACAAGACACAGTAGCTTTCTCAAAAGTAAAATTTACTGGTTAAATAGATTCTTGAAACTTAAAGTTGCTGAATTAAAATACCTAACCAGCATGAGCAACATCTTCCTCTGCAGGAGAAATAGCCAGGTTACTATCACAAATCTATGGAGTGTCTCTCTTCCTGGGGGAAAATTTTAACTCTCTTTGGTTTTTATAACAGCTTGGAGGGAGACTAAGAAATCGAGACATTCACAGTGAGCAAAAATTTTACCAAAATTTCCCCACAGTCTCTGTAATGATACCTTCAAAGCCCACTGTTTCTTATCACACCCCTAAATGTGTAGAAGATAATTTCGCATTTCCCATCCAAAGCAGGATGAAGTATTGGCTATTGCATGTAAAAACAGAGATTCTACATGATTGTTTTCAAGTCTGTGTGAACTTGCTTAAACCAAAACCATTAACACAGCTGGACTTAAAAAATACTTTTCTGCCTGAGTTTTGGAGTGACTCAGCAGAAATAGTCATAGATTCTGGTTAAGATATGATGTGATAGAAGCAGAGATGCTATTTGCTAGAGTTGAGGGTCTTGCTACTTTTTCCAAGTGCTGTAAAATCTACACAGTGATTAGTTTTGCCATCGACTTCAATGGGGAAAGTTTCTGATTAGTACTGACAGGAAAGTAGAAGTTGAAAGTAAAGTCACTAAGAACTGCTACAATGATTTCCAGTAAGGGAAAATGGAAAGTAATTTTTCCGCCATGAAACTCTCAGAAAGGTATAATTTTCAGTGTCCTAAACACAATCAGTTTAAAAATTCCTCAATTTTTTTGCCTCTCTAAAAAAAATACCTAATGTTAAAAAGTTCTGTATATGGACAACAGAAGTTTTGATAGTCAACACACTCAATTGTGGTGTATGATTAAAGCTTAGCAGCAGAATTGGTGACTGCTTTTGTAATCGTCTGCATTAATACTGTTTTGCTAGAAAAGTTCAAGAAAGAAATTGTACACTTATTTGTAAAATTAAATCAGTGTAATTCTATTGAACTTAGTGGAATTATATAAATGATGCTGCTAAAGGTCTTTCACCTGTCTTAAAAAAAAAGCCAACTGTTTATGACTTATTGTTTATTTTTCATTTCTTACTTCTATGAAAACAGACTGCTTTATATATGTCTGCAATATATAATTTACATCTACAAATTAACTCTTTAAGGTAAAAATACATTTTTTTTAAAGTATAGATTGTATATATATATATATGCTTCATGCTAGGTACCTTAACACTTAATTTTCAAATCAGAACTGAGCTTTGCTTATGTCTAAGTCAGAGTGCTCACCTGATAAAGTACATATGCAAATTGTGAATGAAGTGTTTTATTAACTCACTTTTGAGTTGAGATTTTGACCCTTGCCCACTCCAGAAAGCAAAGGTCACCATCAGTTCCTTATTATAGCTGCAGTACTCAGAAATGCATATCTTCAGAGGATTTTCCATTACTTTATAATAAAAAGTAGCTTCCAAAGAATTAATTTGATATGCAGTTAGGATATATGCAAAATAAATGTTTGACTTGTACTCCCTCCCTCTCCCATACCTTTTTTGCATACACATAGTTTTTATATGTCTAGTATTTACACAGCCAAATTCCCTCGCAATTATCTGTGGTATTCATGTAGCTAAAGGAAATATGTTATTGTGATGGTTTTGGTCTAGGTCTTCCTGGTAACCAGCTTGTAACCAAAGAAGTGACCATGTACCCAGTATTCCGTACGGTTTTTACGTAAACCAGAGTATAAATAAGTTGGAGATTAGAGACCTCGCTCTCTTCTCTTCGGGCGAGGTTCAGGAGCAGTTCGTCCTTGTGTTGGTCTCGCTTATCCAGAGGCCTGCAGCGTCCACTGGCCTGCCACGTGGAGGTTTGGAGAGTGCTGGCTGTGTCTGCCAATCTTGCTTTTCTAAGGGACATGGTGACATTTGTTTTGCTAGTTATTAGTATAATTCTTGAGTTTGATTGTGTATATCTGTTCGGTGTCCCTTTTTATCCTCTTTTGTCCCTTTTTCCCCTTTCCCTTTCCCTTTGGGGAGTGTTTGGATTCCCTGCGCTGTGTACATACCATCTTAATTGTATATAACTGTAATATACATAAATATATATATTTTTATGTAGTTAGCTTGATTTCGGGTTCTTCAATTTTTATGGTTTTTTTTCTTTGCCCTAAGGGAAGAAGGGAGGTGGATGGGGGTTGCTACTATGAGTTTGGGCATTTGACAGGGAGCCAGGTCTGAACTATCACAGATTTTTTGGTGGCCCATACAGGGAACAGCCATAAGGATTTTGAGATAACTGAGAGGTCTGCAGACAAAATAGGCTGATCATGTGTGCTGTAGCTGTGGTAAAACCACAAAAATAGAGATAAGTATTAGTATTTTAGTGATTTGGTTTAATATTTAGTAGAGAGATTTTAATTATATTTTGTTTATTTATAGTTATATGTTAATTGTAGAGTTTAAGATTTCTTAAAAATGTAATTCGCAGAGGCGAAGGGGGGAATTGTCGTGGTTTTGCCGAATTCCTCCCCCCTCAGTTGGGGCTGAAAATAGTTTTTTCCAGGTGAATTTCTGGAGCAAAGCAAATCCAAAGTTTCAGTAGCGCCTCTGCCAATTACATATTTAAGAAAACAGAAGAGAAGGTTGTGGCACAGGTGAAATTAGTAGCTGTAGCCATGTGGGAATGGTGGCAGGCCCCAAGTGGGCCAGGGCCCACTCCTTCCCCGGCCCTGGGCTGGGGGCAGATGTGGCACTGAAGCCCCCCCTTCTCTCCTGTAAGAGTGTAGAGAAAAAAAACCCCAAACTTTAGAGAAGAACCTGGACAAGACGTGCTTCAAAAGGAATTCCAGAGGGAGAGAGGTAGCACAGCCTTCAAGGTCAAATTTGGCAGCAGCAGGAGAGAGAAGTTCGAAGCAGGGGGCTGCTTCTCCCCCTCTCTCGCTCGCTCTCTCTCTGTTCAGCAGGGAAAAAAAATGAAAAATAAAACCCTGCCACCTGTGGAAGATTATTGGGGTGAGGAGACCCCCATACAGCTCATAGAGGAACTTGTGAATGCACGAGGAAGCTCATGGAGAGAGACTTACACTGGAGCAGAACGGCTCGGGTAAGATGTTGGGATCTGAGTGAGGGATCCATGCTAGTGCAGCTGAATTTGTGACCCTGAGGGACAGCAGAGAACGGAAGAACTGTTGCCTGATGGATAGACCTACGTCAGAGAAGTCTATCAAGCAAGGACTGTTCTCCTGTGGGAAGGGACCCCACAGGAAACAGGGGTGGACTCAAAAGCCATTATCCCCTGTGACTCTGTGGTGAAGATCCATGGTAGGCAAGTGTCCCCTTGCAGTCCACGGAAGACCCTTCAGGGCCTGGGTAACCCCCAGCCACCGGTCTTAGCCCAGGAGGGGGGTAGGCCCAGCCCTGTGGCTGACATAGAATAGAGAGAGAAAAAGAAACAGTTCCAGCTGTGACGAATTGGAGTTGTCATCCTAGAGATAATAGAAGAAGAACTTTGGAGTGCTGCAAAGTTATTTAAAAGACCTGGAGCTCCAGAAAGAGAGAAAGAGACTGCTTCTCCTCCTGAACTGATACAAAGGGGGGAGGGGTATTTTTGTAAATACATAACAGTTATACCTAATTAGAATTGTAGTAGATATAGTTCTTTAGTTTTTATCTTGCTAGTAATAAATCTTAATATTATTCTCCCCAATCAGGTCTCTTTTGTCTGCATAAACCTTCTCTCAAATTATAGTAATTGTGTGGGGGGTATGAGAGAAAAATTAGCCCAGAGCAAAACCATGACAGTTATCCCTCTATCAATATTCACACATTGGTTAGGGGACTGGCTCATTCACATCAAAGTTCTGAAAGCAAACTGTTCTTACTTGCATTAAGCATGAGTTTAAGTTTCTTTTTTACTTCTGCCTCTTCAAGCAGCTGCTGTTTCACCAGGTCTTCATGCACTTCTATACATGGGTTAGCATCTGTGACAGATCCAAAATAGTCAATGTCCCTTTGTGCTCGTTCAATTCTTGTGAGCAAATTCTGTACTTCACTTTTAACTTCAGCCTTATAAGAGTTCAGTCCTGCCAGGCGCAACAGTACCATCTTTGAAAAGCCTCGGAATTCGTCCACATAATCCAGTATGTCTTGGTTGCATTTTTCCAGCCTCTTCTTAAGTTAGAACAGAGGAAAAAAAACACATGGATATGCGTGGATATTCTGTATACATTACAATATCATTCATGCTTTAAAAAAACCCATGCTATTGTCTCCTGTCCAGTCCTGCCCCCCATCTATTTCAAACCAGTGGCTGTTGCTGGCTATCTGTGTGAAGAGGACACAAGCATTCAAAGGTCTGGACAAAACCCCACTTTTTTTGCCTTGATGTGTTTACTGACAGCCAGATACTTTGTTTTGCTGCTTAAAGAGGGAAAAGTGCTTCAGAGGAAACAGCTAGAGGTACTTAACGGTACATAATCTATCATTACTTGGTTTTCAGAAACTTTGGAATTTCTCCTGTAGGAGGAATTGTGAAGCAGTCTCAAAGTTTTCTGCAGATCTATCAACAGCAACGTTTCACATAAATATGCCTCTTCTAATGAAGGCACAATCTAGTGGAGCTATTTTACATACAATTAAAAGGGAAAATAAAAATACTGGTGTGCTATATTTGAGGAAGTTTCAGTTGTTTCGGTTTTTTGTGTTTGTTTTGGGGTTGTGTGTTTTTTTCTTTTCTTGAGGTTCTTTTCTATGTCAAATAATTGGTTATATCTAAAAACCAAAACCAAACCTGAACGTATTTCTTTTAACCTACATTCAAATTGATAATGTTTTCAGTGGTGAGGAATGTGATTTCTCTGTTGCAACGCAGCTGCTTCTGTAAAGATCATAGGTGTCCTGAAAATAGTAGCCCAGCTGCCACTTCTGGAAGATGAGGAATTTGAGCCAATCTCTAAGCCCAAACACACAATCATAGCAGATCTAACTGCTGGAGTGGATATTCTGGTTTGGTGCTTCACGCACGTATTTTGGTTTTATGGTGGTGTTTGACTAGGGGATGTATGAGTTTCCCGAATGATTAGTGCAGTCTGCACATGTTCCATGTAAACTTGGTGGTAGTTTGTTTGCTTTGTGCCTCCCTCCCCCATTTATACATGACCATAAGTCTCCAGCAAGCTCTTTAATGACTTTGTACAAGGACTTTATTATAAATGTTTTCAAGTGCTGCCTTTAAGTGTGTGCCTCACCCTTTGTCCTGTTCTTTGTTTGGTGCCCCTTGCACCAAATGCCACAGGTGGATTTGCATAATCTTTAAAAGGTGCCAAAAGGAACAGGAATTAGCATGTGAAGTTATTTCCATAGTGGCTAAAAAAATTTAAATCTCAGTCTGCACAATGGGAACAGAATGTCAGGATAATCCAGTTGTTTCTGTGTTGTGAAGTTAAGGCTAGTGAGAGTTGTGTAGAAAAAGGGACATGAGATGAGGCAAGTTAGAGCTTCTCTAAAAGTGTACCAGTGCAGGCCGGAAGCCAAGGACATGTTAATGATTTAAGATAAATAATATATGATTATAGCACACCAATACTGAAGAGGTATTTTGCAGTACTGGTAGTGTTTTTACTGCAGAAAAGGAAGCAAGAACTGGTACATTTATATAGTTAATTGAAAGAAAGTACGTATTTCAGTCTCCCAGCTGTAAGGGGATTATTTAAAGTGAAGATACACTTCTAGTTTACATAAATGTGTCTTAAACCCACCTGGAACAGTAGTTTCTCTGTACATAGAAAAAATACCTGATAAATTTATATCTCCTTGTTAACACTTAACAGCATTTCTACTGCTGACAATATCTTTATACCATTCCCTAGGATGGACTGTGACAGTACTATACAAACATTTGCATTTTTAGCTAAATTCATTGCCGTTGTAAAACAAAACATACATGTGATAACAGAATAAAAATATAACATTATGAAATTATATCCTGCAATAAATGATGTGGTAAGTAGAAATCATTATAGTTCAAGGTTTAGCTACAATTTTACTTATTTGTTTGAAAAAGCTGAAAATGTATCATGCTGGTATTGTGTATCATGCTGGTATTGTATATCATGCAAACTGTTCTGTGTGCACACACACAGAAGAGCATTCACACGTGTTCAAAGCTCATTTCAGTCAGGCAGAGTTGCAGAAGGATGCAGGTAGCACATACCTCCAGAGAGAGGAAACGTCGGTCCATGTAGTTCATCAGTGCTGCATCCTGCATCAGGTACTGCGCTGCTCCCAGGGAGCTTGTGAGGAAGGGAACTAGCAAAAGCTGGACTTGCAGGACTCCCATTGTAGCATAAAATTTTGAAGCAGAATAGTAGTGAATTACTGTGTGTGTGTGTGTGTGTGTGTGTGTGTGTGGAGGGCAGTCCCAAATGCTGCCAGTCCAAGATCAAATGCAAATTAACATTGTCTGATGCCCCAGTGTGGAAAAAGTAACACTAAAAAAGTACTAAAAAGTTAAAAGTACTGTGGCTGCAAGTATGGAAAAGACTTAAAATGGCCGTTGCATTTTATCGTTAAAAAAATAACGTTGTGGAATAGGGACTGAATGTGTTTATTTCTAGAAGCCAGATGACTGCTTCTCAGTCTGTGATCCTGTGATCAATCCCAGATGTTCAGTATTGAGTCACAGAAAGCCTGTATGGCCAAATTTTAATAAATACAAAAAAAAGTAATTTATTTTCCCTCCTCTCTCCTTCCATCTGCTTTCCCGTGTGACCAGCACTGTGCAGTGTGTGCTTGGTGTACGTCAGCATAGATTCATAGTCAGCCTTTCACAGGGAGATCTGATGCTTAATGTCTATAGCAATTTCAACAGCCACAGCTGTTACTGTAAAACAATCTAAAGCGATTGTTTTCACTTCAAGTGTTCAGCCTACTTACAGTAGGACTGACAACCATAGATAAAATTATTTTAGAAACAACTCCTTTTTCTCTTCTCTTCTCTTGCCAGTACTTTTCCAGCTAAAATCAATATCCTTGACACAGTTCTGTGCCAATTTAGTTAAGTTCATGATAGATCTCTTCTTTTGGAATAATAATTCTAGCTAGGATGGCTTAAAAATGAATTTTAATTGACTTTCATGAGTCTATTGCATTTGAGACAATAATTACTTATTCGATTTCATAATTTTTATGACTGAATTCCTTGTCTGGAAATATCCATGGCTATGCTAACACTGTATTTGCTAGGAAACTATGTGTTAGGAGGTTAGAATGCTCTCTTTGTGTCTGAAGCCAAACTGGAAGTCTCCATTTCTTAGAATTCTCCACCTCTTCGATTTCCCTCCCCCCCATTTTTCTTTTTCTACAGCTTTTTCTCTCCTCACATTTACAGAGCTTTCTTTTTCTTTCTGACTGCCTTGTGTGCAAACCTGTGTTTTGTGACAGAATTCGTGCAAGTGTGTCACAGCAGGCAGATTTTCACCTCCATGAACTTGATTGTTGCATGGTGGCTACATGTACTCTGCAGACAAGTTTCACAGAAGTGTATTTTGTATTTCAGTTTTGTTTTATCCTCAGAGGTGTACACAATTTGCCAGTTCTTGTTTACAGGCAAAGTCAGTGGTGCGCAGAGAGGCTAATCCTTGATTCTCTGCTCCAGTGTCATTTCCCATTACTTCATAGCTCCTGCCTGGGAGGGCAGAAAGCTTGCCTGCTTGGATCCTCACACTGAGAACAGACACCATAGGAAGTGTGTAGTCTTCCTTAATTATGTCCTGTGGAACATCTTGACCTCATGTGCTGCTTTTCCACAAAATAATCAGCTACAACACTGGGGAAGAAAAACACAGAAAAACGATCCCTTTTCTAACCTCGTAGGTGAACCTGAAATCCTTCAGTGTTCTCTGAGGTTAGTATGTCTATTCCAATAATCTAAGGTAGTGATGAGGAGATGAAGACTATAGAATTTGATAGGTTAATGTCTTTATTTAGTGGAGGAAGGAATCATACCCGTGTAAAACAAAATCTATCACAGTTTGCCTGCAGTTAGGAACATCCTTGGTTTAAGCTATGACTGCAAGCCCTATCTGAAGGTAATACAGAGTAGCAACTTTATGGCTTTTAATATTCTTTTTAATTGCACTCTGTAGTCTAGATTACCATATAAAGTAAGACAATAGCCTCTTTGGAGAATTTTGTTAGAGTAGGTCAGATTATCAGTGACAGCAGAACTCCTTACTGAAAGTTTTTCCTTAGAAATGGTATTCCAGAATTGTGTGTGAATTTTTTGTAATTAAAGACTTGACTAGATGAGTAATACCTTTTATGAGTTTCAGGACAACCTATTCCTGTTTGAATCCAGACACCTAAGCAACTAACATACTCTAAGCAAAATATTTCAAACTTACTGTCAAGAAAGCATATTTAAAAGTCAAGGTATATATCTGTAATTTCTTTTCTTCTTCTTAAGACTGGGACAATTATCTACAAGGCAAAATATCTTGAACTGCTAAACACCATCAAGAAGCTTAAGCATGCTGTATATGGAGCTGGATTTTGTAAAGTTGCTCGATCATTTCTTAGAATTATCAGCAATTGAAAGACCAGAAGCTTCCAAGGATTTCTATTAATGAGGCTTTCCCATGCTTATTAAACCATGATCTCATGATAAATGGCAATGACAATTCCATGGCAAATGCACCATTCTGGGAAGGCATGTTATAGCCTGTATATGGTACAGAACTGAGCTTTGTTGGGGTTTTTTCTTTTGTATATTTTTTTTTTCCTTTGTTTGTTATTCCAGTTCTGTTCTGCCTAGATATATACAGAAATGTGACTTTTTTTTTCCCAGCTACTTACTATGCATATATATGATACATATGTATGTGCGTGTGTGTGTATATATATATATTTGATGATGGTTTAAAACAGAATTTCTTGGCATGCCTGGGAAGACATTGGTCTCAGTGCACAGGATGTTGCACACTAACAGAATGGAAAGTTTGTTCTTAACTAAAGGAACACTTTTTCTTGTGACCACTACTACCTTGATTCAACAGACCTCTCAAATCTCTAAAAGGAAACAAGTGTGTTGATGTAAGTGCATGTGCCTTTTCACTGTTCTTATCTTCTCTCTGAGTAAGATGGTATTCTTTTCCTGACAATGTCTTTTCTTTTCTGCTCTTATTCCAACTTTTTACCATTTGGAGTCTATTTTGACAGCTGTTAGAGATTTCCAAATGGAAAATTAGGCATTTTCAGCTCCTCATCTGTGTTTGTGGTTTTGATTTCAGATGCTGAATGGATTTTTCTGTGCTTTAAAAGTGATGTTGAAATCAGATTGAATACTAGATATTTGGGTAAAAAACAACACATCTTTAAGCTATTATTTCACTCATACAATTGTGTTCTATGTTTTCTTGGTTTGGTTTTTTGTTGTTGTTGTTGTTTTTTTTTTAAGTCAGTTCCTTTCTGGTATTTTAGTTGGTAAAACTAGAGCAGTGCCACAATAAATCAGGCTCTTTGCGGCAATATGTGGCCCTCTGTGATGCCTGCAAAATATGTTACTAAGTAGAATGTGTGTAAACTCTAAGTTTACTTCTTCACAGAAAGTACTTCTCCATCATGCTCATGATGGAGAAATCTCGTCTATCATGAGGTAAGGGTCTCAGCCATGGTGACCTCAAGAGTACTGTTCAAGGAACTTGCCTTGCCTGAGATGGGCCTCTCTGATTTGTCACAGATCTCCAACTCTTCCACATCACTGCCAGAGCTTCTTGTTCCAGGTCTTCCTCAGTTCTTTGACTTGCCTCCACTCCCACTCTGGCTTCTTGTAGGCATGTCTGAGTTCCTCACAGGAATCATGAAACTGAGTGTTGTACCACCAAAGCCGTAACACATAAACCCCACTGTGTCACTGCTGGTTCTGTCCATGGCTGTAATAGATTTCCAACGTGCTCTGTAAACCCATGTAGACACTTCTTTCTGGGCTTTGGGAAAATCCCTGACTATCAAGCTCCATCACCTTTCTTCTTTGGCTTCTACTGAGCAATGAATGCTATTCTAATGCTGTGCCCTGTTTTATTACAACCCTAAAAGAAGCTAGGAAACCCTTACTCCTGTTGCTTAGATCCAAGTAATACACATATATATATATACATCAGATTTTACTCCTGAATTCCAGATTGGCTTAAAACAGGGTTAATTATGCTTTTCAACTTTAATTAACCTCTACATGCAAAGCAATAATAGATGAAAATGGAACATCAGAGTCATAATCTGATTTAGAACTTTCTACATTACTGATTTTATACACACCTGCATAATTGCTGCTCAGCCTGATGCATCAGTGATACACCAGTGCATGTGTGCTTTGCAGTTTTGCATCTCGTGGTCATTAATGAAATGTGTTATAGGCAAACAAGGTAAAAGATAACTATCTGAAAGGGATTTTGTTTGTGATTGCAATTTTGTTTAGTTTACAGTTACCTACTTTCGTAGCTTTTGATGCTGGCGAATCAGACTGATGTTTTATATTAATAACATAGAATGCATAATTGTCTACTTGTGTGTTTTCTAATTTTGTTCACACTTGTATCTACAGAATTAAGTTCCTCGTTAGTAGTGGCCTCTATTCTGATGCTGAGATCTGTGAGGTTAGAAAAGATTTTTGTCATAGTGGGAAATAAGCACTTAATTTCAATTCTGCCTTATGCTTTTTTTTTTAACCACTTTCAATATTTTATCTTAGAAAGCAGTTCATATTTCTGTGAAAAAGACAAACATGAAATCTAGTTGAAGTCCTTATGTGGTGTTCAGCTATAAGGACAGTGTCAGGAGGGATATCAATAAGGAATGAAATGCACTGTGATAAGAAGTTTGGGCTGAATTTTGGGATTGAGGTAGAGGCCTCCACTAGGCGGCTCTCAAGTTCTTAGAATTGAAAGGCAGGCTTGACTGAAGCACACCATTTCCAAACCCTCTGAACGAGAAGGAATGCAGAAGGAAGTATGGTTCATATGGTGCAAAATGACAGGGAGATAGATGAATGGAAAGCTGTTCGTAAGCCAGCTGTTTGCAGGCTTTAGCACTGTGCTGCTGCAGGGCCAAGCTCACAAGCTCTGGGGGTCTGTGTGTCCCAAAACACTCCAGAATCACAGAATAGCTGAGTTGGAAGGGACCCATAAGGATCATGTCCTGCACAGGAACATCCCCAGGAGTCACACCATGTGCCTGAAACTCATCTAAACTCATCTTGAACTCTGTCAGGCTTGGTGCTATGCCCACTTCCCTGGGGAGCCTGTTCCAGTGCCCAAAACAAGTAAAGAACCTGTTTCTAATACACAACCTAAACCTCCCCTGACACAAATTCAGGTCATTCCCTCGGGTCCTATCGCTGGTCACCACAGAGAAGAGATCAGTGGGTGGCTGCCCCTCCTCTTCCCCTCACGAGGAAGTTGTAAATGCACTGAGGTCTCCCCTCAGTCTCCTCCAGGCTGAACACACCAAGTGCCCTCAGCTGCTCCTCACACAGCTTCCCCTCAAGGCCCTTCACCATCTTCATTGCCCTCCTTCGGACACTCTCTAAGAGCTTAATATCTTTCTTATATTGTGGTGACCAAAACTGTACCCCTGGAATCAGTAAGAGCTTGGGATGCCCATTACCTGCAGGAAAAACAAATCGTCTCATCAAGTCTGGCTCTAAAAATGGAACCATAAAGGCAAAATAAATCAGCATTTTATTTGTACAGATTTAGAGATGGAGATAGTTAAATCATAGAATCATAGAATGGTTTGGTTTGGAAGGAACCTTTATAAGTCACCTAATACAACCCCGTTGCAGTAAGCAGGGACACCTTCGACCAGAGCAGGCTTCTCAGAGCCCATCCGACACAGCCTTGAATATTTCCAGAGATGGGCCATCTACCAGCTCTCTGGGCAACCTACTCCAGTATTCCATCACCCCCTTTGTAAAAAGTTTCTTTCATATATCTGCTCTGAATCTATCCTCTTTTAGTTTAAAACCTTTGCCCTTTGTCCTATTGCAACAGGCCCTACTAATAAGCCTGTTCCCATTTTTCTTGTAAGCCTCCTTTAAGTATTGAAATAATCCACAGCACTTCATCTAGACACAGATCATGAAACAGTCTGTAATAAAAATAATTTTTTAGTGGTCTGTTTGTCTGTTTGTTGCCAAACTCAGAATCACATGTTCTGTTGATCAAAGACAATTTCCTATACCTTGAAGCTTAAATTTGTATAACCCTAACACTAAATAACCTTTGAATTATGCAACTCAATATAAACCAGTATTAAAATTTTTGCTTCTTTTGGCTTGTTTTCAAGTGTGAGATCTGCTCATTAATGTTGTCACTAAAATTTGTTTTCCTTGAATGTTCAAGTTCATTAAACCTAGTCACAGGAGTACAGTAGTCAAAATGACATTGTTTTAAATTCAGAGTATTTACAGGAAATGATTAGGACAATTGCCCAACTCAGTTCAGTTGAGAATGTCAGTTGCAGTATTCTGGTTATGTTTATTTTTGAAACAGGCATTTTAGTTGTGAGGCATGACTTCTGAAAACCTGAGGAGGTATTTTATATATTTTAAATGCCTCGGATGATATATTTACCTTTTTTTTAAATTGTTTATTTGTGTTTGTTTTGTTTCTTCTTTTTTGGGGGGTGGTAGACACTGACATGATAACATTTCATCATATTTAAGTATTATTTCATTTAATGCTGCAATGAAGAGACATATTCATAACCTGTGTACTACATGTTGCGAAGAACCAAGAAGGGATCTGTACGTACCTAAGAAAGCTGTTAAAACTTACCAAGTAACTTTGAGATGACCAAATCCCACTAACTGGTCAAAGAAATATGTTTAGTGATGATGAATAGTGCATTTGTTTGTAGGACACTGGCAGATATGAAGAGAGTTTGTAACAGGGTGATGTGCCCTGAGACTAAAGCAGTGAAATCAGGACTCTGCAGTTCTGTTGTTTAAAACTCTGACCCTGCGTTAAATTTCTAAGTGGTTGATGATGACATGTTCAGAGATTATGGTGATCGTTGCAGTACCAGAAACTTGATCTGAATAGAATGGAGTTGTGCTAGCAAGTGTCTAATTAAATCTACCCAAACCCTAAAAGATAGGAAAATGTCTGTGAACTGGGGGAACTAGGACAGAAAAGTCCCTGAAGGGGCCATGCAGGAGTTGAGGATGGTTGAAATTCGTTGTGCTGTTTTTGCCACATTACCAATAAAAATGAGACCTATAAAGGAAGAGGGCCCAGCCTGAACTCAAGAGTCATGCTTAAAAACAAGGAGTACTTTTTTACAAATTTTTAAAGAAAGATCAGAATATGATTAAAGAAGAAAATATGTTATAATGCTTCTCGCTATTTATATCTGCTTGCTATCAGCTGAGTCCTGGTATGAAGGTAAGAATAATGAGACCTGCTGTGTTCTCAGATTTCTACAGAGGAATCTAGAGATTTCTACTTCTGGAAAAACTGACTAAATTTTTACACTGTTTGAGCATACTTCTCTGGATGAATTCAAAATTAACAACTGCATTCAGTAACTGAGCCAAAGAGACATACTCTGTCTTTAAATGGAGATCCACAGGTATAGATTTCTGTTTCTCTCTAATCTGGTATGAAAAATGAATTTCATCACTTCAGTCTTTTTTAACTTTTATTTCTGCCAACCAATTTATGATCTCACAATTATCCTTGATGCATGCCAGAGATTTTAAGCATAATAAATTTAGTAATTATGGTGCAAAGCAGGGGGATATGAGCTAATGAGTACAGAATAAGTACATAACAAGAGAGCATGTTTTTTTGAGGCACATTAATCTGAGCATTAGCTCAGAGAAATCTCCTGACAGACAAGCTCCAGGTCAGGAGAGTCCGTATCCACTGGAACTGCAGAGCAGTCAGCTGTACAGCTTTTCAAATTGACACTTTTCAAAGCCCCATCATGTCAAGACACTTTCATATTTTCTTTTAATGTATGCTTTATATTATACTGCACCCAGTCTCTGAAAGTGAATAAAAAATAAGACATTCACAAAAGACTTTAGATTAGCAAGAGTATCTTCCACACCAACAAAGAGTGAACTCTAAGCATGACACATGCAAGAAATGGATTTTGTGGCCTGTATGCTCTCTCTAAGGTTACAGCTATCAGATGAAGTGGTCCTAATGCCAGTTTATGATGAATAATAAAGCAGATGCACTATGCTGACTGAAAAGGACATAAACATGTTAAGCTGTCATGAATAATAGATAAATATTTCTTTAATTCTTTAGAAGTCAGCCTGTTGTTTAGCAGTGCTATCATTGTTATACTGAATCCATTCCTCAAGCTTTGTTATATCACCAAAATTAATTATCTCCATTCAGGAAAAAGGTCACATATTTCTGTGTTCAGTGTACATTCTGCCGTGCTGTATCAAGTGGATTTGATCTGTTCCCTTTGACCTGTCAGGGCTCAGTGCACAAGGAATTTGTATGGTTTGAAATGTGAGTTTCTGCTGAAAACATTTCAGTCTTGTCATAAAAATATGCAACCTATAGGGTCCTTTCTTAGGAAAAAACCAGAACATTTGTCTTAGGAGGAAAGCTGAAAAGGACAGAATCCATTGAGTAATACAGAATACGAGGTAAAATTTTCCATCTCTCTAGCCCTCAGTTGGCCAGACAATCAGAAAGTGTTTCTGTTATCTGATTAAAATAGAAAGTCAGTGCCACCATTGTGGCCTTTTACAGAGTTGTAGGAAAAAAAAAAAAAAGGGAAAAGCTGTTCTGCCCTGCAAGCTATCCAACCTGGCTCTGTTTGTTTCTGAGTAGATAGGGCATGACTAACTCGTCCATATGTTCAAACATAAAATTCCTGCTGTGACTCTCTGCAACAGAGGACAAGCAGCATCTGTACATAAGGGATATCTTTTCTGCACTTTAATCAGTGTAGGCCTCCAATGGGAGATATTTATTCCTGACACTTGGGAGCCAGCACACTACTGCATCTTTTAGGTCTGCTGGTATAATAGCAAGATAATATTCCCTTTCCTGCACATGACACATGAGTAGGATGTTCAAATGTTCTACCACAAACTCACTCTGTGCACTTCTGCCTCTGGCAGAAATATTGTAGTCTCTGTGGAATTGTCATTGTATGGACCCATGAACACAGTTGGGTTGATTTTGAGAGTAGTCCCAGGTAAACAATCACTGCAGTCATTCTTAAATGCTCTGCTGCCATGGCAGAGTTAGGCAGAGAATTTGTGTGTCTTAGTGTTAATACATGAATTATGGGCTGTATTAGTGTTAATACGTGTACAGATGTTCTGTATATTCTCTCAGATCCTTTGACAAATTATCTATATATATGTTCACCTGAAAGGTGATTTAAAAAGATGTTACTGCCTCACATGGCATAAAAGTGACACATCAAATTTGGACACTAGCTTATTTTTTGTGACTTTCTTCCTGGTTTTCATTATAATCTAGTTCCTAATTCTTCAAATTCTAAAGTACATTTGTCATTTATTATTGTCACAAAAAATGAAATGGCACAGGGTGTGGGAAAAAAATCCTGTGACATATTTCTGCAGAGAATTTACAGAAAGAGACTTCATAGAAAGAGACTTCAGTCTTTAATTCAGGCTTCATTCTTTTATTGGAACTTCCTCTTAAGGTAACATTATAACTTTGTCCATGTCTGACATGTGCCAAGTATTAGAAGGTACAGACAGCTTTGTAATCTCTGTGAATGATATTCTTGTGTGCTACTACCATTTGCTACATGGATTGTTCTTAGCTCCTAAGGGCCATTGCTGTCACACAGCTGAGGACATTAATTATAGATTAGCCTCAGGCTTTTCCTGCCTCCATGCACATTTCCTGCTTATGCATGTTTCGTGTGGGGAACAGGAATCATCATCTTTAGCTGGCTTCTCTCCCTCATTAGTTATTCTTTCTCTTCTTTACTGTTTTTTTTCTTTCATGTAATGGAAGTTTTGTGAATAGTTTTCACTTTCAAAACAACTGAATCATGTTTGACCCCAGTTTTCTCCATGTGTCTGAAGTATCTATACCTATTATCCAGACAGGACACCCCTTGGACCAACCAGAAAGTGATGTTGATATGGGAATTGTTGTCTTAAAAACCTGTTGGAAGCTAACAAGCCCTTCCTTTTAGTGCTATGTGCTTCCAAAACCATCTCTATATAGTAGTTTTGGCTCAAGTATCAGGTGGATGAACGTGATATAGCACAGATGGAGAAATATATAGGATAAGCTTTAGCTCGTTATTAAACCTTTATGAAACAAATAAATTTGTCCATAGTCTTACAAACAAAGAAAACACTAGAGAGTTAAAGATGACTCAAAAGAAAGCAATGCAAGAAGATCTGTCAGCCTAGATAATGCATCTGTAGCCCTACCATATAACAGGCCCAAAGCTGCAAACACTGCTCTTTGTGGAATAACCAGATGCTGCCACTGGAAAATGTCTCAGTCTGACATCTACAGCCAGATGGTCAAACCTGTACCCTCTGTATATTGTAATGCATGCAGATAATTCTGCCAAGTGTAGAAAAATAGGAATATGATCCAGTGGCTGTCAGCAGCTAAACAGGATTATAGCAAATTCTTGAATATACAGCCATGGGACATCAAGTTGTTAGTGATTGCCTGTGTTACATATGTGACCCAACTGTGAGATCTAAGCTTTGGCCCAGCAATGGTCCTGACCTTCAGCAGCTGTTTCAGTTTAGGGTGGGCACGTATTTGTCTCAGGAGGGAGGTAAGAGGCACTGGACCTCTCATATCCTGGCCTCAGTTGCTACTGGTAATGGATTTCTTTCTTTCATTTTTGTTCTACTCCACCATACAAAGGGATTGAAACCATCCACAAATTAGGCTAACCTGACTGAAATGGAAACAGGAACAGTTTCTGAGAGCACTAAGGGGCAGGAACTAAAAGCCCAGCCTCTTAAATTCCATTTATTGCATAGAAACTTGGACTTCTGTTGAGTTTGTCATGCTGGCTCTCTCCTGAGTGAACTGTTGTGAAGCCATTCAGTGCACTAAACATATCTCCCAGGGTGGCTGTGAGTTAGGGTAGAAACCTGGTCTCAAATCCAGGCTAAGTAAGAATGTGGATGACCACAGTTACCTTAAATGGGGATATACACATCCATAAACCATCTTGAAGTGTTTGTGACAGCTGTTAGGGGATGGTATGACATTGAAAGACAGAGCTCTTGGGTAGCACTAATTGACTAATAAGTGGTAATTACAGATCCTACTATATGCTTTGTAGCATGGAGAGTGGCTCCAGCTGGATGGTCTGGTAAAAATGAGCTCTTGATAATTTCTTTGTTCTTGAAGTTGCTATTGACTGAAATGAGTTTAAACCCATTTTCCTTTCTCCCTTTAAACATTACCTGGTTTCTTGGCATTATTAAAGAAGTTATGTTTTTCACAGTTACTGCATTTCAGCCATAAACATGGTAGGTGACATACACCTTGGATGAAAGATGCCACAGAGTGGTATTGTAATAGGACTTTTTTCCATAGTAGTTACTGTGAATGCAATTGTACCCTTGAGAGTCTTTTTTACCTACCTAATTACACAGTTTTCCTGTATACAATTGGGCTAATAAACTTTAAAAGCCATGCAAGGATTTTACAACACTAGCAATACAAACCGGACATTTGCCTTTATTCTTGCTGCTCCAAAGCTTCACAAGCTGTGCTACCCCAATTACCTTCTTCACTGAACATCATCCCATGAGAAATTTTCAGTCCTTTGTAATGTAACTGAATATAGGCAAAATGGAAAATGCACATGGAAAAAATCAGTTTGCCCAGAAGGACTTTTGCACAGACCTATTCTTAGACAGAAATTTTAATTTTCTCCAAAACAACTAGAGTGATTCCTCCAGATAGCGAGTGCCAATTTATGCTCAATGAGAAACACAGTTTCCACAACTAAATGGTTATTATGATATATTTCCATTCTCTGTAGCAGTCTCCTTGATACTGTAGCTGTAAAGGACCCTTTTTTTCCAGCTTGTGACATATGGGTGACTGTTTGCACTGTAGAGCTGCTTTTGCTCATATCAGATGGGATTTGCTTATAGCAGCATTGTGGGTGGGGACAAGGTCTGCAGCCTCATAGCTGAGGTCACAGTCAAGCATGACAAGAGAATGGAATTCTTCTGTTTTAAGCATAGCATTGCAGATTATAAGAAATAATTGGGGATTAGTTATTCAGAAAATATGGTTCTATATCATAAATGTATGTACGAAGTGATTGATTTCTGGTTTGAACAGTTCCCATGTATGTGGAAAAAAAGTCACAAAGTGGTTTAATACAGAAAAGCAAGCAGACAGTTTGTGCTGGATTTAGAGCCTTAGGGTAAGCAATCTTTGCATGGAATTGTATTTTTAAGTAAAGAACTGTCTAAAGTTTGCAAACATTCCCATCTGGCACTTTTTTCCCCTTTTATTTTCCTTTTGTCTTTTGTTCAACCTTTTTAGGTGGTGCAGTTCAGTCGGGACTGCTTTGATGTCTGTGCTACTCCCCTGTTGCACTTTCTCCAGTCCTGTAGTGTCATGAGAACCAAGTTAAGGAACTTATGCAGACGTACCCAGGTTTACATCCTTCACTTGCTTGTGTATTCACATAACAGGCACATGATTATGGTGCACATAGAAATGTTATGGGAAAGAGTGTTGATGGCTATAAACTATATCATTATGCCAATGTATTAAAGTGGTTTTTTTTTATCCAGAAGCAGCACATTTTCTGAATAGTGGCCAATGCAGAATGATTTTGCAATTGAATTCTAAAACCTCTTTTTGAAATTTACACTTGGCTGTTTTAGGATATCCTGATGCTTCACATGTTCTGATTTCCTTTTTCTTCACTTTCATAGCTGTTTGTAATATTAAGTATATGCTCATAAATAAATAAAAAAAAACATTCCAGATCTCTTGCTTGAAGGAAGTTTATTGTGTTTTTGTAAAAGATTGATTCAGGGAGTTGAATTCCACTGGACCACACACGCTTGCAGGAGCAGTCATAAATTTTGCAATTGCAAGCATGGTTAAATCTTTTATTTATAAGTTAATGTACCTTTTATACTGCCAGAAAATAGTGAGCAGAGTGTACTCCTGGTGCATCTGTCTTAATGTCAAGAATGTTTGCCAGTTTACAATTTTCAAACAGTTTGTTAAAATCTCAAACATCAGTCTTGAGCATGGACTCTCGGGTACTAAAATGAATAGGAAACCTGCCTTACTATAAATAGAAGGTAAACATGTTTTGATAAATTCATTTTAAAAGAACCTTAATTGTATGCAAAATATTGTGGAGAAAATATAAATTGTGAAGGTCTATTTAATTACAACTGGCAAACAGAGGGAGCTGGACAGATTGTGGCTTTTAATTCTCAGCACAGCCTATGGGGGACTAAAGAATCTCAGTTCTCCCAGAATTGATTATTATCCATCTGATGTAGGCCTGCCATCGCAGAGCTTTTTGAAATACGTGAATTTTACTGTAAAATTCAAACAAAAGGACTAGATCTGTGTTCTATGGATTTTAAACTCTGTGTGCTTGACCTGTGTGCGTATATGTGCATGCACACTAACCAACTTAGAAGTAAGCTTTGTGTCTTTGAAAGCTTACCTGTCTTTTTTCCACCTGCACCACTTGATTTAGTAAAAGGTATCAGGTGACCCAATAAATCTTGCCTGACTGACGTCCTTAGCCTGCTGTAGCTGCAACAACGTTAGTTAGTTTGTCAGCTTTTGCACAAATATTGCAGCCAGGTTGTGGAGAAGTACAAAGTAAGATGGACAGAATTTGATACGTTAGGCAATCCACTACATATTAGTATTTAGATTATTTGTAGTCTGGCTTCTGTGAAGAGTTGGTAGACAGGACAAAGCAGGAATAGCTGGGGAAGCTGCACAGCAGAAGTGATGAGTAAGAAGGCTACTTGTTTACTTCTTAGCAAATAAATGTGCACTTTTGCAAATTTATTTTTGCATTCTGCACACAAAACAATCAAATTCGAAAAAGCTGTCTCTTCACAGCTTTCTGCATTGAGTACTTTTCAAATTATTAATTAATAGAATAGGAAATGTTTCTGGAAGACTTAATCTGAATAATAAATAAGCAGAATAATTTACTACTCACCCTTTGCTAAACACAATCTCAACAACTCCAGCTAAAAGCTATATTCTGCTGCTGTTCAGTGAAGGCTGTATTATATGGTGTTTTGACAATAAAAATTACCAGCAGGAAATTGAAAAGGCATTCAGTAGCTCCAATTTTATATTATGTACAGTTTATTGTTTTAGTAATGGCTTTTACAGTGACAAAATACAGAAGTCTATCAAGGTATTAGGTGTGATGTCCCTGAAGACAAAGAGAGAATTTAATTATTTACTTTTATTTGTCACAATATTTATAATATTAGTCCTGAAATGAGGAATACCAAATCTTGTCCAAGATTTTTATATCACATGAATTTAAATGTAGTTAACAGCACTGGATGGAATGTATGGAATGGAATCAGTGATACAATAACCACACAGGGAAGGACTTTGGCAGGAAATGTCATCAGAGTTATAGAAATGCGATAATTTTTTGCACTATTTTTCAACCTTTTTTTAGAATGTATTATTGGGGAAGATGGATATAAGATTGTGTTTGCTCTCTCAGGGCTGAATACCTAATTGCTTTTCTTTGACATGTCTTTGCTTTGGCTTTGCTGCACAGCTGGTTATTGCAGCAATCTTTATGCCATCCTCCAGCATAGCCCATTCTAATTGTGGTGCTGGACCTTGCTCTGGGCTCAGGGCACGTGCAGCACCATGGCTTTCTGGGTCTGAGTGCTCATTCATGGGCTACCACTAGACCTTCTTCCTGGCCTTGTTTCTACCTTTCCTCCTTTGAGACAGGGATGAGCCGAGGTGGGCTGTCCTAAGCGCTCTTTCGGCTGCCAGTTTGACCAACCTGCTGTATCAAGGTGGTTTCACACAAGAATTTAGATTGCTAAACAAATGTTCTTCTGCTCTTCAGCCAGAAAGAACAGCTACTTTTTTCTCTTGCTTTTTAAAGTGTCACCACGTATCTCCAAAATATTTTCTCTTTTCTTTCATTGTTTGGGGAATGCCACTGATAAGTCGGAGTAGAATATAAATTACGGGATAGATCTTGATGATCGTTTACCTCTCAGATGTCCTTCAAACTAATTTGCACAAAAATAAACTCTGGAATTTACTGTCCTAAGTGCTTCAGACATGATTTCTCACTGAATGCCTCAAATGGGTATTTTGTCATTTGGCTTCTTCAAGTTAGGAGGATAAAAAATGGGTACTGTCAATTGAAAGCACTCTAAACAGCTTAACAGCCATTACCTTAGGCAGTACCTTTTACTCTTCATTTTGTCTTGATTCCAAAATATGACCTTATCTTTATCATTTGTTGACTACTTTTTGAGATATGCAGTCTCAGAAGATGAAGGTGTCTTCCTGTACCCAGAATATCTCCCACAAATCCGTCTGAAAGAGTGTTTTAGAAATGCATCACTATAAATCATTAAATATTTGTACCAAGGGGGCATAGTAACCACCCATTAAGCAAATTATACTTCTTTTCAGTGTCTGGCCTGGAAAAGATAGGAATATAGTGATGCTACTAAGTGCAGTACAGATCTTTGGTTTCTATTCTTTTCGCTATTGTATATATACAAATGAAACTGATTTCTTCAGAAGATTTCTAACAGTGTGCTTCAAAGCAGTTAGTATGTTATTTTCTCAAAATCTCACATGGTATTTAATAACCACAACAGACTGTACATAAGTGCACCATGTGTCTTGCTTATAGCCAGGGATCTCAAAATATTTTATGAACATTAATGATGAACAATATACAATTATGTATAGGGGAAGAAACTTTATCTTGGTTTTAATTCATCTTTCTCTGAGTTTGAAAAGCCTTTCATTTTTTCACAAGCATCTCGAGGTATTAGGAGCAAGTTCGAGTGACTGATATATTTATTAAAATCACTTTGGGTTTTAACTTGAAACTCACTGCCCAAGACTTGACCCTAAAATCTCATTTTAAAAACTATATTATAAAAATTAAAATACTAATTTAAGGCACTTTGTCAAAGATGCCAGAGTTGAAATAGTTAAACAAAATTTTATAATCTTATATTCTTAGATTTTTCAGTAATAGAATTCCTTGGCAAAAAGAATCATGGAGTAGCCTTTGTTGGAAGGGACCTTAATCACCTCGTTCTAGCCCTGCTGCCATGGGCAGGGACACTTTCCACTGGATCAGGCTGGCCAAAGCCCCATTGAACCTGGCCTTGAACACTCTCAGGGATGGGACATCCACAGCTTCTCTGGGCGCCTGTATCAGGGATTGTTGATATTTTTTGGTCTGTGTTTGGCCCACCCACCTCCAAAAGTTTTGTTCTTTGTTTGCCAAGTTCACTTAAGTTTGTCCTTGGAGAGACAGTTTCTTGTATAAACTGTTTTAATTTGTCTTCTGTAAATGGCTGGTTGTCTGTAGAGGACATTTGAAGAAGAAACTAAGAGGAGAGGATGAAGTAAAGCCCCCAGACCCAAATAGATAAGACCCCTTGAATGAACCAGCGCAAGTGCGAGGGGAATCCCCCCGTTCTCCTGCATGTGCTGAAGGGGTGCACTCACATAACGGGGGAGGGACCGAAGGCCTCTGGCTGGGTGGTGCTGCCACACCGACCCAGGGAGATGTCACCGGCTAATTGGATAAAAAATGCAGGTGGCTCGTGCCTGGGGCTCTCAAGCTTCACATGAAGGACAACGTTGCCTTCTGCGGGGATGCCCATGATCTTGTGAATCTGCCGACACTCTGAAGATGCAGCCTCTGCTGTGGGGAATTCTGGTTATCCTGGGGTCGGTAACACAACCTCATAAAACACACCTGCGTGAGTAGAGGTTTCACTGAGGGCTTAGTTTACTCCTCTCCTTTCCTGTCTCTCAGGTTCCCGTTTACTTGGCCACTTTCTGTAGTAAATTATGGGTTTATTGTTGAGCTCTCAGCAGTGTCATGGTTTTCAATCTCGGCATCCTTTCGAACTCACCCTATTGCAGCACCTAAGGATTTTTTTTTCCTAATATTTAGTCTACACCTACTCTCTTTAAGTTTGAATCCATTCCCCCTTGTCCTGTCAATACACTAAAAAGTCCCTCTTCATCTTTCTTGTGGGCTCCCTCCAGGTACTTCTGTTTTCCAGGCTGAACAATCTCAGTTCTCTCAGCTTTCCTTGCAGGAGAGGTGCTTCATCCCTCTAATCACCATGATGGCCTCCTCTGGACTCACTCCAACGGGTTGATGTCCTTCCTGTGCTGGGGACTCTGGAGCTGGATGCAGCACTGCAGGTGGGGTCTCACCAGAGGGGAGTAAGGCGGAATCCCCTCCCTCAACCTGCTGGCTCAACTTGACCCTCAAATCCCATTTTAACAACCAGAATATACAAACTGAATTCCTAATTTAAGGCACATTGTCAAAGATGCCGTAGTTCAAATAAAACCACAAAATTTTTAAATTTTATTTTCTTAAATTTCTAGTAACTAGGTTTCCAGTCATATACTTCCTTGGAAAAAGGCTGACCATTTAAATGGCCTTCTGGAAATATTTCAAAATCCCAGAAATTAGAGCTGCTGATGGAAACTGCTTTTGAGAGACTGAAAGTGTTCTGGATGCTGTCTTGAGCAAGACTTTCCAATGGTGAGCTGTGCTAACTCTTTTTTGACAATCTTTTTGCACAGTCTTAGCACTGTTCTATCAGAATATTGCAGAGGAATTTTCTGTATGATTTTCAGGCTGAGCTGAGTAACCTGCTACTTACCTTTGGCATGCACCAAATAGAAATGGCTCTTGTTTAGCTGGAGCTATAAAATTGGCTGGCTCCCAGGTACACCTGTGTGAGCGAGCTGTGCCTATGGTACCAGATGGTTGGGTGGAATTGGCCTGTGTGGGCACTCAGGGTCATCCAAATCATCCTCTGCAGAAGCGATAGGATCTCATATAATGTTGCAGAGGGATTTTTACTGACATATTGTGATAATTCACTATTTTTTCCTCTATAAAAAAATAATAGAGGTGGCACGGCTGGCTGAAGAAAAAGAAAGCAGGATGGTAGAGACATAGAATCCTTAAGAGAAGGCTAGGATCAGTCAAGCTTGAAGAGTGTGGTTCTGTTGTTTATTTCTTAAGGTTGTTTGAGGGAGCAGTTAGTACAAGCTCTGAAAAGGCAAAATTGAATGTCTGGATATTTTGTCTGATGCCAGTTGGATGTTACAGTAATTTACATGTGCAACCGAGAAGAGGATTGATTGCCTGCGCCAAGCACAGAAAGATATTTGTCTGAAAATCACCTAAAATGGGTACTGTGTGCTGGAACAACTGCAGCAGGATGTGCTGTATGTACATTATCTGTACTGATCCTGGCACCTTATGATCTGTATACTCCGTTAGAGGAGTGATTGCTTCTGTATATGACCAGATGTTTGATTTGAAGACCATTAATCAAATTTCCCAAGGCAAAAGAAACATTAAGCAATTAATTGAGTTATAATACTAGACTTGTAAGAGCATTCTGACTGCACTAATTCATCAAACCAAGTTAGAAGATTTTGTTTAAGGAGCTCTGAAACGCTTTCTGATATACTTCAGAGAGAGAAGCTGTAGGCATTGCACGGAAGATCTGAACTGTTTAAGACACCCCTTTTGCATTCATGTCACTGCTGATATGATGTAATTTGTGTTCGAAAGTGATGGTGAAATCATGATATGAATGGTTTTTCTGTAGTCACAAAGGCCTTTGTAATGAGCTGCAGTTGAGTGAGTCAAGGAAGCCCGTCTTTCTCTCTGCTGAAACAGAAGAAAAATACTTTGAATTTTGGAGGTGATTCCAGGCTACTGTTTTAATTATTCATTTTGGGGAAGTATGGAAAGAATATACAGTTAGAGAGAGCTATATCAATGATTATGCTCATTATTTTTAATGTTTCATGCAGCAGCATCTAAGATCCATCGGATGAAGGTTGTTTCTTACAGACACTGTACACTTTCTGAGGAAAGAAATATTCCTCTGTTGCTAACAGAATTTTAAAACTGCAAAAGATTCTGAAAGAGAAGATAAAAAAAAAAGAGTAGTAGAAAGGTAGAACTGTCTGGAAGGACAAGCCTTTCCAAGATTGTTCTGGTGTGTGACAATAGGATCAGAAGCTTTGTATGGTGAGAATCTTCCCGCTTTGCCCTATTATAAAGCCAAAGTGGGAGGTTCTTCAGGTTGATAAAAGCAGGATAGCAGCATTCATCTGTTACTGAAGGTAACAAGGACTGTTCTGTTAGCTTAGTTTTATTTGAAAGCTTTTCAAACCAGCCCTAATTTTAGAACTCCTGTTCCTCAGTGTGTTGTCTGAAGGGTCTGGACAGGTAAATTCATGGTAAGTGTCCTATGGTCAGTCATGCAGGAAATAAAGCAATTGGAATTAGAAGATCAGATGATTTGAAGGCTGTATTTAAGAAATGAAAACATTGGGTGTGAAATATCTCTTTTGACACATTATCAACTGTAGAAAACAAGAAAATTAGTGAAACATTGTTGTAAATTTTCAGACTTAACAGTTCAGAAGTGGATGTACTTGGTTCCTTGGAGCACATTCAGAAACTGGCCTGACTGTTGAGATAGGTATTGTCTGGAGAATATGCTTGTGTAAAAGGTAGATAAAATGTTCATTAATCAAAAAGATCTGGAGCACTTAAAATTGAAAATGGAGAGCCTGCAGTTATTAAAAATTAAGAATTACAAAGTTCCAATGTTATCGAGAAACTTTGACAACTAAGGTAGCAAAATGAATAGGATTTTGACAGGTTGAGTGAGATAAGAGAGCAGGAACTGTATTGTGTGGGGTTTATGTGATGAGCTGTGGCTGCCAACCAGAAAGAAATCTGCTAAATCAGTCAAGGTTAAACCGATGCCAATCACAACTAACAGGCAAATAGTGGCTGTAGCATAATTTCTCCAAAACGGACAAGCATGAGAGTAAAATATCTTATGATGGTTAAGAGGAAGATACCAAAACAAAAGAAAATGACTGAGAGGCTAACTTGGCTGTTAGCTTGGGAAAGCTGCCAGATGTATGTTTCCATAGAAACAAAAATGACAGATTTGTTTAAATGGTTGCTTCAGGGCCTGGAGTCTTTCCTTACTGTCTAGAGAGAGTTCATTGGCAGTGGATAGAACAGACAGGTGCCAAACTGATGAAATCATCACTGGTAACGCAACTATTAATTGAGATGGAAATCTTGCAGGGGAAGGTATATACAAGCTCACCCATCTTTCACAGTCTGTCTTTTTTAACTGTGCTAATACGTCTAATAAAAGATATTGTCTTTTCCCACAAACTTTCTTCCATTGTTAGATTATCATGACACAAACATTACTATTTGAAGAAAAAAAAAAAGTGGCTATTTAGTTGTAGCTGTTATAGTTATTCATAGCACCTATTTTTTTCCTCAGGAAAAAAAACCATCAGCACCGATTTGTCTTCAGAAAAGAACACGAAAGTGCAAAAAAAGCAGATATAGATGTACAAATATACCTGCGAGAAAAAAGCTTGTATCTCTTATTGAAAAACTTTAAAACATTTGCACTGATTTTTACGTAGACACTAAGGTGAGATATTTGGAAATATTTTTTAATAATCACTGAGTGTCAACAACATTGCATCATATGCATTGCCATCTGATGAAAACGTGAAATTATTAGCATTCTCAAGCATAGAGTTGTGAATAATCTAAGTTTTTCTTCAGTGTCTCTTTCATACTGGATCTTTGAGGATCTTCTATATGTGGACTTCTAGAGAATACAATAAACTGCAAGCAAAAGTGTTATTTGGGTACCAGTGACAACATAACTGTTTTGAGAAGAAACAGTTTTGATTTTTCCTAATTATTTTTCACCAAGGGGCAGACAAGGGAGCTGATTTTGCAGGTAATTAAGTGTTTATATATATATTTATATACTGCAGTTATGTAAAGGCTTAGTACCAGTATCCTCCCTTTGAAGAAAGAAATGTAGTTATCTGGAATAGTGACACTACTGTATCTTTTGTAGAGAGTCCACATCTAAGGAGGTATAAAAGGAGGTATAAAAACGGTATGAATTTTTGTGCCTAATTGCACTGCAACACCAAAGTACAGAGAAAATGAGAAAAAGAAAAAATAATATCCTAAATCTCCAAAGGAAAAGAAGATATGCTGAATGAAGTATGAGGTGAAATTAGAAGTGTAAATAGTTGGCCAGAATATCACATTATATATATGTAAAGCTAATGTAGCCAAGAAAACATATAATAGTGTTGTTTTGACAACAAACCATGACCATTTTGCTCCAGATTCCTGTGTTCCAGTATGAATTTTTCTCTTTTTTTTTTTTCATTATCTTTCTAAAAGCTTAACAAAATGAGTGCCATGGTTGCTCTGTTACTATTACTGAATAACTTGATAGCAGTGGCATGAGGGTCAACAAGAAAAATATATTCTGTTGTGGGTTTTTTGTTTGTATTTTTTTCATTTGGGTTTTTTTGTGGAGTGTTGGGTTTGGGTATTTTATTTGGTTGGTTGGTTTTGGTTTATTTTGATTTTTTTCCCCACAGTTTGATTTTTTTCCCCAACAAGGTGTTGTTAAATCACAACATCTAACAACTAAACAAAATAGAAATTATATGAAGTCAGTTTTGATATGTGACTAGTACTTTGGACACTAATATTCATGAACCAACTCAGTGTGACCTGGCTCTAGCAGGGTTGTTAGAGTTTGTTAGGATAGAATAAAAAGGCCTTTTTTTTGCAGAAAGAACTAATGCTTAGAAACATGCCACTGCCACATTTGAGGATGGGCTAGAGCATATCACCCAGGATATCAAAATCTGAAATGAGAGATCAGGATATGGTTGGGAAGGTAATACATAATCTTTGCTCTGGAATATTTATCAGGCTAAATGGACGATATTGTCATATGCTTAAATAGTTTTATTTTTACACTTCAGAAAGTTATCCATTATTATTTTAAAAAATAATAAACCCTGTAGCAAAGCTTCAATACATATAGTTATTTCTTTGAAGTCCATGGGGCCAAGGTATTAGGAACATTAATATTTATCCTTCAGGGTAACTGGTGAGATTAAAGAGGAAGAGAAAGGGAACAGGGAAAGTCAAATCTGGACTCACCAAATTGTGCAGCAAAAGTTTCAATTCCATGATTGGGACCAAAATTTCATGCGAAGTTCTAGGAACATTATTAATAACTGAATATTATGCCTTTTCATACTCCTTTTATGCTAATACTGCTATACCACCCTGATCACATGAGTTTCTGCTTTCTCTTGTCTTTGGTACCCTAATGATTTATGGAACACACTTGACTTTAAATTCCTGTACAGTTGAGTTAAATTAATTTATTTTGCTATAAGAATAGTAAGCTTGTCCCCCTTATCCTCACAATATGAAATGCATAATTATTTTAGATGTACACAGCTATTACAAAATGTACTTAAACACACAAAAAAATCTGTTGCAAGACAGCATCTCTCTTCAGGAAAACATATGGGTGTATATACCTAGGACTCGCTGAATTTATAAGATTGGATCAAGTGTTTAAATATATATTTTGTTTCACTTCTGAATAGAGATGTATGTAGACACATCCATAAGTGTTTTCTTTAGCTAAGACCCAACAGAGTGTAATTAATTTGTGTAGGTAATAGACTTTCTAATGCTGTCTTTAATTTGTGGGACTAGATATTTACATGACTCACTGTTAAGACAAGATTCAAGTGCAAAACAGCTTTCTCTTTCCTCCATTTCTTGCATTCCATGGGAAGGAAACATATATAAAGATCAGAGGACAGGTAAAGCACATGTCAGCCCAGGAGCTTATCTATCTTGTGGCTGTATGGAGTGAGATTGTTCAGGTGTACATCTACAACAATATAGACCAATTTACTAACTCAGAAATACTTGCATTGTTACTTTCGTGGAAATGTGAAGGAAAATGTGACTTCAGGAAAGCCCAGTGAAATGCATGGTTGAATACTGAGTGATTCTGGTGGTGTAATTGTTCAGTCTAAAAGCTTTTTGTGAATTTCAGCATGAGCATAAAAAAATATCTGTTTTATGATTAAAGATTGAGACAACCAAGCCAAAATTACTCTAGTGCTATTTACTAATCCTCTTTCAGTAAGCCTCTTCCATCCTTCTGCAGATATTTTTGTGCATCTCTTTTCAGAACCCTTACATCAATATAAATGGAAATGAAATGGAGTTATATGAAGTTTCATTAAATTCATTTTCTGTGATGAGACCATTTACACAATTTATTATTTTTCTTTTGTTATTTCACATTCCTTCTCAGCTTTGCTACAGTTGAAGTAAATTAATGCAGTACATGACACTGAAGTTGGTCTTTACAGGGTGTATTGTGCATGCAAGAGACAAGCGTGCCAGTTTGGAGGGTGCTGGGAGACTGAGATGGGAACAACCCAAAGCCCACATTTTCTCTAGGATGCTTCTCTCAGGCACAATCGTATCAGTCAGATCACTACCAGTATATTGACATATCTAGCAAGCCAGCTAATAAATTTTAAATATCTTCCTTTGTCATTAGATGTGAGCTTTGTACACCAGATAGTATGCACATCCTTTCCCATAGGAAGAAGCAGGCTGCAAGAGACAGGAGTCAGTATAAAATCAAGGAATTTACATTGTCATCTCAGTTTGCACACTGGTTTTCTTATGATTCTGACATACCATTTTATTTTGACCTCTTATCTCCTTTCACAAATCTCTCTGTGCATCACAGTCAGATACTAGAGCAGGAAACACATCAGGGCTTTGGCTGAGGAAGGCACGTGCTTTGTTATGGTAGCTCTCTTCATAATCTTTGATATCTAGTGTTGATAAGGCTATAAATTACTTCAGAATTAAATGAGATTTCACTTGGATTAATCTGTTGTTCTGTCATTCAGCTTTTTATCTTAGTAACTTGTACTTGACTTTTTCAGAAGGGCAAGCAGAAGTTCTCCCTTTGTTCTCTGCTGGAGTAGAGCATGGTGCCTCTGCCTTTTATGGACAGTTTACTGTTTACTGGCAACTTCCCAAGATGAGGAAACTTTGAAGTCACTCTCAATATTCTGTCACTGAAGAAAAAGGAAGCAATGACAGCCTATGATTTGTCACATGACAAGAAATAACCTTTGAATAATTGGTCTCATTAGATAGAGGCTTGTTGTTATGGTAATATCATCCCAGTTGATGCAGAAAACTGAACAGGGTCATAGAACAGCAATTACAAGACATGTCAGAGTGAAAGAACTGGGTAAGAAATAGTCTTTCAGGAAGTGGTTATTGGCAGGTTTCCCAGGAAGCTTCTAACCCAGCAATGCTGGATTCACCTAATTCCTTGATGCAGTCCACATAGCACAGCAATAATTGCCTGCTTACTGAATGAGGATCCTGGGATCAAGACCATTCACTGCATCCTGAATGCACCACATTGAGCCAGGAGACTCTTTTCTCTACCTGTCCTATTCAGGGGCAATCTGACTTTATCCTACAGTCCCCTAGGGCTCCAATTATGATACTGAAACCTTTCAAAATGTTGAGAGTTTGGGGATGAGGTGATCATACTGTGTATATGCAGTGTGTAATATATGCAAAAAGATGATTGCAGAAGGGAAGATTTTGAGATTTGTGCTTTTAAAAAGCTCAACAGAAAACAGTAAAAGGCAAAAATGATTTCCAAAGAGATGAAAGATTAGGGCTATTAGCATGGAAAAAATCCTTTGCCATGCTAAGATGAACTTTGTTAAATTAAATATTTTTTTACCTCATTTAATGAGCAAAGAGAAAGCTTAATTAAAACAAACAGCAAGATTTAATTCTTGAGAGTAAAATTTAACTGAAGGTTAAATAATATCTATCAATGCATTGCTTGGGTATTTATGAAGGCAAAAATCTCTCTATCCTCTTATCCGTTATTTACTCCATGAACTTTCTTACGTTTTATCTCCAGTTTCAAGTCATACACAATTTGGGAGTTGTTATATATTGCAGGTTGAAATTGGATCACTAGCTGTTTTGGTGAAGTGCTGCACATGCTTCTGAAAAAGCGCTGCACCCCAATTTCTGTGCTGATACTGTGCAGAACCTTTCCTTCACATGAAACGAGAAAGAATAGTCCAGTAATTGGAGTTCTGGACAAGACTGGAGAACACTGTCACTGACCTCTTGTGGGAATTGGATGAATCTAGGAGACTTCTGATTAGCTGTATACACAGAACTGTAATATTTGAACACAGCTTTTTTTTTTTTCACTCTGATAGAGGATCTTGCCTTTGAACCTTGCCTTGGTGTAATCTTTATAATCTGTTCATCCTTGAAGCACTGCTGTGAAATAACAAAGTACTGTTTATCCATTTTAGAGGCAAAGGCAGACTTGAGGGTATTCAGAAAGATTAATTTTGACTAGGGAAATTTAAGTTTAGCAGTCTCTGGAGGCCTGCAATTTTTGGAAAGAGAGAGGCTTCTGTAGTGGTAATTTCACAGGAAAAGCCTTGCTTAGCTACCTCATTCACCTTCTGGAAGGATCCCTCTTTCGTTATCCATTGACTATAATTATTTTGGGTTTCTGTACCCTCTTCTGAGGGTAAGAGGACTTTTACATTTCATAGCACCGTGTTGGGAAAAAAACTATCAAGGTTGCATGGTGCTCAAATATTTTGTTTCAAAAGTCTTAGATGTTTCATAGAGCCACAAGGTCTTTAAAGCATTTGTATGATGAATTCACATGAGAGTGTCTCACTGTACAGCCTTGGAGTCCATGGGTGTGGAAAATCAAAGTGTCTAAGCTGAAATTTGTTGAGTGGTCTTGATTCAGCCCTTTAATGAACTCTTTTATCTGCTGCCACAAGTGGAGATCTTGTAGTTACCTTTTGCAAAGGTAGAAGTGAACTAGTATTTCATCATTGGGGTGATATTTCATAAAGTTCAGTGCATTAATGTTAATGCTGAAATACCTAAAAGTGTGCAGCTGCATCCCACCTTCACAGTCACGTTTATAGGTAGCCAAAATTAAGCAGCAGCAGCCATTCTTTATTAGAACAGGCACAAGCAACATTCTCAGCTTTTGTGGAGGGCCAAATGCTACCTGCAATATTTTTCTGACCTTCAGTGAACGAGAAAATGTTTCTACAGTTTAAAACCAGGCTTAGCTCAACTTAAGGACATCCTTCTTAGGCTGTCAGGTCTGAGGCTCAAGATCACTAGCACTGCCATCGGAGCCATTCATGCCTTGTCTTCGATCCCATTCAAAAGATATAAAAAAATACAATTATTTGCACTAACAGAGTTGGTACAACAATTTTGATGCTCTTATCTGATTGTTTCTGTACTGTACTAAACCTGTTAGGAATAGCAGGTGAGGAAATGAGGTAAGAGAACTGCTGTGTTGCCATCCCCCTTTTTCAAGCCTTCATCATGAGACAGGATGCTTAAAATGAAATTATTATCTACTTGAGTCCAAAACTGACTAAAGCTATTGGTTCCTGTGCAACTGCTGTTTCATGTTAGCAATGCTTAAGTATGTATATTTATATATATATGTATATGTATTACTGTCTGTATTGTCACTCTTTTAAAAAAGTCTCTTGCCCAGTTTTGGCCTGAACTCACTGCCACTTCCACAAACAGGAGCTAGGCATGATGAAGGTGTCAGTGGGGTGAGAAGCCTTCACAGTATGCCATCTGAATGCAGCCTGTATTGGCAGGGAAGAGACTTTAATAGTGTGTCATGAGCCATTCTGTGCCAGGTGGCCTGAGAAAAAACCAACAGGTTTATGCATGTTAACATAACAAAGACCTACTTAAAGGGTTTGCACTGTCTTTGTAAAATCAAATTTAATGGAATTCAGTTTCATATTATAATTTCAAAGTGAAAAGTCAAGGCCTTTGGTTTAAAAATGCCAGAATTAAATGTTTCAGCATTAATACACAGCAGCTGTATGGTCTTTGTATGGTCTTGAAATCACTCAAAAATTCTTTTGTGTGCAAATAAAAATGCATTTTCTCTGAAATTGCTTAGAAAAAGTTCTCAAGTTTTAGTACTTAAAGTTCTTTCAAAGTGTGGATTACCCTCAACTCCCATAGTAGCCAGGCAGGACTCAGCCCCAAACTGGAGGGCTCTATTTAGTGACATTTGGTAACATATGGTCTAAGATATCTGTGTTACTGAGATTTCCACAATCTCCTTACATCTCTTTTGTTGCTAAGAAAAATTGCATATTATCTAGAACTCACAGCGAAGGCAGTTGGGATTACAGGTCTAATTATAATCTTCACAAATTAAGGTACTTACAGCTACAATATGTGAGTGGCTGTAACAAGACATCTCAGAAACAAACAATCCTACCTGCTCATAATTTGATGAAAAAAAGAACAAAATTTTTCTATGATTTTCTGTGACATAAATCTTTAGTAAATTGACAAATTCAGAAAGGTATTAATGGTCTGATGAAAAAACAGACCCATTTCAGGGAAGCAGCAAAAGCTGGACTTTTGAAACAGTAAGACAGAAACAGAGATTGCATCTGGTTAAACTAATGTCTGCGAGGGGGAATGACATGGGAATGACTGGAATCATACCAATACTGCTTAGGTAGGGTGCACACTGCACAAGGATGGAGTCATTGGGATGGTAATTGATGATGATAACTCATGACTTGAAGTGCAGTAGCAACATGTACACAAGTATACAGAGAATTCCAGGTTCTGAAATGTGACCCTACTTTTGTGAAGTCAGAATAAAAAGTCTCTGTCATCACAAAAAATGTTATTTTCTGTCAGGCAAGTGTTGATAGAAAGATGCAGTGGGTTAGGTAAGGTTAAACTCCACTAATTTACATTTTTATAGCAACAACCAGAGTCCCTCTGCTCTTAGAATTTTAGGCTTTTTAGTGAGCCAGATCCTAGAGTGTAGCAGAACGTCCCTCTCCAGGGAGTGGAGCAGAATCCTAAATATAGCTCAGTCTGGAAAGTAGTTGGATGTCACTGGGGTAGGGAATGTTTTATAAGGTTTCCATGTATAAATAAAAGATGAATGCAATTAGTGCTCACCATAGGATATTTCCTTCTATGTGACCCAAATTTATTTTTTCTATGGCTTTCAGCAGGAGATGTGTCATCAAATGCCTTTTGAATATCAAACAGTTTGAATGAACTGCCATAATCAGCTTCATAACCTTTTACAACCGTCTTTGTGGAGGAAAATTTTCTCTTTGAAATCCATATTGGCTATTCTCTTTCAGGTTATTACTTCAAATATGCTCTGCAACTCTCTTCTAATTAGTGATTCTAGCTTTTTTGTGAGCTACATATAAGCAGTGCTATTTTGGTTCCTCTAGGTCAGGACTGCATACACGTTATAAACACTGTGGCCTCATCTTTGTGCTTTTGGACTTTCCACACTTTATCTGTGCCAGTGATGTTGACCACCAGGATAATTTAGAGGCTGAGACTTCCATGAAGTTCTTGGTAGTTATATCTGCTCGATACCTCCAGTGGTTACACTTCATTTTCTTTGAAACTAGAATCAGCAGAGTTTTCAACATTATTAAACTGCTTATGTAAATTACTCCTTTTACTCTTGTTGGTCATAAAATCTTTTGCATCAGTCTTTTCTTGGAATTGTTTAGAGTCCACATGCAAGCCCAATGTCTTCTCTAGGAGGTAACAGTTTGAATGAACACTGAAGGATAATGAGAGTAATTTGGGAGGAATATGTGTTTCTTATGACTGTGCTACTCTGTAGGCAAGTAGTTTTAATAAAGTTATTCACCATCACCCTTCCGGAAGTTCCAAATTGCCCTCTAATGGTACTGTGCATGAAGTAAAGGACAGTTGTTGGTACCAGAAGGGGCACTGATTTCACTGAAAAGAGCCAGTCTTTCCATTCAATTGCAAAGCTATCAACTTTCTTCGGAATTTGTCTCTTCTGGATCCTATTCCCTACTTGAAACAATAATCACCTGTTCCTGCTATTGCCCCCTCTGAAATCTTAAGTTATTATAAGGAAGAAATATAGAGACAAGGGGGCAAAGAAACTTCATACTAGGGAATAAAATTTTTTCTGTGGCTTTATATTACCAAATAGTGCAATGTACAATGTGTCTGATGGAGCCAATGGCAGTCAGCTCCACGGCAGACTCACCACTGGCCAAGGCCAAGCCCATCACTGATGGTGGTAGCACCTCCAAGATAACAGATTTAAGAAAGGGGAAAAAAACTGAGCAGTTGTAGCCAAAGGGAGGAGTGAGAATATGGGAGAGGAACACCCTACAGGCACCCAGGTCAGTGCAGAAGGAGGAGGAGGGGGTGCTCCGTGCTCTGGAGTAGAGATTCTTCTGCAACCTGTGGTGCAGACCATGGTGAGGCATCTGAGCCCCTGAAGTCCACAGAGCTCCAAGGGGTAGCAGAGACCCACGTGCAGCCTGTGGAGGATCCCACATCGGAGCAGGTGGATGCCTAAAGGAGGCTGTGACCCCCTGGGAAGCCCATGCTGGAGCAGGGTCCTGGCAGGACGTGTGGACGCGTGAATGTTTTGCAGTTGCAATCACAATATGATGTATATGGTACTCTCTAAATGGTACAATATCATAGCCCTTGTTTTTGAGGAGCTTCTGGGATAGTTAAAGCTCAGGTAAACAGGCAGAAGGCACAAAGTCATGATAGGGTGGCTCTGAATTGTTTGATAAGCACTGGCCAAAACATGTCAAAGCTCAGCCATGCTGTTTTAGACACTGCAGTTAAGAGAAAGTTTGAATGAGAGTTTTGAAGGTACATGATAGGATTAATTTTGCATAAATTGGTTCACTGCTAGTTGAGAGAGAACAGGTAGCAGACAAGGTTACACAGATTCTATCCTGTTTTATACTATATAACAAACTACTGTGTACATGTCACATTATTCTTTAGCCCAGTAATATATAGAAAGAGTAGCTGGCTGAGGCTGAGCCTGTGTGTGGATTTTGGAATGCAATTATTCAATTTTTCAGAAGGAAAACATAGTTTTACAGTATTCTCTGTCTAAGAAACAATCTCCATAGAAGCATTATTTAGTAAGGCTTTGCAGTGCAATAGAAATCTGTCACACTGCTTCAGATTTCCAGTAATTGTTGTGCCACAACAGTGGAACAGTTCAGTGTTCATGTTGTAAATAGTGTTGTCCGATTAATAATCTCAGTAGTTATGATCTTCAAAAATCCCTCAGGCTGACTGAAAACCAAGCTGAACATAATTCCTTGTGGAGTGTTGAATAAAAGAGACTAGAATGGGGGAAATAAAAAGACTTTATATAAGGTAAAATCATCACCAAGTTCAGAGAGAGCATTTGTCACAACAGAAAAATTTGTAAGTGCTGAAGCTTTCAGTGTGTTTCACTCATTTACAGTCTCTTATGTGCTGCTGAGTAAATAATGAATTTTTGTTTGATTTTGCATTTGATTAACATGCATTACATTGTATATCTCATTCATCAAAAAAATGTTTCTGAGTATCCACCACATCTTAATGATTTTAAGAAAAGGCAAGAGAGTTGTAACTTTACACTATTGAACCCAGATGAAAAAATAGAAGTATTTAGACAGAATAGAAACTATACCAGGACATACTTTGTGCTTATTGTGGAAAAAGTAGATAAATTAGTTTTTCAGACTATGACTTGCTGAGACAAACTAGTGCATGTTACAGAAATGTACACTGAACAAGCATAAAACATGCAGGTTGTAAAGTTTTCTTTTGAGGTAAAATAAATGGACCTTCAAGGTTTCTTTCCACAGTTCCAGTTCTAGCTAGAAGCACTTGCAGCTGACCATGAATTTTAATTTTCTGAAAGAGTAGCAAAATAATTATATCTTGATTTTTCAAAAGTAAAACTTGATGTTATATTGAGAGAGTTGAGTGAGATTTTAGCTCAGCTTTGCAGCATCAAGTGTTATCAATTCCACAATCAGCTGTGGTTATCTTCACGGAATGGCACGTTGCTAATTCCATACGATTTATCCAATTTATCTGTAACATCTTGAGTTATGGTCCTGTCCTAGCAATGCTTGCAATTTTATTTTGTCTCTCTATCTTGCAACTCTATTTGTCTCTATGTTGACAGATTTTGAAAAAAGGTTTGTTTGGAGTGAAAGGCAAGTTTTGGGGGTTTTTGACAAATCCTTTGTGAGATACTGTCAAACACACTTCACACTCTCATGGCTGAACCTGGAATTTCATGCAAAGGATTCCCATTGGTTTGGTTTTTTTATTATTATTTTTATTAGTGTAAAGCATTAAATACTTGTAAACTTCTGGCTTTTTAAAAAAGGTGCTGATTCAAACCTAATTTCTGGTGCCTGTTCTAGGTTCAGATTTCCCATTGACTCTTATGCAGAGATTGGTTTTGCATTTGACTCTGCTTAAAATAGCTGTGTACAGTGCTGGTGACTAGTATTTTCAGCATTTTTAAAGATATTCATAATTATTTTATGTTTATGGTAGTCCTTGGAAAATAAACCACCAGGCTGACTAAAACCTACTTTCAAAGTCCTTTCCCAAACCTACTTTTTTTCTCATGTCTTTATGGCATCTGCTTGTGTCTGGAAGGCCTTCAAAGCCAGGCTGGATGGAGCTTTGAGCATCCTGGTCTAACAGAAGGTGTCCCTGCCAATGGCAGGGGAGTTGGAATCATTAAAGTTCCTTCCAATCCAAAGCATTCTATGATTCTATGAAATAATTAAACCTGGCTGTACCAAGAACTGCTAGGGAGGGACATGGTTAGGGACAGCAGATCCTGACTGATCCAAGGGATGTTCCATACCAGATGGCAGCATGCTCAACATACAAAGCTGGAGGAAGGAGGAGGAGAGAAGGAAAGGGGAGCCATTTGGAGTGATGGTGTTTCTCTTCCCGAGTCACTGTTACATGTGATGAGGCCTTTCTCTCCTGGAGATGGCTGAAGACCTTCCTGCTCATGGGAAGTGGGGAATGAACTCCTTATTTTGCTTTGCTACAGGGTGTGGCATTTGCTTTACCTGTGAAACTGTCTTTATCTCAATTCATGAATTTATACACTTTTACTCTTCTGATCCTGTTACCCATCCCAGTGGGGGGAGTGAACAGCATCTGTGTGGTCCTTGGCTGCTGGCTGGGGTTAAACCATGACATACTGTAATGCCAAAACAACTCAAAATACTTTTAGATGAAAAGTACATCAATTCTATTTTTTGGATTTTGAACTGAGTGAATGTAATACTGTCTGTTTTGCAGTGGTGAAGTTTGTGTCATTGTTTCAGTCATTAAATATGGTATTACAGCTAGTAGGATGTCCATGTTTTTTCAGGACAGAGCCAGTAAATAACTTTAGTGCTGTTTGGTAAGCAGAGATCAAGGCAGACTAAAATATATGGTTCCATGAATTCTTTTATGGTTTTCCATACTTCCTGTAAAAATACATAGAGAATTTCACAACTCTGAGGATCTATATTCTTATGTACTTCCAGCATCCCACTGAGACTTTCAGTAAGTTACAATCATGAGTTTGAATGATGTAGCTGAAATGGTATTTGAGATGTTTATTTTAAAGTGCAGCAATTTAGTTCACTTCTACAAGTTTCTGCAAGTGGCTTCCCTAATTTAATTCCTCTCCCACATAAACGCCACAATCTTTTTACAGAATAAATTTTCTGTGAGCTTCTCCACAACAAATTTTCTGTGAACTACTCCACAACAACATTAAACTCTACACCTCCTTTTATTTTAATGAATCTTAATAAATCACATTATAATTCCTTCCTGCATCAGCTTTTTTCCCCATCCAATTTATAGCAATTGCAAATTTATATAATTATCTATATTTATGTCTCTTAAGACTGTATTTGTGTTAGCACTTTGTTGTAGTCAACTGATTTTGTAGTGTTTTAAATACAACTCATCAAGGACTGAGCACCCGTGATTTCCCTTCTTTTTTCTTTTAGTTTTGCCTTCTCATTTGCTGTCCCTGTACATTGAACTTTGGAAGAGTTCATTGCTACCATCCTGAGGTGCAGCAGTGCCTTTTTTTTTTTTTTTTTTTTTTTTTTTTTTTTTTTTTTTTTTCCCCAGTAACAAGTTCCAGAATAATTGAGTAGTTGCAGAGAAAGGTCTGTGTGCTACGTTCATTATTTTTTCTGAACAATGGTATGCTCATTCTCATTCTGGAAGGTAACATGTTGTGCAGTTTTATGGAAGTGTCATGTGTTAACTGTGCCATTCGCAGTCTGTAATGGCTCCAGGAGGGCACAGTTTAGCAGCTTCCCTATCAAAGAAGAAAATTTATTTCTTCCCCAGTCAGGAGGGTTGATTCATTAGAAGTCGTTATGCTAGAGCCTGTCACAAATGCCAGAGTTGTCTTCCTTTCTTTCTTCCTTTTGTCAAAGAGCATCATGCTTGAGGACAATGGAGAAAGGAAAGTGTGGCTGAGTGCCATGAACACATGCAGTTTGGATAGATCTGGATTTCTGTGAGGCAGGATGGTGTGTTTCAGTGGGACTGAGTTTCGGGGGAAAGACTAAAATGGCTTTGGGCTTCCTGAGACACATGATCAGAAAATAGTGGTCAAATGCTCTTACTTTGGGTCTCAAGAGTTACTGCTCTCATTTTGTGATTGATAGATCCAAAAAGAATAATTTTGGTGAGTTAGTATATATTGAGAATTCCTGCAGTGGGATATGATACTATGTTTTGTCTGTATGGTACAATTTGGCACATCTGCTCAGATGTGAAGCAGAGAAACTTTCTAACAATCTGGAAGAATCATATTCTACCAGTTACCAAACAGAATTTCTTCCACCTGATCATACTACTGAATTTGAACCAGTAGATTGAATGTTTTAAATGTTAAAAATAAAACCTAAGGAGATAAATAAACTGCTATCATGTATGTATATGGCATTCATCTTGAGGTGTATTATCAACGCACTGTCTTGTCTCATCTGGCATAATCTGCCATTGACTTTTCTTTCTCATACAGTTTCTCATATCAGCTGCAGTTAAGATGCTTTCAATCACCACGAGATTCCACCACAGTGTTATTTCACTTCTGTCATAAAAAAACTGAACGGAAGAAGAGCACTAAGAATTAGAAATAAAATTATTTGAAATTAATGTAAATTAATAAGTTAGAAAGGTTCTTTACGACTTTCATCTGAGACAGAAATAAATGTCTTAAATTCTGTTCCCCAGTAAGTACAGAAATGTAGTTAATGATTTCCTGTTCTAGCTGTTCTCGACACTGTCATAAGTGATGAGGTGCTTTTTGGATCTTAAGTGTATATTATAAAACAAGACAGAAGAGGTTATGCAAGTCAAGGAGCAGAAATGCTGTTAGCTGTAAACATCTCGGCACAGAAAATCCCAGGGATTTCAGAGTCAGAGAGGCCATGACAGCAAAGTCTGATCAAATATTTGAGTTAGAAATTCACAAATTTTGGGGGACTAATAAATAGGTTGACAGCCAAGGTGTTGTCATATCAGCGGTATAAAAACTAGAGATGAGCAGCTTCATGTCTGAAATTCTTGATGACTATATCAGACCTCTCAGTATTCATATATTCATGCACCTTCTTTCTGTGCATTGTTTTTCAGCATGCAAACCAAAACCAACCACACAGGTTTGTATTCAAGATTTAAATTCAACTGATTTTAATGCCAAGGATGGTGCTATGAGGTAACTGGGGAGACTGCATTACAGCTCATATTTGCAATAAACAGAAAATTTGAAACTATTGGAGGCTGCATTCTACTGTTACTGAGAGCAACAAATGAAAGAGGCCAAAATTAAAGTGTTCTGTGAAAAGCCAATGGGCATGTGCCTGAGTTAGTCTCTGCCTCTGTACATCCTTTGAGATAACCTGCCTCTGGGCACAAAAAAAATATCTGCATTTGTGGCAGGGATGTGAGAAAAATGTTTTCCATTTAAAAATTCATCAGCAGAAAATAATAGAATATTGCATAAAGAGGTATTTTTTATAAACTATTGATAATTTAGTGATTATTTAACTTTTTATTCTGGCTGAATTTTGTTCACTGAAGATAGATTAGAAATGAGTAGTTCACACTATTTTGCTTCCTTAGTGGCCACAACTATTTACCCCTTTCATTATATTATGTCTCGATGATGAGTAATTGCCTTGTAAATATGTTCTCAGTGATGAGTTTTTGCAGAAAATTGAGATATCACAGAATAATATTCTGCGAGACGATGATCTCAGCATTTTCAGAACTGTTAATTTGTTGTCTTCCCCTGCATAACTGTGCTGTTATCTCTGTTCTGGAAAAGGAAACCAAAGAAGGTGTAGACTAAGAGCAAAAACTAAGAAATAAGCTACCAAGCTTCTTCCCATGGGCTTTTTACCTCAAAACCACTTTTCCAGCTGACTTACCCAACATTCACCTGCCTCTCTAACTGCTGGGCTTTGTGATGCTCCATGTGTCAGTGTATTTGTTTTCGCATTATCTCACAAGACAAAGGTTCATGTTGGCAAATTTTATGTCAATCTCTGTAAACTTTACAGTGGCTCGGCAGGAGCCTGTGCAAAACATGACCAGGTTGGCATTGCTGACAAACTGTTCTGGCCATATGGGGTCTTCTGGGGGAATGAGTGCAAGAGCAGGTGTGCTGCTGCAAACACTTAAAAACTGATAAGGTTGGTTTTGTGAGTGACTGGAGGAAAGTGAACAGCAGTATTACCTCTGCCTGTGTTTGGCTCTTTGCTGCAGAAAACAGGTAATTAAATTATGGTACTATTCAGTCATGCTGTGTTTCTTAGGTGCCCTGGAAGAGATTGGTAGCAGATTATTATTAGAGGAACTGCTCTTAAAATCAATTAGCTGATCGTTGAAAATGATAGTAAGAGAATGTAAGCCTTTTCTCCCAAAGGCTGTGGAAGGAAAATGTTTAGGAACAGCTATGTTTCTGCAGGTGTCCATCTGGGCAAAGCTAAGGGAGATTGAATTTGGAATTGGGTTCAGGAAACAAGGTCTGGGATTCAATGTGGTTTCTGACTATTTTGCAGAAAAGCTAACAAATAGTGGCTTTTAAAGACCTTCTTGAGATGAGATGGAAGGTGACAGCCTTGATTAGGGAGGCATGACAGAAGGCCTCTTGGGAGTCTGAGCCTCTGCACCTTCAGAGAATACTGAGGATCTTGTTCCGCATGTGCCTGTGAGGCTCAAGGCAGCTGTAATTGTGATTGCAGACCTCTCCCAGAGCTGGTCTGAGTGCCACCAGAATTGTAGAAGTAGCTGAAGGGAACCTGTGTTACAAGGTAAAGTTTGATATATGAAATAATAAAGTGAGATCCAAAAGTGTTTAACAGTTGGATTATGAAGCCAACACAGCCAATTCCCTTGCCTTGCCTGGAATGCATCTTGTACTCAATGGGAACTTAGATACCTCAGGGACAAGTGCCCAGATGATTTTGATTCCAAATATAAAGAATGTTTTACATAATCATCGAATTCATATGGCCTCTGAGTACTTTGGAGACTATAAAGATGCTGGGATATTCAGCTTTACAACTAGTATTGAACCTGTTGCGATCAACAGCAATGATTTTTAGCTTGGTGTTTGCTGCCCCTGTCTAAATGTGCTAGAAGTGACAGTTATGTTAGATTTTCAAAACCTCTGCAAGGAATATTCCTCCAAATGTTTAATTTGCATTTGTTGCTGTGTTGTCTCTGGCTATATATAATCTGCTGCAGAATCCTTTAAAAGTTATTTCCTTTCATGTTAGAAAGATTTTGGGGTATAAATCTCATAACGTGTTTGAGACTTAGTTCTACACAAAACTCTTTCAGAAGCGTTGGGTTTGGGAAATCAGTGTGTGGGACTGGAGCTCCAATTTTCATCATTTAAAAAGAACTCTAGTAAACAGCAGTGGCTGTCAGACAGAGAGACCATTCAAGGCCTCGGAAGGGAAGTTTGCCCAGGAACTGTGTGCCAGGAATGTTCAGGTTGGTGTCTCATCTAGGTTAGTTTTCTGTTCCTACCAGATAAAGACTTCTGCATCAGAAATGAATATCCATACAGAAATTTTAAACGTTGGAGATGAATCTTGTAAGATGCTAAACATTTTTGTGCCAGCTGAGCAAACGTTATAACAGGAGACTGTATGAAGACCTGCTGGCACTTTTATGATAGGTTGGATCAGGACCAGTCAGCACCTTCCAGGTTCAGTCTTTGTGTTTGCATAGAGCATTTCTGAGCAATTAAAACAACAAAAACATTGGTGACAGCCTGCAGCAAGTAAAGTAAAAATATCCAAAAAGCAGTCACCATCTACATCTGTTCATGTATTCTGTCCTTTAAAGGTTTCTGATGCCATTAATGAAAAAGTGATTAGGACAAGAAAATGAAAGCCATGCTCACATGTATGCAGCACTCTTGGTTTGCTGCAAATTTTTAATGCTGTAGGTCTGAATCACAGTGGAAAAACTACTTTCAAGAAGAGAGTGAGGTATTTGCAGTTTTTGTACCTTTGAGCCCCTTCCTCTCTGTGAAAGTTCGAAAATGAAAACCATAAAGGGTTGTGAAGTGCTCAGAAACTACTGTAAGAAGGATTATTTCAGTACACCCTCTGCTTCATATTAATGCAATACGTACTGAAGTGTCTAAGTTTTGGCTGACTCAAAACTACTGTCTGCTCTGAAATTTTGTCTAGTAATATGTGTTTTATTCACTTAGAGGCTCATAAGATTTTTCCATCCTCTGGACAATGAGGGCTTCAGGCTTGTTACATACTCTGCTTTTTTGTTGTTGAACTTACAGAGCAAAATTTGCTCTTCAAAATCTGGTTAAGAGGAAGCATGTGGTTGTAAACAGTGAGAAATTAATTAAATGAGGAAATTATTTTAAAGATAAGAGAATGTTTACCTGACTAAATATGTACTCTAAATAATTATCCTATATCTGTTGTATAAATAATAATAGTAATGTATATCCGACTTAGCTAGCCTGGGGGTTCTCTAAGTGCTATGCTCTGTTATACTCTGTATCCCATGGGAGCAGGAGAAACCAGGAGAGGTTTCACATTTCATTAGAACTTTAGACAATTTTGTAGATCTTAGGCCTGCTGGGATAAGAAATTGGCCTTACATGACTTTCTCGGATGAGATGTAGTGTAAACACGTTTCTTTGGCAACAGTTTTCAAAATGTTTTCATGATACTGGATGTTCGTGTTCGGATGAGCAGGCAGCTGGCAACTCATGTATGCTTAGAGCAAATGCACTGCAAGGCATCATCAGCCCTGCTTTATACTGATATAGGTCGGGTGTAATAATGGTAATACTCTGAAGAAAGTAGATAAAGAGGGTTTTTTGATTTGTTTGTTTCTATCCATCCAAGGTGCTTTAGATAGTATGTCCTGCATTTAGGCAGCTGATGAAATAATTCCTTTAATACATGCCCTGAAAATCTGTCAAGCACTGTAAGGTCTAGAATCTAGTGTCCTGCTTTTTCTCTCTTTTACTTATTTGTACATGCAATCAGTAGAACTTTATACATTTTTCATTGCCCTGTATTGGCAGGATCTGCCATGTTAAGGACAGCTGAGCAAGACTGAAAACTCAGGATTAGTTTAGGTAATTTCTCTGATTATTTCATAAAGATGATAATCAAAGATAGCTGTTTTCCAGGAGCAGTAGAAGTATGTTAGCAACTCGTATCAACATTTTATTTTTGTAGCAGACAGATGTAGACGCAACTTTACTATAGCTGCTGAAAATGCTTGAAAGTCTTTGGTTACCTGTCTTAGTTTTTCACTCACTCAAAGCCGTGACTTGACAGTTTCCATCCCTGAGGGTGTCCACAGTGTTAGCTTTATTCAGTGCTGAATACCATTAAGATCCTCTCGGTGTCTTTCTTTTACACGGCTGTAACTGTTTTCTAAAGGACTTATTCTGTAATTAAGAAATAAATTTTACATTCTGCTGGTACACTTTCTTTGAGTTCCCTCCTCCTCAACAGTATGGAATTGCTCAGTAGTGCTTTTAAGTGATTATAAGTATCTCCCTCTGTTTTTTAAAAGAAATGCTAATAGAGGAATAATTGAAAATACATTCTTATATATACATTATGGTTACAAGTCTCCTTTAAAATTTCTATCTGTGACATACACTTTGGCTTTATTGCTCTGCTCAGTCATATATCAATTCCCTATGCTTTCAAGGTTCAGAGGGTGGAATTATGCACTAACAGTGGTCAAGGGGCCCCTGCTAGTCTTTGATTATGATCTTTTCTAGGTCAGACTAATAATTCATACAATATTTCTCTGTGAAAAGAAATATGTTGCCTGTCATCTCCTGTCATCTTTTTAAGGTTTGTTTCCACCCTCTAATGAGACTGAGGCCAGATATGAGTTCATTTGAGGATTAAACTTCAGAAAAAGGATAATTACTAGGTTATAAGAACAAGCAGTAGGTAGAGAGCATTCTAGGATGGATTTTCTGGATCTTCAGCTATTAGACTGTGGAGCAATTTTCATGGAAAATGATGGAAGATGCATTACATGAAGCCCTTAAAATTTGATTGATAACTTCTGATGGGGAAGAAAATATCACTATGGGGAATAAATTTTCTCTGTGAAAGAGCTCTAGATACAAATAAGACTTGCAGCATTTTTGAGAGAAGCAATGCATCCTTTATCTGGTTGCTTTAGGCCATTTCACTACTCATAACATCTTGTTCATGTTCTTTGGGATATAAAAGTTATTTAATGTAGAAGTTATGTGGTTTAGATTTAAAAGATCATGTTTGATTTAAGAAAAAAATGCATTACTTTACCTAAATTTTTAACCAAGAGAGGAAATACATTTTCAGGATAGAGAGACTGAGTTGTTTCATAAACATGGTTTTAAACTGAACACTTCAGAAAATTACACCTGGGAATTCTGATTAGCTTTACATTAGCTTGTGGGGGTTTTTTGGGTTTTGGTTTTGTCTTTCCCCAGTTATGCTCAGTTTGCCTTTGGTACCTGGGACATGATGTTGTTTCCTGTGCCCTCACCTGATGCCTCCTTTCAAATGAAGAAAAAGCCAAATGTGGCTTGGCAGTCTCATTAGGCTCCTTATTCCTTGAACTGAGTTTGAAGGAGGAAAGGGATGAGGAGAACTTTCCTGTGTAGACATCCATGGCTTGAGCATTCCTTCCTTCAGGGAACATATGGAGAGAAAGAGTTGTCCAGCCCAAGGCATGGCAGTGCTGACTGAAATCCTCATCATACAATGGACTTCCTGTATAACTGTGGGAAAATTGTCAGTTGTCAGTGCCAAATGTGAGGAGAAATCTATTAATCTGACTTACTCTGTACTAGAAAAATTGTACTATATATGTTCTTCTTCTCTTAGAACCACATTAAAGATGGAAGGAGAAGGTTTCTGCTTCAAAGCAGTCATGATTAGCAGTAATTTAACGTTATGCTAAATCTCAGTATCCAAGTCTAAAATTATTTTGATGCTTTGCGTTAAATTGAATCAAATAACTGAAGTATGATTAATATTGCCATACCAAGATAAAGTCTTGTTGTCTTTTGTTTGCAAGACAAATGAATGTGTAGAAGAGTAATAATGTTAATATTTTCTGCATAGATAGTTGGTGATAACTGTGTTTTTCTTTCACATTCCATCAGCCTGGGGGAGATTAATTTCTAAAATATCAGCAGGAATTGCAGCATAAAAAAAGACTGGCATAGGAGAGGCAAAGGATTCCTGTCTTTTTAAATGGTATGGATATGATTAAATTGCAGATGAGGGACTAAAACTTTTTAATATGGAGCGTAAAAAAGTAGATTGGGCTAAATTGCTCTTTGAGGCACACACTTCAATAACACTGCACAATCACACTGAAAGAATAGCAATATAACTCGCAAGAAAAGTATTAAGGACAAAGAAATTTGAGGACAGATTGAAAGGTCTAATCGTATATATAAGTACTTAATCTGCGGCAAAGCTTAAGACAACTTAAACTGCATCTGGAAGAAAAGGAAGTAGGCTTTGGGATGATCTGTGTTACATTTTCTGAGGAGATCTCAGAACTTTCTTGAAGACTAAAATCAGCAGCCCCTGGTTAACAGGAGCTGGAATTAAAGGTATCCTTATCCACAGTCTCCAAAGTATTGGTTTAGGGAGAGCCATCAGTGTTTGCTGCACTCCTGGCTCCAAATACTTTACCCTGTTCTTAAATTCTTACTCTACTAGGACAGTAGAAACTATTGTCGTGAACTTTTCCCTGCCTTTTTTGTATCCTCTGAGGGTTTCTTTGAGCTGGGAGAATCCCATTGTTCTCAGACAGGTTTGAGAGCTTTCTTTTAACACAGACATGTTTGCCTCACATAGCAAAACTTGCCTCGTCCTGCTCTTACTTGCTCTCTGGCTAAACTACATGCAGAAGGAAGGTTCATGTCTGAAACAGTAAAGAGGGCTATAGATCAAATCCCTAATGATTCATCACAGTGCATATTTCTATTTGTCTCTGGTCTGGACAAACTATAATTTTATGGCTGTGACGCACTATGTCTTTGTTACCTCCTCCAATACTCATGTATAACTCCAATTACAATCAGTGTGAAGTCAGCATAAACACTGGAAAAGCACAAAGCTCTCCCTCTACTGTTCATGGTCTTCTCTTATACAAGTATTTTGCGTTTTACACCAGATGGTATAATGCTGTTTAGAATTTGGCAACATAATTGCAGTTGTATACTTCTATTGCACCTAGATGATCTTCTGATAGATTATTGCAGGAACAAAATAAAGTCAAGCCTTTTTGCTTCATCTGAAGAAAGTATGTTATTGAAATAAAGTTCCTTGACACCACATAAAAGATTGCAACTTTCTCCAATGTATTTTATTCAAAGTATAACATTTCAATAAAATATATAAAAATATTTACTAGAACTGTAATTCTTGTAGAGAGAAGAGTATTTTTAAAAAGATCTGAGCTAACAAATCGATCTTAGGTCTAGTGGCTGAGAAGCCTCTATTCATTATTTAGAATATTGAATCCACTCTGAGAAGAGTTCTAATGATTACCAGTACAATACCAGTACATATTTCGGGGAAAAAGCCCAAACCCACAAGGTTTCTATCCTGTTGCAAGTTTTTTCTGACTTTTCTTTTTTTTGTGTGTGTGTGACTTGTATTTTTGGTGTGCTGCAAGAGGATTGTATATAATGTGGCTCATAATATAATAATAATATAGGAAGCAAGCAAGCTCTGATGGTGTGTGTGTTCTTCAAAGAATACCCTGGCATGGAGTTGGAACCTGGGGTCAGCTAAATCTGTTACAAATACATTGTTCAAGTGAGAGACAGTGAGTGTGTGAAGAATCATTCAGAAGAGGGAGGTGCAAGCCCTTCACAGCTGGCAGCCTGTTGTGACAAACCTAAAGAGAAGTGTGAATGCCAGTAAGCTGTTTTGCAGATGATAGCTTAGAAGTTTGACTGTCATTTAAGGAGAAAGATTGAAGTTTTCAGAACAGGATTTTCTCACTTATGTGCTAAGTTCCCACAGAGCATGCAAATTCCTGTGTTTCTTCCAGGGGCATTGTCAATGCATCATCAAGAACCTTGACTTCAGCAGGAACATGGACGAATAATTTTTTGAGAAGTCTTCTAATGAATAATTAGTCTACAGAGCTCTTTATCTACACACTGTGGAGCAATTTCTTAGCAAGCCTCTCATCTTTTTCGTTATCTGTCACCAAGTCTAGCAATCAGCTTTTTAAGATTTAAGATGAGGCCTGTTGGTAAGTCAGCAGGCTATACAGTAATTTTTTAATCCTTTTGTCTATTTCTTGCACTTCTTTTAGTGCTCCATAGAACAGACACTTTTGGTAGCATATGCTGCCAGTTTGTTCCTACCCAAGCAGTCCTGGCATGTTAAAATCATAGAGACCTGCTTTGTCGTGATCAGGACAATCCTATGACAAGGTAATATTCTATAGATCTTTGTGTGCAAAGCAAACTCTTTGTATAAATGTTGTTGTTTGATAGGCACAGCATTTAAGTAATTCAGTTTTTTGTCCATGCTTAACTGTTTTTCACTAGTCATGTTAAGCTGGAACTTCCAAGTGTTGCAAGACTCTCACTCGTCTAGGCACATTTTTAATGATCCCCATAGTATGTTGTCAGAATGCCTAGTTAAGTTTAAGGTAAGGGAATTACACCTGGTAGTTCCTTAGCAATGACCTTAGAGGAAATTCGCGGTAGTTCTTTTATGCTGTTAGTTTTCTTCAGTAAGGATTACTGAACTGATTAGGACACATCTATTACACTTTCTGTTTCAGATCTTTTAGAGACTCATGAAGGTCCTCCTGTGTTGTTTTGCGATTTGTTCACACCATTATTAGTGCTTCTATTTTAGGCTGAGATTGTGCAATTAAGTTTTGCAGTAAAAGAATAAACTATGTGTCTGTAGTGCTGAGAATAGTGAGAGGCCTGACAGATGGCGGACATTGTTACATGTGGGCTTTCTGTGCTGTATGATGTCTTGCTCAGTAAAGACACATTGCTCAAGATTACTGGTTATTAGTCAGTCTGTAGAAGAGGAATAACCTGAATTCTTGCCTTCCAACTCTGCCTTTTCTTTTATAACATTGTTGGTTGCACATACATATGCTTATACATAGAACAGGTTTTCCTGCATCCCATGATTCAGCATCGTCCTTGAAATTTAGGTTCTGTGTAAAAAATTTCATGTGATCCTACCAAAAGAATAGGTGAAGAGAATCAAAGAATCATTAAAAAAATCAAGAAGTACTGCGTGCTTAATTTATTAACAAGGAACATATTTGATAGGTGAAAAAGCACTGCTATTTATTTGGTTATTATTACTATATTGTAGAAACTTGTACTCAATAATTAATTACTGCTAGAAATTGCAGGTTTCAGGTTTTATTTTGCTTCAATCAGAATGTGATTGTGAAATTAATTTTATTTAATGCTTGCTTTCTGTGTTCTCTTGGCATAGTATTTTCTGTTTGGACTCAAAAATTGTCATTTCAAAATTTCACAGATGGAAATTTGGAATCAATGTTTTAATAGAGAAAAATAAGATGTGAATGCCATTAATTATACTCTTTAAAAATTGCATTAACTAATAAAGTAAAACTTATGGATTGTTGTATTTCAGAATTTAATATTCTGTGGTTTGAGTGTAGCAAATAATCTGTCTCCAAGTCAAGTTTTCGCACATATGTGAAATTTTGGTAGAGTTAGAGAATGCCTTTTAAACTGCGAAGGACACTCTGAAGAAAAATGTTGATATAAAAGTAGACAATATGGGTTTTAAATAAAACAGTATGATTACACCCATTAAAATTACAGTCCTGACCCTATCCAATGTTAATAGAAGCTTTAATATTTTCCAGTTAATTTCCTCTTTCTCCTCCTGTTACGCCTTTCTTTGTTGATTTTTCTAAAGACTAGAAAATCAATTGAATACATTTTTATGTTAACATGCTAGTATGTTAATATCTTAATATGTTAACATGCTTTCGTATGTTACAGAACTACGTGGTTGAATGGTTGTAGGTGTGGCAGTGAAATGATTAATACAAGAAAGATCTTCCACATTCCACCTCATGAAACCTTCTTACAGGACCTATGCAATGTTTTCAGGAAGTCTTTTTTAAAATGTCCTGCACATGAAATTCTGTTGTAGAGCAAAAAATCTTATGAGTTCAACAGACTAAGAAGGAAGACAGCTCCCTTGTCTAATTGCTAAGAGATGAAAAAGTGTATTTTAAAATGTTGGATAAAATTTATCTTGGAACATATTTCAGATTAGACAAGATGACACTTCTGCTAAAGAGGATATCCAAATTGCTGTTCACAATATTAAAGTCACAGTTCTGTTCCAGCAGATCTGTTTAGTATCTTTCTTTAATTATATTTCAAGAAATGTTATTCCTTTATGATGGCAAATGTACTGGTTTATATCTTCGGTGACAAGATACTGGGCTTTCATTGAAAAAATTTGTTTTGATCAGATCTTTCCTCCCGGAGAGTGAAATATCTGGTCTCTGATTTTCTGCCTATGTCTGGTATAGATAGGGAAGAAGCGAGTAGTGATCATAATGAGGTATATTTTTACACTTTAGTGAGTTTTGCATAAATCTCTACTCTTCTGGAGCTGTTTATTGCCTATTTTCTACCTTACTGGAACTTTTTTCAGTTTCTGTTAATAAGTAGAATAATCTTTAAATTGCAGACTTTGGCATGATTGTGATTGTCAGCACTGAATGCAACAATTCACTGCAACTATAAGCAGCTGTTTGGGGCACCAGAAATGAGTTAATCACAGCAGCACAGAGTAAAGACAGATTGTTTTATCATTAACTAACACACATCCGAATGTGTGTGGTTAATTATTTTCTATTTTTTAATAGTTTTTACTTCTAAACAAACAATTGTGCAGTGCCATTACTATTCATTTTCTGAGATTATATTTGTGCTTCAGAATTAATTATAGTAAAATTAGTGCTGCATAGCATCTAAAAACATTTTTTTACATGGCATTTTTCCAATGCACAAATAGAAATTTTATCTGTATGCTTCCTAATCAGAATTACTTCTGGAGACCTGCTCTTTGCATATTCAAATCAGAGCATTAGTCTCCAGTATGACATTCTAGCTTGTTTTAAAGAAAAGAAAGGGGAAAATGAGATGGAGTTGCCATTACATTGAAAACCTATCAAGAAATATATGCTTCTTTTATTTATGTGAAATGATAGGCAAAGATGTATTGAAGGTAATTGGCTTCCTTTGAGAAGTAGATTCAGAAGATTAAAGGAAGGTGTAAATTATTAGAAATAGAAAGATTTTTCGTAGATCTAACAATCGGGAACAGCTCATTTCATCTGAAGTGTTAAAAGCACATAACAGGTTTTAGCCCGAGTGATTAATCCCTTGAGGTTTCTGTTTGGAAGCATATATTCTTTCCGAAGACCTTGCTAATAATAATATATTCTTAGATCTACCTCTCAACACAGAGATGTAGGTTAAAAAGTTATTAGAATTACTTCCATGTGCCTGTTAATGAAGGAAAGATGCATAGATAGAAGGCATAGAAGGCTTCATAAATTCAGAATTCAGATTCAGTCTGTATAATCAAGCAGAGAATATTGTCAAATCAGAAACAGTGTTTATCTGATAAAAATATACTCCTCTCCACAAATCATTGATTACTCTTTTCTAATGAGAGCTGACTTGGGATTATAGCCAAGAAAAACTACTGTTTTCTTCACTGAAAGTTTAAATAAAAAAGCAAATGTCTTAATTCAAATCCATTTATGGTGGTACTTTTTGATTGCTCGCTTTTCACTTCCAAGGACATTTGTGGAGAATACGATCCTGCTGTGATCTCAATGCAGATATGAATATCTGCTCTCTGGTGCTGGACAATTAGCAAGAGCTAAGTTCATAGGCATCGTCTGTGGAAGGCTGAAATCAGCACTCAGAGAGCCACTGTAGGACAACAACCAAGGCTGAGCTGCCATATTTCAAGATGTAATTTAAAATCATGTGAGATTCACCTAAGATTTTAGTGCTTCTTTTGCACCTGCTTACTTTCCTATAATGAAAATACAAAGGTAGTCTAGGACAATTTTGTGTTTCAATTAATACTATTGTTCAGTCACTTTAAATGTGTATTTTTCAAATGGCTTTCTGTAAAAATGAGAAAATCTATCCTAAAGAAGATAATTTATAAGATGCTTTAAACGAACATAGTATTAATAAAATAATAGAACAGGATGTTTAAGTCTATTGCCCTTTCAACACAGGAGTAGTACTGTTGTTCATATTTTTCTGCTTCCTCAAATCCTATTAATGCTTTGCTAGTTGTGCATTTCTCTTGTACCTAACATTTTACAGATAGTTTAATTGATCAGACTTTAAAATTAATTACTGGTTTGTTAGATGGTGTTTTTCAAGTTGCTGTCTACATCAGCTAATGGTCTTCTCTATCTGCAAAAGTGGAAAATAGGTAGAAATACATTTGAATAGAATTCCACACATTATAGCACTTTATGACAAGAATGGGTTATGTTACTTTTTAAATGGTGATATATAGGTGTGAAGGGAATCTAAACATGTCTATAAAACATGTTATGAAAAACAAAGCTCAAATGACCGTCAAAGATTGTAGGTGTCAGGTCCTTGGCAGCAGCCTTTGCCCTACAGAGCTGCTTCATTAATGCTATGCAGTCCAAAGGTCCTGTGCTTACAAAATCCCTTTCTTCTAAAGCAGTAAATTATGAGTGGCAGAGCCTTGAGGGGATGAGACCAGGGACAGCTTTTCATTGCCAGCCCACAGCCGAAACAAAACAACCTTGATAAGAACAGTCTGGTATCCTTCAAAGTCTCAGAAACTATAAATTGTCTCTCCCTGACTCAGTTTTAAAACATGAGATGCCTGACAATCTGGCCCATTGGTCTCCATGTGCAGTTTCCCAGTGTGCTTAGGACATTTGATCAGTTTGTGATATAAGTTAAGGTTACTCTCTTCAGCAGTTCTAGAGCTTGTGCTATTATCTCCATAGCATCTTTATCCTTCTGTTACTCCACTGCACCTTCATGTGTGAAGGCCCTGCAAGGTGACAGCCCTCCTGTGCACCTCAGAAATATTCTTAGTCCTCGTGCTGATGCAGTCCTCTTCTGCCAGATCCTGAGCTTTGAGAATTATATTTGTTTTACATACCTTACAGTGGCCACAGTAAGGGACAAGAATTTAACAGAAGATTTGACATAATCAAGATAGTGGGAGGGAGAATTGTGTCTGAATATTAAAAGTTGCACAGAATTTTAGCAGGTTGTGTTAGATTTGCAGTTGTCAGAAGATCTGAGAAAAGCATGTCCCAACTTTCAACGTTTGTATGACAATGCAGCTTCTTAGTGAGTACTGGTTTAAATTTACTCTTATCTTATGTGTGCTTGTGAACTTACTGAATTTGGGTGCAGGTGACATGGTGTCAAATTATTTACATTAATAGAATCACAGTGTAAATGAAGTTTGAAAGGACCTCTTGAAATCATCTACTCCAATCTCTGTTTTCAAAAGAACCAAAGTTACAAAGTTTTATAACTGAAAGTTGCTCACATTTCCAAAGGTTAAAGTCTTTAGCAAATGGAATTTACAGACAAGGGCTGGACTTGGTGATCTTGGAGGTCTTTTCCAACCCGGTTGATTCTATGATTATATGATTCTATGACATTTTTACAGAACTTATGTTTTTCTATTGCCCTTTGTTGCGTCCTGTTGAACAGGGATTGTGAACTGTGATTCACATACTTTTTTTTTGCTCCTTTTTTTCTCTCTATGTAAAACAAAAATTAATTTGTATGGTTTCAAAACCAGAAAGATTTAAAGAGAAAAAAAAGAAATTCCTGTGACAATTAGATGATTAGTTTTATTTTTTAATCAAGTGTTAAAAAGACAAAGCTGAAGGTTTCCCTTCTATAAATTTACTTTAAAATATCGGAATGAAAGCCATTCCTCCATAATCATGACTTTTGGACACACAGTAATATATATTGGCTGAAAAAATACAGGCAGCACAAGAAATTATTTAATGAGACCACTATATTGGTGAAAATCCTAAAGGTTCAAATTAAAGTGTATGAAAAGCATCCTGTAGGCTAATTGTGCTACCTCAAGACCCAAGGGAATGCATGATGTCTCCATGGCAACTGTTCTTTACTTTTTTTATTTAGAGAAGTGTATATGCATCATACTTCACGTGTTGTCAGGTATAAGGAAAATCTAATGCTGTAGAATTTTAATAATCAGCAGCTTTTCCTTTTGCAGTCTTTCTCTTAGCATGGATATTACAGTTTTGATTTCTAATCTCAGCTAGAGTTTTATAATCAAGTGGTCATTACATTTTATTTTTGCAGTGCAAAATGCTTCTTTGATAACAAAGAAAATGATGTCTCCTTTGCTTACATTTCTGCAGTGGTAATTCAGCAGATTTGACTGGCCTTAGTAGGTGTGCAAGTTTCATGTTAATTTAGCAGAGGCATCACAGCTGTGATATTGATTGACATGGATACCAAATCTGAGCACGAAAAAACCAGATTTCTTTGGTTTTTTCTCAACCCATATCATATGATCAGTACTTGGATATTTCACTGACTGTAAACTGGTGCAGAATTAGGATGAGTATACTGAAACTGAAAAGGGTACCCAACTTACTGGGAGTGAATAGGAGCCTGCAAAAGCTCTCTCTGATGCTCAGACTGGCATATCCAGGAGATGAACACCTAGAGCGTATATTTGCCTTTCAAATGAACTCTCCAGATGACTGCAAACAATTCATTTCACCTCTATAACTCTGTTCCTGCGTCTACAGGTAGTATTAATGATTTGTTTTTGCCAAACACTACAACATCTAAATTTTCGAAAAGAGATGAATTATAGCTCAAAGCTTTTCACTCATATTGAATATTAACCAATGTGCTTTCTGGAAATATTTTGCCATTATCAGTTCTTGCCCATTAGTGATTCTTTACATTAACGATACCAAGACTCTGTGGCCATTTGAGCCCCCTGCACAGCTTTTCTACTTGCAGTCATTCCAGAGACCTACTCAGCAGTTTCAGTTCTGCCTTCCTGCTCGTTTTTGTCAACACAGTTTTTTTGCTAGGGCTATGTAATTGTATTTCTTCATACTTGACAAAGACCTGGTTGGAGAGCTTTTGGCCAGCTGTTACTACCTGTGCTTTTACCTTACAACTAAAATCTGTGTCAGCATAGCTCATATTATGTGAACTTGAAGTCACTGGAAAAGATTTTATCTTCTGTGTGTGGTCTTCTGGAAAGGAGAGTGAACTGAATGAAGAGGGATAACTGAGTGACTCCCAGTCTTATAAAGGTTCTGAAGCTTATAGCAGGACTCCACTGAGTTTGGGGAAGCAGTGGCAGCAAGACCTGTGAGCAGTTCTGAGCAAATATCTGTCAAGGGTGTTTTAGATATGGTTGGTTCTCTTGTGTAAATGAGGATGGTTAACAGATGTATTTACCCTGTTGGGCTAGAAAAAGAAACTCATTTCTAAAGATTTATGGGACTTTTCAATAAGGTATAAATTTATTTTTAAAAAATTCTTACTTTACTGACAGGTTTTTTTATCTTCAAACATTGGAGTTTGAAGTTTGTGTGAGTAAAACGCCACTTAATGACAGGTTTAAAAGTAAGCGCTTATTTAGATGATTTATGGAACTGAAGTTTGTCCTTTCAGTGTCCCATTCTGGTTCTTCACCCTCTCCTTGAGAAAGATGAGACCTGCATGATGATGACTAATCCTGATGCTATTGTGGTGTGTTTAGATGCATCAGTCAGGAATATTTTTAAGAACATTTCCTATTGTTTCAATTAATCTTTAATAAATCAAGCAACAGCAAAGCTGCTGTGTGACCTTGACCAAAAAAACCACACTTCAGCTACCTATATAGAAAAATCAGCTCCCAGGCAGTTTAGAAAGTATAAATTGTTGGACCATGGTAATCATCCAGTAATGATCACATCTATAAAGAATTTGTAATTGTTTTTTATGGAAAATATACAAATAACACTCTTGCCCCTACTGTGCAATAGTAATAATTCATTTACCAATGGCAGCTTGATAATAACAAACTGCCAGTCTATATTCTAGCTTGTACTAATAAGAAATTCCAGTCTCCTGTTCTAGTCCCAGAGAAATATATTGGAAAGCAGAACTAGACATGCATTGTGTATGCCTAAATGCCAATTGATTCAGGCATTTAGCTGCTTCCATTAAAGCAGGTAAACAACTTACTTCTGGTTTTTATTTGCACAAATAGCACAGTTATAAATGTGTACATTGCCATGAATCTAAACACAAACTAGTTGTTAACCATTGGCAGGAGAGAAAAGTATTGGCTTGAAACATGTTTATTGTAGTCTTTTTTGATTTGTTTTTCCCAATAGCAGTAATAAGCAAGAACATGCTGTAGAGTGAATGAATACCCTTCATAATGGCATTTCTGTCTCCAAAACCTAGGAGCAGCAGCCTTGCTGGTATTTACTTACTGTTTACATTGAATATCACCAAAGACATGAGCTCTAATGTTTTAGAAATATTACAAGTCTATAATAACAGTTCCTGCTTGAGACTCTTGGATGATTTATTTAATCTAATAGTCATTTGTTCATATGCCTTACTTATTACAGAAGACATTTCTTATATTTGACATCTTCATCTCTGAAGTCTCCCTTTAGATGATGAGTATTCAGAGCTAAGGCTTCAGCTTTTGTTTTTATCAAAAACTTAAAGCATGACCTGCTTTAGGAGCTTTTGTGCCTCTGAAAGAAGCCCGAAGAGAACACAGGAGTTGCACACTGTATGTCAGATGTGTAACTGTAAAAGCCATAATAGTAAATACGCACCTCTGAAAGACTCATCTTTGCAGACAGAAAACATGGTAGAAAAAAATCTTTCTACTTTCTGGTGTGTTCTCAGTACTTAATGGTACAAGATAAAAATGGAGAATCTGCTTTCAGTAATATCCATTTAGATATTTTAGTGACCCAAATGGATTTTACATCTATAGAAATGCTGGGGTTTGTCCCTTATATTGCAGAGGATGTTTCCAAAAAGAAAGAAAAAATGAAAATGTATAAAAAAGAAGTAAAAATGGGAAGCATTCAAGAATGCATAATCCTCTTCTAATAGGAATTTTGACTCCTTTGGTGAAAATCCTGTCTCAGAAACAGAGATGTTGAATTCGGTAAGCATTTCAAGCAAGATTCTTACCTGTGTTGAACCCTCTAGCTTGAATTTGAAATTAATAGAAATTGAATAGTTGATGGAAATCTACTTTTCTTAAGTAATATTTGTACGAGGTAGGATGTTTCAAATTAATTTAAATACCAACTAAAATGTACATATACAGGGCACTAGGAGGAATGATCATTGACCAGTAATCTAAATATAAAGTGGTGGGATTTGAGTTAGAGATACTGAATAAATCCAAATTTTCCTAAATATTATTATAATCTCCTTTTTTTTCCCTAAGCCAAACTTACACAAAGAAACAGTTAATTAATGCTCATTTGGTAATATGCATGGTCTGGAGGTCTTTCTATAACTTGCCCAGAGCCTAAGGTGGCCTCAACTGTTAAGAGTCTCAAAGTCAGTTTAAAAAAGAAACAAAAACATTTAAGTTCTAGATCTCACGTGCAGTATTTACCTAATTGTATTGACTAGTGCTATATTGATCTCATTTATCAATACAACACTAAACTTTCAGGCTGTAATTGTGGGAGAGTTGTGAAAGATATGAACAGAAAAAGGCAAAGAACGGAGAGCAAAGGGTTACAGTTTCTTTTCTTCATAATTTTATTAGTTTTCTATTACTCTTGTCCACATATTAAAATTATAATTTCTATGATTGCCGTTAATTGGCTAATAACCTCAAAGGAAAAAGACTTGTCAATGTGAGGTGTAAGAGAAAGTTTATGGAAGAAATGTAGTTATGTGGTAACATCTGGACGTTAACTTGGAAACAGAAACCCTGATGGACCTTCAGTATTATTGCCACTATCCCATACAATTCATGGGTGCAGAAATATCATGTAACATAGGGATGTCAACCAAAGATAGGGAAGGAGCAGTAGGAATAAATTAACTCATAAGAAAAAAAATCTACTTTCCATAAAAAGACATCAATGGAAAAAAAAAAAAAAAAAAACCAGGAGGGAAGGAAACACAGAACATAGAGAAACAGATTGCTTTTCATGGATGTATTTTTAGGACTTGTCACAGGTGACAATTACTGTGGAAAAAGAGCTATTTTTTCCCAATATTGAGTATGGTGCAGGGTACATGTGAGTATGAATATACATACAGGGCTCATATTGAAAGATTTTTAGCATGACATCAGTCATTGAGTACATATATTAATTTCCATTTAAACTTCATCTGATCATGTCTTTTGAGTCTAAATTTCCCTAGAAAAGTAATGAAAAATAACTTGTACTCTTTTTTCATTAGTTACAAATATAATTGCTAATTTAAAGCTTCTTGGGGTTGGTTACTCTGTACTGTAGCTATTATCCTTTTTCCTCTTTGGTAAAAAGCGTATTTCTCCTAATATGCCTGAGGATGAAAAGAAGTATCAGTAGATCCCACATCCTTTTAACGGTGCCACAATATCCCAATGTAGGTCAGGGCTTAAGGACCAAGTACACTCCTCAATTCGTGACTTGATTTTTTCACTTCTGAAATGTTCTTCTTTGGTTTTGTAGATATATTGATTAAACTGAGAATAATAAGAAAACGTACTTTTCCTGTTCGCCAGCATAAGAAGAAGCCACACGTGCCTCTGCACTCACATGCACACACATTTATTATATGTAGTGTAGTTAAACCAACTAATGAATCAACTTGATTGAATCCAAGAAGGCTAGAAAGCGTAACATTATTATGGTTTCTTAGCATCAGGGACTATAGAAACTAAGGGAGAAACAGATTGGAGATGCAGGTTAAACTTTAGAAACAATACAGTCTGCAGATGTCATAAACTAAAGCAGAATTTCATAAACAGCAATTTTAGTTTATTAGGTAGAGTGGTTTAATTTTAACATCCTGAAGTAAGAGAAGAGATACTTTGCTGCATTTTCATTTCTATATGTATTTATGTGGCTCTCCTTCTTTTGTTTCATTTGTTTTGGAACCTTTGCAAATTTTCTTTGACAACCCATTAAAGCTGTCAGGATTTTTTTCTACATCATTGCCCTTAATTCTAGTCCTGTCTCATTTTTCCCCATCACATTCTCCTCTTCTCTCCAGTTCTCTTGCTGTTGTCTCCTTTTTTTCTCTCTCTTTCCAGCTCTCTTGCTGCTTTGCTTTCTGATTCATTATTTGAAGTAAAACTTTTCTGATGAAGAATCACAGGCATGGTTAATATGATATATTCTTTCCTCAAACACAGACATTTATCTTAAATTGTGGGCAGGAGCTTCTGAGTAATGTGATTTAAGAGTATCAGTTGAATCCCTGTAGTTTGAGCAGGACACTGATTACTACTCTGATAATGTTGTTCAAACTTAAAAAGACTGTCAGTTACGTGGAAAAGATAAGATAAGCGGGAAGACCATTCTGAATTTCATGTGAGGAGAAAGCACATGGGAACAAAATTAAATCCCTTAATAGCAGAGCCTTGTAAAAATAAACAAGGCTAAAAGCTGGATGTGTATCTATTATGGCATGCATTGCAGGAGCTCAACACTTAGATATTTTCACTCATGATCTCTTGAATAACTGGAAAATATATCAAATAAATACTGTTTATATAGGCAGACAGATCGATAGATGTAAAATTTCTAGAGCAGTGGGAGCTGTTTAAAATCACACCCCTGAATTTCTTGCATTCAGATGGGATGAGATTTTCAGAAGTAATGAGTAAACTTGAATGTCTACATTCTGCTGTCACAAAAAGACTTGTTCTAAGCCCCGGCTGTAAATTACAATAATATCTTTCCCTAAATGTATTCCCAGCTAGGCACCAAAAAGAGAAACATGCTGAATCAGTAAAACCTATTAATTTCTCTCTAAAAGAAATTCTGGTGGAGAAAATTCTCATCGTTCTCACCTGGGGGGCTTCTGACTCAGAAACACCAAGATAAAGGGTTTTATAATGAGAGAGCAGGGCTAGTAAGAGGAACCATTAACAGTATTAATTACTCCTTCAGTGGTGTCCCATGTGCTGGCTTGGCAGGATATGGGCAAAATAATATGTTATCAATGGATAAATGGACAAGAAGGTTCTGCAGTACAACTTGCATAGGACTGCAGAGTTGATTGTAAAATGACTTCTCATTAATAACAGAGCTGTTTTCATTGCATGGTAAGTCACAATTGCTAACTCATGAATGGTAAGCTCCTTGGAAAGTTATTAATTCCTTGTCTAACAGTGTCATTCCAGTCTCGGGTGGGCTGAGGCAACAGAATAGAGAGACTTGAGGCTGTTCAGTCTGGAGAAAAAAAGGCTCCAGGGAGACCTTTGAGCAGCCTTCCAGTAGCTAAAGGGGCTACAAGAAAAATGGAGAGGGACGTTTTTACAAGGCCATGTAATGATAGGACAAGGGGACATGGCTTTAAACTGTAAGAAGGTAGGGTTAGGAATTAGGATATTAGGAAGGAATTCTTTGCTGTGGGGGTGGTGAGGCACTGGAACCCAGAGGATGCCCAGAGAAGCTGTGGCTGCCCCATCCCTGAAAGTGTTTCAAGGCCAGGCTGGATGGGGCTCTGAGCAACTTGGTCCAGTGGGAGGTGTCCCTGCCCATGGCAATCTAGAAGACTCTTCCAACCCAAACCATTCTGTGATTCTAATATATATGTTGAATGATTAAAATTGTGAGGTGCCAGGAATTGCCTGTGGTTCAGAATGGATCTGACAGAGATTATTAATATTTTCCTTTGCTACCATCCAGTCATTCGACTTCTATTCTGGCATCTGTGAGTGTAACATATCCTCCAAAAAGGATGTCTTACACAAGTTAATCATATCCTTAAACGAGAATTTAGTTTTTTTAATACTGAACAAAAAGAAGCACTGCAGTCTTTTGTTAATATCATAACTCAGTCTGCCCTGTGTGTTCTGGTCCTTGTATTTTATGTATAGAAACAAATTAACAGTTATGCACCATGTTAAGCAAGTTATTGTCTTAGTATTTTATAATCTGAAGTATATATTAAGCTAAGTATTGTTTTTCCTCATTGTAGTCAAAGGCAATATTCCCAGAAGTATTATTAAGTGCAAGAATAGGCCAGAAAGCTGGTTGTGCCTGAGTTTAAAGAGGGTAAAATAGGTTACTCTTTCAAGAATCTGGAGCCTATTTTAAAACATTTGTTATTTGTTTTTTCGTTGTTTGGGGTTTTTGTTTGTTGTTTTGGTGGAGGGGAGGGTTTCTGTTTTGCTTTGTTTTTATTTTGTTTTGTTGTGTTGATTGGTGTTTTGGTTTTGGTTTTGTTTTAATGAGGTAACATTGTTCAATCATTATTTGCATGGCAAATGCACTAAAATATTTTGACAAAATTTTGACTAAAATACTTTAATGAGTCACTGAAGGACAATACTAATGCCTTCATATGTTGTATTATATGCAAAATGAAGTACTGTATCATGAAAGTGCTCTGAAACATAATGTAAATCTGTAACAGGAATTATTCACTGCAATTAGGAAGCAGAAACAGTTGTTTGAAAGACAGAGACTCTATGTTGGTCTAGACTAAAAGCCTTCTAGCAAACATAATAGTAAGCTTCGTACAGAGACTAGATGAGTCAGTAACACTTTGTGGTTTCTCAGCAGATAGCCAAGAGATCTCCAAAAACTAAATGTGAAAGAAGAGCTCTAACTCTGCCTTTTTAAAGGACTTGACTTGCCATTTCAAAGCTATGACTGTAACATGGTTACAGCACAGCCCAAGAGCCCAATGGAATCTGCCATGTGAGCTCCACAAAGTTTACTAGGCAGACACAAATTCAAAAATTACTTGAAGATCAGATGAAAATCTCTGGTAAAAAAAGTAACTAATATGGAAGGGTTAATTTACTCTCTCATGCTGAACACTCAGATTTCATTACATACCTTAGAAACTAAGTGAAAGCTGAGATACTCATCCAGTATCTTGATTCTACCTTGGTTTTAAGGAAAAATTCTGAACATGTAACAGTGATGAAAAAAATGTGATATTTTGTGTCACTTATAATCCAAATTAATTTCAAGGCATGAAATTTGGATGGAATTTAGGTGCCTAAATCCAAAGTTGCAGTTTTGAATATTTTTTCTCTATTAATATATTCATGTGAGATTTGCAAAAGAATTAGATCTGTGAGATGTTGAGGTTTTAAGTTACTTATCAAAACTTTATTTAGAGTATCAGTGTCTGAGGAAGACCTGGATATCAAGTTATATTTTATATGAAGAGAACAAAGAACAAAATACAGAACCAGCATATTAGTTAACGGCTTTGAACTCTTTTGGGAGCTGGCAGCTGATAGGTTTGAAATCAGTAGAGAGTGTTTTGATTGTCTAGATCTTAATGATGATGATGACAGGTTTGGGTGTTTGTGGGTAAGAATCAGAGAGAAGGCCGAAAAGACAGATCCCATAGTGGGAGTCACCCAAGCAGGATGAAGGGGCAAGTAAAATACTCTGTAAGCATCTGGGAGAAGCTCTTGATTGCTGGTCCTTGTTCTTGTGAGGGACTTCAGTTTACCAGGTGTCTGCTAGAAACATGGCAGAGAGGAAACAGTCTAGGAGGTTCCTGACTGTGCACTGGCAGTTCTTATTCAAATCTTAAAAGATAATATACAAAATAATACAAAATTACAAAAATTCTCTAATAAAACATTGCTTTTAATTTTATAAGTTTAGAAATATCGTTAGGATTTCTCTTATTACTGTTCTTTGATGTTGTCAGTAATTTGGATGATCACACTTGTAGAAAGTTTTGAAGTCTATATAATAACCTCTTAAATTATGTTTATTATGTTTTGTAAATGTTCCCTTTTCAAATGTTTTTTTTTGAAATTTAATGGTGGCTTATTTACAATTGGGAATGCAAAATGATGGGCTATTGAGAATCTATCTCCATTTTCTCTGAATTTGTTTCAGGAGTAATTTAGATTAATAAAGTAAAAATAGCATTTTATTAATTATAAAATAAACTGTCATTGAAATACACTGGCCCTTGCCATTTACACACCTTTTATAGACGAAAATATTTATCCCTGATTTACAAAGAGGGAGACTGAGACACAGGCTGATGGGTTAGACTTGAGGATACTGCTATCATAAATGAAGGAATAAAAGCCAGTGCTTTGTTCCATTACTGGCGCCCTCTCCACTCCATCATCCTGACAGAAGCAAAACCATCTAATGGGATTCCTGTTGAAGCTGTGGATGTCAGCTTACACTTGTGGGGCAGCAAAGGCTCTGGGTTTGGTATAAACACCTAAGAACTTTTATGGATAGGCTTGGATCTGGAGCTAAATGTAGAGAATTACAGCTAATGTCCAGTTTCATTGATAGGAAGCACTAAAATCAACTCACAGCTTTTCCACTTCGAAATGATCTCTCATTGATCTTCATTTCCTGGTTCTGTTTAAGGCTTAGAGCTTCAAACACATTCATATGAATTCATATGAATATTCACATTTGTATGAATGAGCCATGCAAAATTCATCCTATAAAGGTGCTTTTCTAGGGTAGATTTCTGATGCATTTCTGATGCATGAGGCAAGAACAAGGGCAGGAACTTCTTGCTGAGAACATAAAAAAAATGGTTAATCCTTTGAAATACATTTTGCTAGAGAAGACATTTTGAATAAATTATGTGTGTCTGTAGGGTAAATACACTTCTAATGGAAAATATAAATACCCAGGGAAAACCTCCTAAGTATATGCAGCCAAAGGAATTGCAGAGAGGCAGAGGAAGGAGGAAATTACTTGTAAAAGGATAAATGAAGTAAGATTATTTTGGAGATGAGAAATAGATCTGCACAGTACATCTCTTCTTAATATTTCCCAAGATATGTCCTGTGCCTTTCATTTTATCAGCTTAAAGGAAATGCTTTTATTTCTAGAACAGAAATCATGGCATAGAAAAGGAATGCCCAGAGTAGATAGTGCAAAAGAAAATGTCAGGGACCGAAGGCACAATAATCATATCAGATTGCATTCATTTGTCTGAAGTGATGCTGGACTTCATTCATCCAGTTCAGTGAAACACAAACGTTTATCTTTCAGATATGTACTACAGGGCTTTTTTTTTTTCCAAAAAGTAGTGAATGACATGAGGATTCATGATGGAAGAAGGTCACCTTCCTTGACTGGATTTGTTCAGTATCCTTTACATAATCAGGAGTGATGTCCATCACTCATGACAGTAAGATGTTGGAAATGTATTAATGACCAATGGAATTAAAAAATATAACATTAAAGAGAATTTATTTATAGGATTACCAAGCTAATGAAGGTTGTGATTAATAGTTAAGATAGACCAAAGGAAATACTGCAAAACCCTGAGGTCTCTGTATTGTTGGTACTTACTGGAAATGGGGCATTATTTTTTATCCATGCCTAACGTGGTAGGCCTCTCAGAAGTACCCTGCTATAAGCATGGAATAATAATAATAATGTTCATAGGAAGTTTGAAATGGTCCTGAAAGTTTTAGATCTCTTAGTAATAGGGGACACAGCTGTAAATGGAATTGTCAATTCTTTTTAGCATGGGCCAGGCTATACATAGTAAGTGAGCATTATTTAACTGCTGCTTTTAGAAGGAAATCTCTGCCTGATTTCTGTTCACATCGCTGCTGTTTTTCAAGTGTCTATGCAGGTTACTAGAGAGCATTTAATAGAAGAGTAGAATGGATCAGAATAACATTTCTTTAAAGATAGATATGAAGGCTCTGGTTTCTGTTGAAGAAGCTTTGTGACAATAAAGCAGTTTCCCCAGTTCACAGACAATAGAAATTTAGTGACTTGAGCAATGCTGTCCTTTTTATTCTTCTCCCTGAGCAATACAACCTGGATTGTACAGGCAGCTGAAAACCCAGACCAGATGGCCAGCAGACTTTGCAGACTCTCTTTTTCACGCTGTTGATAAGCAAACAAAAAAAGCTAAGTTTATGTTAAGTGAATTAATAAAATGTCTGCATAGTTGACATAGTTGAGTTTTTTGACAGGTTTCTTACCACAATCTAGTTGAAGCAAATTTGGAATCAGTAGAATGTCACTAAGGGAAGTTGGGTAATAGATACCTTCCTTCGGCCATCAGTAAAGGGATGAAGAATTCATTCCATTGGAGAAAAGGAAGTCTTTGTGTCAGAGACATTGTAGCATAAGGGAGAATACTGGAAAATAAAGATATCACACAGCTTGTCCATCATCTTCAAGGCACTGATAATGTTATGAAGGCTTTAAAGGCACATTGCTCTACTCTGTTGTTTCTTTCCACAAGTTCCCCAACACAGAACATTCAGTTCTCCACTGACTCACTCTGGAGCATCCCTGGCAAAATACTGTTTTAGAGCTGTCACACTTGGCAAAGAAATTGTGTCAGTAGGTGGAAGGAGATCATGGAGACACCAAGCATATTTTTTAGGCTCTTGAAATATATACCAGTCCTTCAAATTTGCCTCACACACAGCCCTGGGCAGCACAAAACTAATTTGTATTTCTGCTACCCCACTACTGTCCTGTTGCCTTGGTAAGCATATCAGAATGAAGAATCGGGCTTAAAAGTTTTATAAGTATCAGATGTGTGTGTTTGGTTGTAGAAATTAGTGAAGGTAGAAATTGTGAAGTCTGGGCAAAATTCTGGAGTAAAAAGTCTGTGCTGCCACACTGAAGTTGCAATGGCAGATGCAGCTCAGATTTGGTTGGAACCCTCCAAAAAACAGCATTGCACATAGTTTGGGATGAATTTGCCTTTATCCCACCTACCTGGAGTGGATAAACAAGATGATTTTACCTCTCAATTAACAATTTGGCAATTGTATATTCTTGCATTAAGAAAAGAGATAAAAGGCTCTGCTTGTAGCCCTGATCTCCATAGAAGAAGTATGCTTTTCTTTAGTCATTCAATAAATGTGGTAATTTTTACTTGGAAAAAAATCTTCGTAGGTTCAAGAATTTCAGAATATGTGAAATTCTATTTATGAGCAGGACTAGGTGGTAATGATTTAATTGATGGTTAAGCATGCCAACAAACCATGCATAAAACATCTTTTCAATAATTATATCTCTTCATGGAGCGGCAAGTTTTTGTAATTCAGGTCCCAGACAGTAATTACAAACCAGATGCTATTTTAGACGCAGTCTGCAGCACACCCTTGGTACTTATTCTGAAATTCAAAACGAACACAAAGCCACTGTTGGAACACTTAAAGCAGAAAGATGAATTAAATGGAGGTAGTGTGGTATCACACATGAATTGCTATATGGGTACTATATATATTATTATAACATTTTCTATCTGGGTTCACAGTCATGGAGCATGATTGGTTTTGGTGGAATTATTTTTTAAAAGTTTTGTATTCAACCTTCTCAGTCAAAAATCTCGGGTTTCATTTGCAGACTGTGTTGCATAAAAATCACTGTGTGTCAGAAAAGTTGAGATGAATTGTTTCCTAACTGTGGTGGTTTGACCCTGACTGCAGGTCAGGCACCCACCGAAGCCACTCAGTCACTCACCTGCTCAACTATGCAAGGCAGAGAAAATATAATGAAAGGATCATGAGTTGAGATAAGGACAGGAGGTGTCACTCACCAATTACTGTCACAGGGAAAACAGGTCCAACTTGAAGATATTAGTTTAATTTATTCATAGTCAAAATCAGAGTAGAATAATGAGAAGTAAAACAAAACTTAAAAACACCTTCCCACCCTCTTTCCTCCTTCCTGGGTTTAACTTTACTCCCAATTCTCTACCTCTTCCCCACCCAGCGGTGCAGGGAGATGAAATGGATGTTACAGTCCATTCATCTCAAGTTGTGTCTGCTGCTGCTTGGGCGGAGGAGCCCTTCCCTTACTCCGGCATGGTGATCCTCCCACAGGAGACAGTCCATGAACTTCTGCAATGTGAGGCCTTTCCACAGGGTACAGTTTTTCATGAACTGCTCCAGCGTGAGTCTCTTTCCATAGGTCCTGTCCTTCAGAAACCAACTGCTCCAGTGTAGGTCCCCCATGGGTTCACAAATCGTGACAGTAAACTTGCTCTAGTCTGGGATCTTATCTCCATAGTTCCACAAATCCTGCCAGGAGCCTGCTCCAGTGTGGGCTTCCCATGGGGTCACAGCCTCCTTTGGGCATCCACCTGTTCCAGCGTGGGATCCTCCATGGGCTGCAAGTGGATCTCTGCTCCCCGTGGGACCTCCATGGGCTTCAGGGGCACAGCTGCCTCACCATGGGCTGCGCCACGGGCTGCAGAGGAACTTCAACTTCAGCACCTGGAGCACCTCCTCCCCTTCTTTCCTCACAGACCTTTGTGTCTGCAGGGCTGTTCCTCTTCCATATTCTCACACCTCTCTTCCCTGGATATGATTACTTTTGTGCAGTAACTTTTTTTCCCTTCTTAAGTTTATTATCCCAGAGGCATTACTACCATTTCTGATTGGCTCAGCCTTGGGCAGTGGTGGGTCCATCCCGGAGGTGGCTGGCACTGGCTCTGTCAGATATGGGGGGAATCTTTTGGCAGCTTTTCACAAAAGCCAATCCTGTTGCCGCTCCACTACCAGCACCTTGCCACACAAACCCAATACGCTGATAAAAATTGAGGCTTGTCAACAAACTGTGAAAGACATTCCTGTACCAGGATGTTAGGATATAAGAGACATAATGCAATTTTGGAACAAGATAATGTCATACTCTGCCTCTGAGAAATACGAGATATTTTACTTTTGTGAATAGTGAGCAATCATAAGCACTAAACACAGGATGTTTTGCATTCCTTGCACATTGAAGTGCTGCTGACTCACACCCTGCAACGCGGTTTTGATTCAGGCAACCAAACGAAAACAAATAATGATTTACTTGGGGTTTTTTGTTGGTTTTTTTTTTTTGCTTTGTCACATGTAATTACCCTTTTTGAAACAGTTCCTAAAAGGTGCCAAAGGGGAAAGGAAATTAATATAGAGCAATAAATCTAAATTTCCTTTCCTTAGAGGTCTTTTCTCTTAAGGACAGTAACATTAGAGTTTGCTGTGCCTTTGGTTTACATAAAACTTACAGAAAGTAATAATTGTTTTTATTTGGACAGTTGGATAGCATATTGTGTCTGTTCCCCTGAATCCTATGGTAACTCCCTTTGTAAACACAGTTCTCTTGCTTATCCATTTGTTTTCTGTGTTGCTGAACATTATTCTAGAGAAGTGTCAGGATTCTGACATCTCAGGCTGTGTTATGGCCTCAAACATTTTATTAAGGTACTTATCAAACTCCTAAAGACATCAAATGTTTGATTTCTTTAGGAACAGACATGAGAAGCCATTGATTTTGTGATCTGCTGTCACCTTGGATTTTGTAGCATTCATCAAAAGTGTTCCAGGCCTGGCCATTACCATTAAATCATTAAATTGCAGTCTGGCAGTATATTCCACCATGTTCGGACATTCTGCAGCAACCCTTATATCCCTACACCTTTGATCTACTACCTGAAGACAAAGTGCATGCTTTTCTAATCCAAATGCTATTGCTGTGAGGTGAGTAGCAGATGAAACACGACTGAAGGTTGAAACAGCTCATTACCAGCCTTGACTATTGGACCTGAACTCACTGGGAAAACCACAGGAGAAACCAACATATTTGGGAAAGTTTTCTTTTATATGAAGAATGGGACCAGGTGAACCCATCTCTCTAGTAAAAATCACTGAGGGAAAGATGACGAAGGAAAGGTTTGGAGGAAGGCAGGAGAAGAAAAGGCAGATAGCACAAATGAAAAGTAAAACCAGTAGACAAATAAAATGAAAATATGTCAGGCATGTATCTAGATGCAACTTAGATGTTATTTCTACTTGCAATGGAATTTCCAAACCAAAATGTCTTAGATCTTGTGAAGAGCTCCAGAACTTCTGAATGTTTAGCTCAAATGTGCTGTCTTGCCTTAGCAGGATGAGGGCAGAAAAGGGAGTGGGAGAGAATGGAACTCCAGTTGTCAGGCAGATTGGAGGAAATGAAAAAACAATTAAGCAGAGCCCCACACCCAAATTTAAAGATGCTTCACGTGAACAGAATATTTGGCAGTGTTTGGAACAATAAATTTTAATTTAAAGTGGATTTAAAGCAAGAATAGGAGGAAGTAGCTTCCTGTCCTTTCTTACTGAAAGGAGATACAGCTCCAGAGTCATACTGAGAATTCCTCCTTCTATTTCAATCCACTTTAACTTTGCAAGTAGTTTAAGTAGTGAAGAAAGAGAAGAAGTTTGGGGACATTTACAAAAATCTGGATAAAGAAGCAAGAAATTAATTAATTTGGGGAAATATAATAGAAAAACCTTTTGCTCCTGCTACCAGTAACAAGAACCTGCCCATAGCAATAAAATGTTTGTTCCTAATTATCATTGCTGGAACTGTGTGATACTGAGCAGATTATAATCATCACTGCAGGTGTACAGTAGGTTTCTGCTACATCTGATGCATAGTACCACTCAGGGACTCTTTTACCATCTATGATGGCCTAACCTTATTTTATTAATTGACCAAAATTGCACCTGTATTTCTAATTGGTCCAGACTCAGAGATGTTTGCAGTTCCTGTAGCTCCAAAGTTCCTTTTCCATTAGATTTAAAATTTTAATTCTTTGTAAGATTTCAGTAATGGAATTCAAAATTAAGCAGAATATGTTTAAAAAGGTTATTTGAACTTTGCAATTATGTATGTTGCTGCATGGTCCACCTAAGTTAGAAGCTGATGAGATTCCTCAAGTGTAACTGAAGAGAGGGGACCAGGGCCAGGCTTAGCAGACTTTTTGAGTGCTTAATGTCCTTTTCCTGAAACATGGTCTGTATTAAAACTTTGAACTGAAAGTAAAAAGCCGTCATGTTTGGTGAGCTGAGGTTTTGAAGGGAGGAAATAACAGTATCAAAGGTTGTTTTCTGGCAGATAGAAGATGTATTTTTACTGGAACAGTAAATATTTGGAACTGAGTTACACTAAGATACAAGAACTGACTGATGAGCTCGGAATTTTTTTTTAAGATATGTGATTATTAATCAAATGTTATTTAGTAATTTTTTTTTTAATGTGGTGAACTGTCTTTAAAAGAAAAAAAAGGCAAAAGTTATTCAAAAGGTCTGAAACTGTTGCATTTTAAAAATATGTTTCTTTAAATTATATTTTTGGGAGACCAAATGTAGCTCAAGTCTATTAATCTATTGTTTTAAAAATGTTTTTGTGCCAGTTACCAGGATATAAATGATATGTTTATAGTAACATTCTCAAAACAGAATTCAGCCTGCTAAACTTAAAGTTACAAAACTTTATAAAGATTCAGTATAAAATTTATTATTAAGAATGGTTTCCCTAAAAAAATATGCTTTCATTGACAGTTTTTCCTTTGGGTAAGGACCTAACACTCGCTAACTTACTCACATTTCTGACATATCTAAATGATTCTTTAATATTAAAGCAGCTTAAGTCAAGCTCTTTGAAACAGACTGTTCAGGCACTTGTGTTATGGAACATTTACAGTTTTCCCATGTGTGCTTGTATTGCAATATAAATTCACTGAATGCTATATGGCAAGTTATTAAGTGGTTAAAGGCCATGACCTTTTGGATAGTGTGGTGGACCAGACTGAAGTGTGTGGTTAATTAATATGGAAATGATAAATGCATAAGTATACCCAGAGAATTATTTGATGCTGTTTAAATAGAATACCAAACAGGGAGACAAAAACACATGTTGCTTATATTAGAAACCTCTGTTAGGACTCAATCAGTGACAATATTGTCTGATGTGAATGGTATTAGTTCATGGTACAAAGCACTATGTAATTTCCTTATTTGGAAAGGTTACTTTTGGAGTCGCAAAGTTTGCAAATGTAATCCTGTCTCTAGTCAGCCTTGTTCTGTGTCTCTGCTCCTTTCTGAGTTACTGATTTCTTACTGAGTTACTATTTCTTACTGCCCATGTCCTCAGCTTTTCAGGGACATCACTCTGCACTCCCACTCCTGTCACTCCAGGCACTTTTCAGACTCTGTAGCATGTCCTCACTAGGCATTTCCCCTGCAGAAAGTCTCAGTGAGCAGCTAGTAAGCTTGTTACTAACAAGGTATCTCCCTTTATTTTCATCTCACAGCTGATTAGCTGTGCAGGATTACTAGGTTTCTCAGGCTGACTCCTATGTGGGATGTCTTCTTTGCTATTGATCGGGCATTTTCAGTGAGGATTCTCAACCTTTGGCTCCTCGCTTTTAGTCCTTAACAGGCTGTTGCAATCAGTCTTTCACCTGTCCTGGTCTTAATGGAGCTTTTTCAACGTCCGTAGGCTATATATAAATACTTAAAGCATGATTCTTCTGGAAAAATGTTGCGATGGATCTGCAGCATATAAGAAAAACAGAAGTTTTTAATGTTGTTTAAGTGAACAGTTTCAAAATGGCTTTTTGTAGTTTTTTGCTAACTCACTTTCTTCTTCCCAAAGTCCCCCGTGTTATCTTTGTTCAGGAATGTCCTAAGGAGATATCTGGAAGTTTTCTCATTGGCTTTTATCTACTATTGGTTGTTAACCCTTTCTTGCCATTGGTGGGTCTGCAAGACCCCCTGAACTTTTAACTGGTTATTTTGTAATCCCCCCAAAACCTATATATATCCCTACCCATACAATAAATCTCTCTCTTGCTCAGTCTTCTGCTGGTCTCTGTTGTTAGTCTTGTTGGGCTCCATGGGGACCACATGGTGGGGGGCAGGGGGGAGCATTTTCCCTTCCAGGTAATGGGCTAAAAACCCCAGGTCCTGGAGTTCCCCTTTTCCAATCTACCATCGCAGAAAAATGTCTTGAAAGGAGAGATGTCTGGGCCTCTTTTGACAAAGGAAAAGGCTTTTAATTTCTTATTAACAAAGAAATAGAAACATGCAAACCAGTACTTTTGAAAGACATTAAAAACAATTTTGAAGTTCATACAGCTCCTCTCCTGGAATATATTTTATAGTGGCTTATGGGACAGAGAGGCATAATTAGCACTACATTCATTGCCAGGGAAATAATGCCTACAGATGTGTGCTTTGTTAATCTTCAGTCTCTCTTGTTACCCCAGCACACCCATGGAGCACCATTTACAGGTACCTGTACGTAATGCCGAAAAACAGGAGTCTACCCAGGGCCTAAAGGTGTTACCAGTATTAAGGATAATACCAACTTCAGAACTACAGGCCTGTTCTCATTTTTTACCTCGTGCCTGTGATATCAAATAATCCCAAGGAGAGAAAAGAACTGAATTAAATTCTTTCTTAGTTGCATAAAATATTGTTTTATGCCATATGTTACATGTCAGCAGCCCTTTATTAATGTGGTATGCGTAAGTAGGATAGATCTTCCAAATGAGAAAAGAATGAGCTTATCCCTACAGAGACAGAGAGACTCTTACTTTATTAGAAGTCAAGCACATGTAGAATCCTTTCTGATGGATATGTAATTTCAGTTGGCATGAAAAAAACCCACAAGAAAAAGAGGACAGGAGTGTTGCCTTTCTAGGTGCAGTTTGTGTGGTCATACCAGATACATCTTTTCCATTTGTTTCTGGGCTCTGCCAGGGGACCTCTGGGAATATCCTGGAGCTACATGTCAGGTGTTGACAGGAGGACTGCTAATTTTGCCACTGTGCCATGCTGAACAGTGATTTTGCCACTGTGCCATGCTGAACACTGTTACTTGATAGAAGCACTCCTGTAGCTGCTTGATTTTTTTATCTTAATATGAAGCATATATGAGATTCATATTTAATATGTCAAATAATCTTTCTGTAATAATGATTGTGGACGTGGGATGAAACAAGAGGAAGTTTCAGTATCCAAACCCCCAAATTGTGTTCAAGTGCTACAAAGTAACTGCCATGCTAACAGCTTTGTCTCTCTGGCCTCACTTATTTTATCAAAACACAACATCTATGGAGAAAAACTGGGCAAAAACATTTCCAAAGTGTTTGTTGGTTTTCTCAATAATGAACTGAACTTTAATATATTAAATACAAAATAGTAATAAATTACGATTGCACAATTCTTACAGAGTTTTTATTAAGATCAAAACTTATTTGTTCAGACTAGATTTATATAAATAAATCACAGTACATTTTTACTTGTGTTTAGAAGTTGTAATACGTTTTACAAAATTAAGATTTCTTTTGTCCCTCAAACCATCACTGTGAAAGGAATCATGCATTATTTCTACTAAACGAACAAAATGCCCACCTAATTGAGAGAGCCTTGATACAGGTATGGCTCTACTCTCCAAAATTAGACATGAAACATAGAAATACCAGGACTATTTATTGAACAGGAAAGAATAAAGTATAGTACAATGTTCATGTGTTATTAAAACCAAAAGTATACCAAAACAACACACCTCTCTTCACGCACCTTTGCAATGGGTATTAAAAATGACAGCTGGTCAGCATGCAACTGAGTAAAACATTCCAGTTTTACAATGTCTACATCTGAGCAAAAGAAGGAGGAAGTAAAAAGCCCAGACAAAACCAAGGAACAAATGAACAGCCCAGATGCTTACAAGTCCTCAGGTCATCTTCCCCTCTTGATATGTGTGCTACCTTCAGCCCGCAGACAAAACCTTTCCTGGGTGGTGTCCTCCACTGCCATCTGGATTAGTGCACTTTATGGACCTTCAAGGAGATGGAGGTCCTCTCAGAGAACTGCAGGACCCTGGAGAACTTCCAGTTGTAGTTCCTTGCCCAGCCCACTCTATTAGAAATTAAGCTGTAAACACAACTCTTGGAACTACTCAGCCTTGAATGTGCAGTGCCACTAAAATACAACTCACACCTCACACAGCTGGGTTTACCTACTGCAAGGTTGTCACTTCAGGACAGAATGACAACTGCAAGCAAGGCTTGCAACTAACTGCAGCAAGATCCAGGGTAATCCTGTTGCAAAGTCTGTCCTGCTCCTGTTTTTTCCAGCACAGGGGGCTTCTATTAGGTTCTGCAGTATTGTGGATTACTTTCTCTACGTGTTTTTTTCTTCTAGGTAAGAAAGGCATTGTTTTCTCACTTGATACTGAGATGTAATCACTTGACAATGCACTGTTCTAAAGGGAAAAAAGCATTTAATTGATGACACTTCAGATGGAGTCACCTAATCTAATTTTTTTACTTGTGTTCAAACAAAATGCATCAACAGTAATTTCAGATCGATTTCTAACTGGGTAGACCAGATTTTTCAACTAAATTTCCCAGTCCCAATTTATCATTCACTACTTTTAAACTAAGTTTGCAGCATTTTTTTTTTTAACTGTAGATATGTCCCCGCAGTGCTCAAATGTTGCCAGGTGATAAGCATGTAAACATGTCTCTTATGTCACTGACTTTGGGTGCTCATGATAATATAGCTGCATACCATATTTGCTTGTTTAAAAACACACAAAGGAAACTAAGCCAAACCAAAGAATAAAAACAAGCCCCCTAATGACCACTCCCTCAAGCTAAGAAGAGTGGACTAAAATAACCTCTTCTTTTTCATTGTTTTGCATTGCCCTTTGCTGTTTCATTTTGGACTGAACCAGCAGTTTGCCCTGCCAGTAGTTAAATTAGACCTCTAAGAAACAAGTTGCTCACACGTACTGCTTTGGTGTTTTGTGGATCTGCTGGCATAGAAAGTGAGGTGTGCAACGGCTGGCAAGAACAGTTTGAGCACTGGGTCTTTTATACTACATATTGGCTTTCTGTTCTGGTACTCCTCACCTCCCCAGATCGAGATGAATGTCTTTTTATCCACTGCCAGGATTACTGACAGGGAAAAGCGAAACTAAAGAGAGCAGGAATGCTTTTAATGTCTTGTGATTTCAGTGAAAACAGACAAAGAAATATTTCAGCACTCAACTGCAGAAGAATTGTGCTGAGAGCATTTTTTCATGGAAATATCACACAACTGTCCATTGTACTTGGCCTCAGTGTCAGTAACTTGGAAGGCTTTTCCATTGCCACTCACTGCTTTTCCATAAAACAACATCTTGTTATGAAAAACTAGAAGTTAAAAAATAAAATTTAATAGTACATTGGTAAAATGAGTGAAATGGGATTAAAATCCTGCTGAGATGCACTTCTAAGGGATTTCCTCTTCTGTTTCAGGGTTAAGATACATTTCATAAAGCGTAATTATGCATTCACAGCAAATAAGAAAACAAATGAGGGTCTCAGCTTTGAAATCATTCTTGTGAGTCTACTGCTAAATTACCTCTGAGAATCAGAGTTCAGAAAAAAAAGATTGAACAGTATTAAAACATAGTTTCCTCTGGGTTTCTAGCATAACTATCCTCTATTTCTTCCAGTGGCTCTTGTATTATTGTCATACAGTCTGAAGATAGCAGCAGTCTACTGGGAGACCAGAACCATAACATGAAAATATTTCAGGTCTAGGGAATATCACTGGTTAAATGGAGTATAAGGGTGAAGAGTGAAGTATCGAAATATAGAAAATTGCTATCATTCCATGGATGCACTACTATGATAAGGCAGATATTCATAAAAAGCACATAGTAATGCCACAGCCCGAGTAACACTTTGCAACTCACGAGGCAGCAAAAATTAGAATATAATAAATTTAGGGGGTTTTCCTCATCCCTAAGCCTTTGAGGTATGCTAGATTCCACTTAAAATGCTCACTGTCACAGAGATTTCTTTCTTATTTTTAGTAGAACTACATTCAAAATAATTCTTTTGATGCCAGACCCTTGAGCATTAAATAAACTGAACATGGTAATAAAATAAAAGAACCCTAACCCACTGACAATTATAATGATACTGCTCTTCAGTTGATGCGCCTTTGAATTGCTAGGGACAAATCCCAGAAAGGGACAAATCCTGCACTGCTTGTGTAGGTGTTTTCCTATTCACAGAACTCTTTTGCTAATGTTGCAGTGGCAAAGTGTGTCGCTGCTGGCTCTGCATTCCAGGCAGGGATGCATGTATAAAGATTTGTCCAGGAAATCAAAGAACTCCACCCCAAAGCAAGAGCTCCTCTTTCTTTGCTCATGCTCATCTCCCCATGTTGACTCCTGGGACATGAGCCTGGGTAAAGAGTGCAGGATTTTGCCTGAGGTGAGGATCATGCAGGAGTGATATGCACAATGGATCACACCACTGGCTTGCTGATGTAAAGCTTCAGCTGAAAGTGCAGTGAAATAATTTTTCTGTGGCAACTTCATGTCTGTATTTTTTATTTTTTTGGAAGTGCCCAATTGTTACCCATCTGAAATTGTGCTTGGGCAGGTTTTGAAGTGTTCAGTTTGCCAGGAGTGCCCTTGCTCACGGTATTCTCCACAGCATGGCATGAGATTTTTGAAAAATCACTTTACTTACAGGGCTTCTGCTTTATAGCTGCAGCACACACAACAGATCCAAGATTTCCTGCAAGTGCCAAGCTTGCTTTACCTATAAGCAATCCTGATTTTCTGGAAGATCTTCATTGAAAGGTTATAAAACTAATTTTTCAGATTTGGGGTAAGAATTTTAAGTATTTCTTTATTCTATGCATGCATATCTTTGTCGGCAAAGTTGCAAATCCAAAACACTTGGTGACCATTCAACACATAGAAGACATGAAGCAATGTCTTGTAAAGCATATAAACTTATCCAAACTATATGTAAAGATCAGGGCTCCCTATCTGTAAGTAAATTACAGACAACTATACTGTATGAAATACCCATACTTTGTATGGGTATTTGCATTTTTTAAACAAAAAATCTCAAGTAAAAACTTGAATCAAATTCTCTCTAGAAAAATTTGGAGAAAGAATGTGCATGGCTAAACAAGTGGCAAAAAATTATCTCAGGGTCTCTTGTTTTGGGGCATAGATTTTATTGTGTGAAAGAGTCCAGTGCTTTGATTTATTTTCTTTTAATGGTCAGAATTTTTCAGAATTTACAATATACCATTATGTAAAATAGCCCTGCTAATTCTACCACAAATAAAGGAAGTCTTCACAGGCACTATATATTTGGAACAGCATTTTAAAATGACATAGGGTGTGCTTGTGCCCAGGCACACGTGTGCTTGTTTGTATGATCAAGCACTGCTGCCTGTGACATGCTTCCAACATTTTGCAGTGTTATGGACACAACTAAGAAACATTGACTGGAACATCATCTATGAAGGTTGAGGACTAACAACCTCCATGTTATACAGATGATTATCTTCTTTCTAAAAGAACATACTGCCATTACAAATACTATATGCACCTTGTTCTCACCCAACAGAACTTTTTTACAGTTTTTCAGATTTGAAGGATTTCTTCAAGCAACCACATTAATTTGTTTTCATGTAGGTGAAAGGAGGCACCAACTGAGACTGAGGAAGCATCTTGTCATCCAAAAATAAATGTCTGACGATAATTATTCTTGAAAAAAATATATTTAGAAAGCTATGCATTCACAATACTGCACCTTTTTTGCAAATACAAGGACTATGTTTGTTGCTGCTTCCCATATTTGTTGGTTTTCATTGCTATCATTTTGCTTGTAAAACCTGGGTTATTCTAATGAACAGAAACGATGATTTGAATTTGGGTAATGCTTACGACCATATAAATAATCTATCAGTAGCAATAGTGTCAGCTGGAGAATCAATGCTACAAGTGGATAACATTACGCTACTTGAAACCAATAGCTCTTCACACAGTAGAAGACTGAGGGTCCTATTCAGCAAATATTCAGGGTCCTATGGCTGTGGCCACAGAGGTTCCAGAAGCTTTCGCTGAGTCTAATCCTGATTCAGGAACCAAAATGATATGCTGTGTATGTATTTCTCTGCACAGCCTGGATGCGCTGGACACCCTCCCCCACTGGATTCCTGGGAAGGAAAAAAATACGTCTCTTTAGCTCAGTGACATGAAAAGCAATCCACAGTAATTAAATCTAAAGAAGTTAGCCAGGCATGTATGAAAAGAACAGGATGCCTGTAAAAAGGGAAGAGCTGTCAAAACCTAATTGTGGGCTCTGGTTGCAATGAAATTTATCAAAGAGGGAAGACAGGTTGGATATAAGGATGTACACAACTTCTGATAAAAGACACTTCTATTCTGGGTAGTAACCACTGAGTTACTCCTTGTGTGCTGTTTCAAGCCATTCCTATCAATGCTTGGCTACAGCTGAAAGCTTGGTGAGGTGTTTTCCAAACCCAGCTCCCAAATGCCCAGGTCAGCATTTCAAGCATGACACTTCAGCTAGTATCTAGCTTGTAACTTAGGGCACAAACACACAGGCAGAGCTTCCTCACTTTGCTCCATCTTCTTTCACAGATAGCTGCATGTTGGCAGCACCCATGCTGTGCAAAGGCAGAGTGCCTTCCCACTCTGACTGCTGAAACTGTGCCGCTGTGGTCCCCAGGCACCAGTAAATACAATTGCTTATGGACACAGGGCGAGACTGTGGCATTCTTCCCCGTTTGTAGCATCTTACTATTGCCTGAAAATTATTTATGGAACTGCCTGGGGTCAGCACTTGCAACCAGGCAGGTAAATCTTCAGTTGCACCACTAGTAACATGGCCTCACTCTGATGCATAAAGTACCCTCCTGCTGCTTCCATGTATTAGGTGCTTACAGCATCGCTCTTGGCTTGATACGGATACTATGGTCTTTCCTGTCCTTCAACATTGGGGATAACACTGTGACTGTTCACAAACATGATAGTTTCATTTGACTGGGATTACTGCCTGACATTAAGTAGTGAGAACAACAATGGAAGTAAGCCATGGCAGGCAACTCTTAGGAAGCAATTTAGTTAGATCTCTGATGAATTTTTGTGTTTCATGAATCAGGATTAGTGTTCCCTGTATTGGGGAGAGGATTAGACAGAGGGATTAAAAGGACATCTTTACCCCACTGGACTCTGTGGAATAGCCCCTGAGGATATGGCTAAGAAAGAGTTCAACAGGAATGCCAAATTTCTGCTGAATAGGTTAAAAGGGTGAGGAAGCCTCTTCGGCAGCCATCCAAGCGCAGAAGACCTGCATAACATTCCTGCTGAATAGGGCCCTAAAGACAAAAAACAAAACAAAACAAAACAAAAAAAACCATAGGAACCTTGAAAAGCTTTTCTGATTGTGTCCCTTCTTATCAGCGCCTCAGATCTCCAAAGACACTTAAACATATTTTTTTCAGTGCAGTTAGGCATCCTTTGAGATGTGCTAGTGCCATGGATGATCTCTTGTTACGAGAAAAGAAGTAAATAAGGTTGTTATATATAAAAAAATAGGTCTTCATTGTTCTGTAAACAAGGTCCATTTCTTTTTATCAATTATCACTGAGAGTTAACCAAGATCATGTTTAAAACAAAATCAAACCCTTAATTGAGTGTATAATGTTTGGTGTTTTCATACATATATCTTATAGACATTAGTTACTTTCTGTCTACCTAAAACTGAAAGGAGCAGACTTAACTTTCATTTTATGCTTGACTTTTAATATCGGTGTTTCCAAGCCCTTTTCTAGGATTTACTTCATGCATGTAGATCTTGGGTTTGTTCATAAAATTTTATCCAACCTCTAATGCCATATGGAGGAATATTCAGAATTATTGTAATGGGGAAGTAGGAAATAAAAGTCTTACCTCTACAAGAGGATGCCAATGAGCAATGGGCTTCCGAGGATATGAGAGCATTTCGTTCCAGTGGTCACGACCTAGACTTTCTGCATCGTTGCCTACTTGACATACTCCAATGACCTCATTGTGACCTACACTGTGAAAATGTTTCATAATATTTTTTTCTTAAAATTTTACTTTTAGAACCATACCATTTGCATATTTCATTAGAAACATTAATAACAGATTTTTAGAATTAATTCTTGCCTGAAAAATATAATGTACTATAAAATTCATAGGTTTGCTCTTTGCATTTCCCACTAATCAGAACAATTTAATATTTCCCCCCCTTTACAGCACCCACTGTGTGTCTGTGTGCATTTGTTTCTTATTTTTGCATGACGAATATAAAAGCTTCTTTGCCTCTGTTCTGTAATTAGCTGCAAATAAAAGTAAACTCTAAGCCACAGTTTTATAACTGGAGGCCTGTGAGTGAGGGGTTTGAGTAAATGTGCTCAAACACAACATCAGTGTCTGGAGTGTCTGATTATATGCTCAATTACTTCAGTTCTGGTAGACATTTATGCAGTGTATTTATGTCAGTTATGAATGCAAATCTATATTTTGAAATGTAGAAAGGAAATTCTGCCTGGCAAAACAAAAAATTTGAGCCTTCTACCCAGATCAACATGAAATTAATTCCCCACTTACAGAGCAAAAGTAATAACTTTCTTTCTGGACTCAAATCTGCTGTGCAAGATTTTATAAGCCAATAGTTGATGTCATTTTACAGCTACAGGTATCTCACCGGTCATAATCCATAACAGCTATCGACAAGTTAATTTGGTCAATGTTTTCTGGAGGGACATCAAAGACTATGGCTTCATTGTAAACGGGATTAAGGGTATTCCTCTTGGTGGAAGTTTTTCTTTTCTTTAGTCGCCTTCCTTCACACATTAAAGAAACCTTCACGTAGGGATCTGTGTGAATCATAAGAACAGTGTTGATTTTCTTTTGACGCTTTTAAGCAAACATAAATGGCAAGTGAAGGGAGCAGACTTCTTGTATTGTCCATACCTGCTTGCAGAATTCATCTTCTGGACCTGACTGGAATTTGAGCTTCTTTCTTACCATGGAATGCTTGGGATGCAGTGGAGCTTTGAAAGCTTTACCTGGTTGACTGCTTATAATGAACAATTTAGGTGCAAGAAGCCCTTGTCGTGTACAAACTTCTCAGAGGGTATTAAAATATCCATTGAACCGTATTATACATGAGTATTCTATACAACAGCCTGTGTATCAGCCTATTTATAGCAGCCTAATTACTTGTTAGATTGTAGCACAGACAGAAGACAACATTTTTCACAATGGGATTTACTGATGTATGGTTAAATATAATTCAAAATGTAACAATTAGTAGCTCATATTTCTCAAGAGAATTATAATTATTTTTAAACGCCTGAATACAGTAAAAAAAAAAAAAAGCTATTTATTTACAGCTTCTTTCTGGGAGCTCTACAACTCCTTGCCAGTATTTAGAAGTAATTTATTAATTATTACTTAAATTAGTTTATAATTTTCATTATCAAATTTTGAAAGGGTGGCTGAAAGGACTCTGGGATGGTCAATTCTTTGTCAATATGCCAACAAAAGCAGCACTGGTTCAACGGCTCTTGGAGACTGACAGAGAGGGTCAGTCTGCCTCTGTGCCATAGCCGTAACAGTCTCCTGCTCAAATTCCCATTGTTAGGAATGAATTTTAGCCAATCATGCTATCTGAATCACAGTGACTTTAGAAACAATTATCCTGCAGTCTACCTAAGAGCAAAGTATTTTAAATTGTCGGTTGCAACTGAGCAATCTAAAATATATTATTTATTTCTCACAAACTCCTGTACTCAAGTAACTCAAGTATAAGAATCCTCTTCTCAAAAATCATTCTGGTATTTGACAGGGTTGAATTCTTTGTCTTTCAGGAGGGAAATGGGACAGAAATCCACACTGAGTATTAAATTAGTTCATACCTGATGCTCCTGTGATATCCATTGCTTTTAAATTTCTTGCCTTTATTATTGTAATAGTTAGTCTACCAGCTGTTGGAAGGTAGCAGAGTGAAAACATAAGGTCACCAAGATCCACGTTATCCTGTTCCAAGAAAAGAGAGATAATATGAAGCAATAATAAGAATTTTCCTATACATAACAGAAGCTAAAGATAAAAATATACCTTTGAGGTCTACAGTTTGCAGGCAAAAGCTGAATTGTCATTCTGAAACACATCTGAAAAAACAGACATCTATCTGCCTACAAGGTTTAAGTCACTACATTTGTTGCTGGACCACCAGAGTTCTCAAGGGTAAATGAGGTTTTGGTTTCTAGCACTCAGTCCTTGGAGATGACACTCATTTAAGTAATGTGGTACTGTAAGGCACCGGAAAAATCTTTGTCCTGTTTTATATTTTGTAGTGATTTGTTTGTTCCATTGACAAGCAGCCACAGATGTCTGTGCCTTCCCTTCTGGTCTGCAACAGGATACCCACAGAGCGTTTCACAGAAAAAACCATCGGTTGCACAGGGCAAAGTCTTATGCAGCTCTCAAGTTTGCATAAACTCAGGTATGATAGGTCTGAAATGTCTATGGCAATGGGACAGTCTTCACCAGATGCAGAGTAAGGGCATTACTTCCTGTGCCTGGAGCAGACAAGCTCCCTTAAGTAAGCTTATCCACTTGTTTCATTGATTTACAACCCTTTCCTGTGCTAATGGCATCAGGGTTTCAGAAAGGTAGTAGCAAGTGTGCAAACCCTATTTGAAGTTATAAAACACTGTTTTCTCGGTTGTTTTTTCTTGGTGGTTGTTTTGTTCTTGGTGATTTGGTTTGGTTTTTGTTTTTGTTTTGTTGGTTGTTGGTTTTTTAAAAGGGAAATTCAAGTCTTTCTTTAAAAATACAGTGAATAAAGGATTGTATTAAATTATTTCTGTGATTTGATTTGCATTTTTTTTGACTGAGCAATGAATTCATACTTTCATAGGCCTGTCTCCTGTAACCTAGTATTTCATTCTTGACTTGAAAAAATTATCCTATCCAGCAAATTCAAAGCTACATTCCAGATTTTACAGGGAGGGAAATACAGCTGTTGTGGAGTGTATCTTGCCCACTTAGCTTTCTACAATAGCTCCTCTCCTTTCCCAGTTTGGCTACTTCTGTGTCAGTCACCAAAAAATGAAGGGTGGCAGATGATATAGAAGGTGAGTGAAGATACCTCTCAAAACAGCCCCTAACACAGGTTTGTCTCTGAGCTGTCTGGCTGCTGTACAGATCAATGCCCAGAGCCTGAGCAGTTACATTACATAGTTTTTATGAATTACTACCGGAGATAAGCAGGACAGAAAATGTTGCTGTCACAGAGTTGTAGAAAAATCAGAAGGGAATTTTAGGTGTTGCTTCATCCAAACCCTTGCTCAAGAAAGGCATCTTCGCTTTAGCTCTCAGCTCATTCAAGGCAAAACCCCAAAACACATACATTCATTTAAAAGTAGGTCCTTTCCTTGTGCATGTTATTTAAGAGAGATGCTGACAAAGAAGGAAAAGGTTGATATTATGGGTCCTTTGTCAGGAATAACCAGCTTTTAACCCTGACTTGACTTCATCAGTTATCATCTTTTCCATTCTAAAGGTCAGTGCTTCATAGTGGCTGTAAAGCTAATAAAGGCTGTGACAATAGCAAGATAACTGATGAGTCACCCAGTTTAGTGTCTCTTGATGGTGCATACTTGGAAACAGACCTGCTGCAACAAACTGTGTCACTGACACTTTGTGAGAGGATCAAAGTGCTGTTTGAGAAAGTGATGCTGTAAGAAGTATTACAGGCTAAAGCTATGTCAGCACATCTAGAAGGAATTTCTCTTGACTGATAGCTGCACTTAACATTACAGGAGGAATTTCCCAGTGATCAGCTGGAGCTTGATACCTATAACCTGGAGAACAGGAAGCAAAGTTTTCACTTATCCTTCCCATTGTGACAAAGAGCAACTTCCAACGTGGAAGTGTATTTCCCCAGCTCTGGGGTGCTGAGATTTGTGGCTGTGCAATCCACTTGTGCTACAGCTCTGAGGGGAGCAGGATTTCATAAGCCATTTAAAGAAATTATTGACTAAAGCCATCTTTTTGGGAATTTGTCAGTCTAGAAAATTTTTGATAGAGAAGTTACTTTCAATGAATTGGTCACTAGCCTTCAGAAGAAGACAGCATTGGTGAATCACTCAGGTTTTCCCTGATCATAAAGAAGCCCATCAGGCATCTGTTGCTTTAACTGTGTATTTTGGCATTCCTCAGTATTGTCAGCCATAGCAATGTCACTCTGTATTCAACTCCAGTGCTCCACATGGTGACTAGGAATTCATTCTCTGAGTACTGTAAATGCTTCACTGTTACTACCAAATACAAGAGTTTCCATTCCAGAGTTGGTCATCCTGAATGAATACTTTAAAAACTTGTTATCAATTCTTATCAAGATGTTCATAGGTAAATGTATTACTATACAATTGTTTCATATATAAATGCCAAGAAAAATTGTATTATCACAGAATACCCTGAGTTGGAAGGAACTCAGAAGGATCATCAAGTCCAACTCTTGGCCCTGTGCAGGACACCCCAAGAATCACATATGTGCCTAAAAATGTTGCCCAAATGCTTCTTGAACTCTGTCAGGCTTGGTGCTGTGACCACTTCTCTGGGGAGCCTGTTGCAGTGCCCAACAAACTTCTGGGTGAAGAATCTTTTCCTGATATCCAACTTAAACCTCTCCTGACACAGGTTCAGTCACTGTCACTGGTTACCAGAAAGAAGAGTTAAAATATGTTAACCTTCTGCATAAATGAACTGGCTGGAGGGCCAGGCCCAGGGAGTGCTGGTGAACGGGGCTGCATCCAGCTGGTGGCCGGTCACCAGTGGTGTCCCCCAGGGATCAGTGCTGGGCCCAGTCCTTTTTAACATCTTTAT
>JAYRBT010000177.1:6242828-6310648 GCA_036023395.1 Myiotriccus ornatus | reverse complement strand
TCTGCCAGGGGAGGTTTAGGTTGGATATTAGAAAGAAGTTCTTTACAGAGAGAGTGATCAGGCACTGGAATGGCCTGTCCAGAGAGGTGGTGGATTCACCGTTCCTGGAGGTTTTTAAGATGAGGCTGAATGCGGCACTGATTGCCATGATCTAGTAATCACAGTGGGATTGGATCAAGGGTTAGACTTGATGATCTCGGAGGTCTCTTCTAATCCAGTTAATTCTGTGATTCTATGGTTAGGAAAGAATGGATCACATATGTTGAATGCAGTGTCAGGAATTATTCAATAATATACTGGTCCACAAACTTCATCTTATATGTGAAAAATAATTGTCACCCGCACTGTGATATGTTTTTAGCAAATACTGCAATGACAATACTTTGTTAATGCTTTTTGAAAAATTGCATTGGGTATTATACAGGAAAAACATTATTATACTGGAAACAGAGCCTGTGATTTCTTCAGCCTTTTCCAGTTCTAGAAGTTTTGGTGTTGTAGCAATGGGTCACAGATGACCGTGAGATGGTTCATAAGCCAATGCCAGCAGTAATCTAACCAGGCCAGTCTGAGAATGTGGCTGAAGGGAAGCTTGCAGGCAGCAGCAGGAAAGAGACACACTTTTTGGTATGCAAATCCTTCTCCAAGTCTGAAAAAGAAGCCCTGTCTCCTCACACTTTCATTTTGACTTGTAGGGAATGAATGACTACTCCATCATACTGCCTACTTGTAAATGTTTCCTTAATTTTGCTAAGACAGATTTTCTAATAGAACCTTTCCCCATGCCCTGGCTATTCCTCCCTGCTTACCCCTGTTTCTGTAATCAACAGGCAACATTTTCAACCATTCGATTGTAAATTTTGCTGTTGGAGCCTCAAGGTTCAGTTAGAAAGGTTTAATGAGGAAATGTTCATCAAAGAGTGCCACAATCTGTGACTACACCACAAAATTTGCACGTGTGTGTGTGCACCTGTCTGAATAACTGCAGTGAAGCAGGCAACATGCTCTGACTGGGGACTCACGATGTCACAGGCGTGACCTTTCCATCCAGCAAATACAAGTCTTTACTATAAATTCAGTTTCTTCACAGAACCAAAGCCTATGTAACAGAGCACAGACAGGATTAGTGCACATCATCACAAGTTTAAAATCACTGAGCTACATGGCTTAAGCCATGGATTGTCACTAAAGGTGTCCTGTATTAGCAAGAAATAGCTTCAAGGAACAGAATTAACAAGCATAGAGGGCAGGATCTTCTGCAAGGATTATGCTCCTCTTTGAATCCAGTACTTATGTGTTACTATGTATGCTTGACAATATGTGGCAATGTATTACACTGCCAGAGCCATTTTAAAATTCCTGCATAGGATGAAATTTCATAATATAGTAGGTTATCAAGTCATGCATATTGTACATTCAAAAATATGTGTCTAACTTCATTCAGTGTGGTAGTAATACCATACTGTGCATGTTACAGTGCAACCATGACAGCTCTAATACAACCAGACCAAAAGCTGGGCAATTGTATTAATAACTTAAAGGAAAATAAGTAGAAGATAATTAAATTCTAATTATAATTTCTGTACATGTATATGCTGCATATTATTTTTCTTCTGGTCCTGTTCAGTATGAAACATAAAAGAGGAAGAAATCACTGCTTCTATTTTTAATCTGCAACTGCTCATTCCCGTGTTTTAAAAAAGGTAGAACAATCTTGGCATCTGCTTTGCTTTTCCAGTGCCCCAGGCTTTGGCCCTAGGCTTGAGGTGATGGCTGAGTGCCTTGATGTTGTTAGCTGTGCCTTACAACAAGCTGCACTGCCTGTTTTTGATAATCCCAACTAGATTTGTGTCTGAGCCCTCACCCTGTTCATGCAGTCCTTTCTTCAAAAGGGCAAGAGTATGAAGTTGTTTCCTTAAAAACATCCCAGTGTTACCTAGGAGAGTTATGTGTATTCAATCCAGCTGGAGAGTTCAAACCAGAGGTGTAAATCACAAGGTTTCCCTGAAAACTGCAAAAAGAATGAATCCCACGCTGAAATCTCAAGGTAAATTTGACTCTTTGATTCCTGTTAGGAGCATGGAGACATAGCTCCCCTCACATTGTCCTTCCTACTTGCTCCATTTTCTGGTGGAAATTATTGATAACATTATAAAATCATATTATTTGAATAATTTTCAGTGGCTTCTACTGAAAGGTTTAATTTTCCTACTTTCCAAGAAAACATTTCTGCTTTTCCTCCTGTAAAATTAACACAAAATAAATGTATCTTTACAAATGTTGAATTATAGCAGTAATATTAATAGGTTTTTAGTCTAGAATCACATGGTATTTATAGGACTTAAAATTATTAAATTTTCCTGCAGGATAAATTACTCCTTAGTACTGTGTCAGCAGCTCCACGCTGTTGCTTAGTGAGTACAACAGCCTATTAAACAGGGAGAAGTGTAACCTTAAAGAAGATAGTGACCATGGGCCCCTAAATGGCCTCATCTTTGATGCCTTGGAGGCTGCATTAAGCAGCTTTGGCTATATCAAACCTTCTCAGGGAAACCTGTAAATAACCTGGTAGTTAGGCAGTTTTTGACAAATGGGGATGACATTTGGGATCAGATTTCTCCTCTCCCTTCTCATAAATATATTTGAGTATTTATATATAAAAATAGTAGAGTATGTAAAATCATGCAAAACAGGCAGCAAGGGATGTAAGAAAACAAGACAGATTATAGGTTACAACTTCTGCTTCTGATGCTGGTCTGGAAGAAGATATGCTGTCCTTGAGTTAGGTATTCTTAAGGATTGTGCCCATTTTTTGGAAACTTGAGTTTTGTATTTCTGGAGCGGAGAAGCCGTGATAGGCCTGTCACCACGCAGGGCCTGTGCCACTCTAATTAAAGCATATGCCTCAATTACATCAGGTTCCTCAGTTCTCCAGCTATAAAAAGACAGTATTTTTTCACTTTTCAAGTATGTTGCAAAACTAATTATGGATTGTGAGGTGCTCACACGTATTTTTATGCATCTCACCAACTTACCATTAACGGGAGTACTTACAGGCAGTGATGGCCTTATTTCCTTTAAAGTTCCTAACTGTTGAAAGAGGTTTTCAAGGCACTAGAGACATGATAAATTCCCACTGCTATGTCAGAGCTGTACAGCTCAGGCATTGGTAACTCTGCATACTACCTCCTTTAGCAGTTATACATGCCTCTGCAAAGGACAATGGAAACCAGAAAAATAGCAGAGGTTTCATGAAATGAGATATATCATTTAAGGTTCTGAAGCACAGAAAGGATAGATTACCACTATTTAATTAAAGTCTCTCTTTTTTTCTCCCCTTGTAGCTGAGGAGAATTAGTTATATTTTAAACAAAAAAAAAAAAATCTTCCTACTTATTTCCAAATCTTTCCTGGAATTAATGGAATTATACTCCTATAGTGCAAGATAAATTATACTGTACATCATTCTAATATTTGATAATGTGGGACTTTGAATTTTGCAAGGATTTATTTTAGAGGAAGTTCACTCAGCTAAGACAAGGATGATTTAAATATACTAGGTATATGTGTTAAGTCTAAATGAATTAAAAATGCTTTAAGTAATGCTATCTACTTTTTGGGATATACATTAATTAAATTGTTCATCTGCTTTGAGAAGCATGAAAAAAGATTTGAGTGATAAGTTACTAATTCAGTTGAGGTACATGTCCAGGACACAAATATTATGAAAATCCCATACTAAAAAAACTTGAGACACTAATCTGTTTTGGAATGACAGTAAATCTAAAGTATCTAACATTAAGAATTCATTAAGTTAGATTTACATTTTTTATTATTACATCATAGAGTTATTTTGAGTTGCATCTACGAGAAATATATACAAACTCTTTCAAAATGTTTTATTTTAATTGAATTTATATGTGACTAGAAGAGAGTCACTTGCTTTCTCATTACATATTTTAAGATGAATAGAAAAGATATGACTGGAAAATTCTATTTTCATGTCATCTTAAATCAAAGAAATGAACTCTGGTAAAGTAGGTATTTATTAATGCCCCAACCAATCTATATCTACAGAAATATGATTAAGTAAAGTGTGTGGAAAATGGGAATGGCCTATCTTTTACAATTATTCTTTCAATACATCAATGTCAAGCTGTATTTCATGTTTTAGTTTAATTTCAAAATTGCATAATTTTCTCATCGTGATTTCATTTTTTTGCATTTCTTTGGCTCTATTTCTTTTCTTCATGGTTTTCTTAAAAAAATGAAAGCAAATAGAGCTAGGTATGCAAAAAATGAATCTGATTTCACTTACTGGGAAAGAACATTAACTATTCTGAAGCTTGGTTTCACTACAGTGAAGGAATATGAGAAAGCTGACGTGTTTGCTTGTATTTCACAGGATTTTATACTTTGGGTATATTTTGGGTAATTTTCATGTCAAGTCACAGATTGGCTATCAGCTTTTGTGCCTATACAGCTGTAAGATGTATATATAGCAACTAGTCTGATGGGATACATAAAGAGGCAGGATCAGAAAGTGTACCTTGCAATCCCTAGTACTCTCTCCATGGGCTTGTCTGTGGCACAGTATTTGCTACTTAGCACACACTGATAAAAATGCTGGACCTGTGAGATTTTTGCATGACTATTACAATGAAAAGTAGAATCAGCTAAAGAATCTAAGCAAAAAACCACTGCAAAGTGGTAGAGAAAGCCCTTAGGCCAGCCAGACTACTTAAGGTGTTGTGTGTTCTAATTAAAAAAACTGAACCAACAAAACCCTCTGACAACTAAGTTCAACTTCACTTTGTTACTTAACAAAGTATATATGTTGATTTTATTTTATTAGGCTTTATATTAGTGATGCCAAGATGGTATTTGGAGCATTTCATAGTCAGACAGACATCTTGCCCCACAGAACAGTTCTGAATACAATCACTTTGGGCTGCACTTCGTAGGGACTGAAGAAATAAGAAGCCTTCCTGCAGACTGGACTGCAGAGAACCTCTACGATTTTCAGCTCAGGGAGTTTATGTACTTATTTTAACTTAAAGTTTTGCTGAGCATCTCGGCAACCTCTCTGTGAAGACAGTGTCCAAAGTAAAGCATCCAGCAGATAGCATATCCTCTGTCTCCACTTCAGTCTGAAGATCTTTTGACATAGATTTTTGGAGTCTGTGTGCTGGGTTTTTTTTTTTCCCCTCTCCTGTTTCCATTATCCTTGTGTCATGACTGCTGTTCTGTAAGGTATCATTCAAGATACCTTAGAATGTGGGTAGCTGGAGCCAAAGGACAAGCCTTTCACTCCATGTACACTTCAGAACAAATCCAATTAGTGTCTTTGAGAAGAACATACACATAACTTTCTCTTGCCACAATGCCCTCAGTAAGTAAAGAACAGAGGCCTGCTCCTGTAGGCAGTCAATGTAGTTATCTCTCTGAAGACCCAACATCTCCATTGCCATAATTTCTATCCTATAAATAGGATGGAGTGATTAACTGAAACTGCCTTTCTAATGGGTTAGCTGCATACCATCCTCAGTTATCTGAGTGCATTTACAGAATATAATTGCTCTTACTGAGTAATTTAAGACTTTATTGATAAATTATTCTGTGTTAAGAGCCTTCAAAAAAAAACTCCATTCAGTAAAGATAAATTTCATTCCTAAACTTATTTTTAAACATATGCTTAAATCCTATAGATTTTACTGGCTTTGAATACTTTTCACAGATCTTCAATTCACAACTATAGTGGTTTGCTGTCTGGGCCTAAGAGTGAATATAATGAATTATCCTGCAGCTATTGAGATAGCAATAATGTCTTAATTTGTTCCAAACTAAATTGGTGAACTGGGGAGATAGTCTGAATTGAACTAATGAAAATTACTGGAGACATGATTGGAAAAGTTGGAGTACTTGTCCTGTTTTTGTGTATGTGTGTGTGTGTGGGGCCATGTCAGAAATTGATTTCACAGGAAAAACAGAAACAAGGCACTCTGAAAGTGAAACTTCTGTAGAAAGTTAATATACGTAATTTTTAACTCTCTCATCAGTTATTAAGAAGAGGAAAATGTGAGTACAAATTTGGCTCTGAAGGGTTGCTAGATGGCATTGAAGTTCAAAGACAAAAGTTAACTGAAGTTTAGGTTTCTCCTTGCAAATTAAATGGTTCCTCTGAAATTTTGGTTTCTTGAATTGTTACTGCTTTTTTTCAGTTCTTCTATGATTTGTTACTTTGTAGAAAATACAAAGTTCAGTGTAGACTTAATAGTAAAAAGAAATCTGCCCTGCCTCTTCTTTCCCAGTTATTGCAGGATGCCTTGTATAATTTTGGTTGATACTGGGGGGCAGGGGTTGCATGTGTGTGTGTAGGATAGGAAATGCCTGAAAGCCAGAGAAAATAACTGATCTTCACGATCTGATATGTAAAAGTGAAACCTGCAAGACATGAGTTCACAAGCAATGTGCTGTAGACAGATTTGTTTCTCCTCTTCTACCAGTGTATTCCACCTTGTCAGAGTTTACAAGTTGCCACCTTTGGTATTGTGCTTCCAAAATCTGTTGAAAGGGAAGCCTCGTGAGGGTGGGATGATTTCTGAACGCTAAAGCTTTAAGGGAGAGCACATTAGCATGGAGCTGACTTAAACCTTTCCCTCTGCAGGGAAGGCAGTGGTGCTTCAGAACTGTTGACAAGCTTGGGAAGAGCAATGAAATGTGAATTGCCCTGTATAGGAATAGATGTTTGGAGGGCAACTTTTCTCAAAAGGAAATAAAGAAGGAGCTTCTGCTGGGAAACATAAGAGTTTTGATGTTAAGTGAAGGTGGTAAAAATGGAAGGACAGGTAGGTCAGGCAGACAAGGGGATGCCTCACAGAGGGCAGTGTCACAAGACAATCTAACAGTGCAACCTCTGAAATTGGGCACTAGTTGCCTAAAGTGAGGACCAAAGCTTTTAATGAATGTCCGTCAATATCTGTCATGTCAAACCCAATAATTTTCCCACAACATGTAATTGATTTTGACTAGACCTCCATTTTTTGTGAAATACTAAGACTGAAAAAACCCAAAGTAAACCAGAGGTTAATGGTGGTGTAGTGTGCAGTACCCTACAGTGCAATCTTATCTGGGTGGACCAACCTTGCTGACTTCAAAGAAAACTCTTGGTGAACATCACACAGATTGAAGATGAAAAAATAAGCCCTCATGGTTTCAAGGCTAAATGCTAGCTTGTTGTAAGAAAGGGAGGCTAAATTACACGTTAAGTGTTTACTATCTCTAGGCAAATGTGAGCTCAAAGAAAATGAAGCAGCAAATCCATTCTAATGCATAACATTATTTCTACCATTTGCCAGTTACCTTTTGCTTCCATTCTGACATAAGTTGAAAGATATGTTTAATTATCTCCATATACCACTAATAATAAAAATTTCTAATGGATCCAAGAGAAATTGCAAGGGAGGAACTGGTTCTTAAAGTTTGTTAATCAAAATATTTTAATCCAGAATGTCTTGCCTGTTAACTTTCTTTCCCCTAGTGTGTTAAAATGAAAATGTCAATTTAAACTGAATCTGTATGCAAATTAATGGATTTGCCTTTCACTCTACCTTGAGTTATGAGGGCTGCACGTGAACTTAGAGCTTCACTAAAATATGAAAAGATACTGTGCCTTCACATTCAATTATCTGTTCATGTACAGGGACTGAGAGCAATCAGTATGTCAGGGCCCTGAGGGCACTAACAGCCCTTACTGGCCCTGACTGCCTACCAGGGCTTCCCCTCCACCTGCCCCTGGCCCAGCTCCCCATTTCAGCCTGACTCAGGGAGCTTGGCCCATCCCTAGGGAGCTGGCTGATACTGGGTCTGCCCCCCAGGTCCCTAACTGTCCCACTCATTGGCTGGAGTGGTGGGACGGGACCTTGCTGACCAGGTCCTGCCCAGAAGCTCCAGAATCCCCTGCTGCTCCTGATGCTGCTCCTGATGTCCCAGCCCGCAGGGAGCAGCCAGCCCTTGTGCCCTGCTGACACAGTCTTAATAAGTCCTGCAGAGTGGCCATTCTGTACAAAAAAGGCTAATTAGACATGGTACTGAAATTACATGATACTAGAATTTTTTGGGCCCTACTAACAGTTTCTCACCTTCCCTTGGCACTCAATGTCATTCTCAGTGTAGGAATTTTGTGTTGTGTAAAGCAGCTGTCTGTTATATCAGGTATTCTGAGCACATCATTATGAGAAGGAGAGAAACTAAGCACCTGGGTAGTGCTGAAAAAAGGTGGAGAGGGTCACAGCATCAGGAAAAAAAGATGTTCTTCCCAGTCTGTGCAAGAACTTAGAGTTTTGTGGATGTATTCATTATATGTACACTAGGTGTTCTGAACTGACTTCCTTGCTGCTCAGGCTTAGCACAGGTCATACACAAAATGGGTAATAAAAGGACATTTCTACAAATCTGAATCTACTTTCAGTGTAAGTTTGCTCTACAATTTTGTTTTCGAGGAAGTTGATATAAAAAAGAGGATGGTCCAAATAAAAATCATGCACTTGAAATACAGAAAGGTAATGTCAAACTCTACGCTGCATTAGCATGTATCTACTGCCACCGCAGAGCTTTTCTCTCAGGTAGGTTTTTTTTTTTTTATTTAATCAGATGTCTCTTGATAGATTTTGCCATCTGCTGTGGAATTCTGTCACAGGTGAGACTGCAGCAGGAATGGTGGCCTGCTATACATGTGTACATGCCCTGGGAAGGTCAGAAGGGGCTCATCCTGCTCAGGACTCCAGTGTAAAGAATGCAGAAGCTGGAGAAGCACATTTGCCATGTTCACTGTAAACAGGTGGTGAAGCAGCACTTTGCCCCCAGATTTTGACCACTTCAGTATAATGCACAGACTACTAAAGTAACTGTTAGTGAACAGTGCATTGCTATTAATCCAAACTCTGTCTGCTCATTCAAAAATTCTAGTGATTGGAACAGGCCACCCAGGGAAGTGGTAGAATCACACATCCCTGAGGAGATTTAAAAGCTATGTAGGTGGCACTTAGAGATGTGGTTTAGTGGTGGACTTGGGTGGTTGGTTGGACTTGATGATCTGGAGGGTCTTTTCCAACCTAAATGATTCTGTGATCTCTGGATATCAAATCCACATTTGATGAAATCCCTGTTGAACCTTTTTTCTCTCTCTTCCTTTCTTTTTTTTTTCCTCTTTCTCTTTCTGATCCTTTCTGTCTTCTCATCCCACTAAAAAGTAATACAAGAATTATTACCGAAGTTGGACTTTTGAAAAGCAATTATTTTCTGTGTGCAGATCCTTTTAAGTTCAGTGCCAATTCACATCCAATGGGCTTATGAATCTATTTCTCCTACCTTTTTTTTCTAGGAGTTTCTATGTTTGAAAGTTATTTTTTCTTTTCAATAGGTACTTTTCCTGGGTATCCTTGTGATTCTAAAGCCAATGATCAAGTGTGTTTCTGTTGAAATTTCTCCATGTGTTTTGTTTCTCTAGAGACAATCTTGTCATATTATGTCATGCATCCCCTCAGGTCAGGGAACTGTGAGAACACTTCATGTGTTTTCTAGCAAAAAGCAGCTTCATTTCTAGAGTTCCCTGATGTTGAAATCCTGTTACCTTTCAAACTCACTTGGTTACTATTAAGTGGTGCCACTAAATACATAAAGTTGGCTTGTGATCTGTCACCTGTATAAACAGTAACATTGGTGCCTTGCAGACTCCAATGCGCCATTCACATAAAGTTTCATCCACCAGAGAAAAGGTGAAAATGGATCGTTATGGCTTAAAACCGTAACTGAGAGCATTCCACATAACCTGCCATTAGTCTGAACGCACAATGAAATTTCTCAATATGCATTCTACTAGTAACACTTCTCCATAAAATTATCCACTTTTAACAACAGAAAAGCCATTTCCATAGAAGTTTCATTTACTTCTTAGTAATTTATTTGAATGGGTCATATAGAAAAGAAAATCTCAGTAAATTTCAAAGGGAAGCAGCCAAGGCAAAGAGATTACTTCACCACTGGCAATATGCTATTAATGGATAGGGTGCAAAGGTGTGGAGTTTTACTGCTTTGATTGCCCTTTCACAGTCATTCCATTTTAACTGCAAGTTAAATGGAAGAACAGAATTATGGACATTCAGGTTAATCCTAAAAAATACATTTATTAAATATGTCAAAATAGATGGACCCTAAATCTTCAATACTGCAAAATTACCTCATTTTATAATTTAGAATCTCTCTGGTTTCCAAATACAAAATAAATTGAAATAATAGAGGGAGGAAGAATGAGAAAGACAATAAATGATAACAAGACAGTGTCATTCCAGAAGTGTGCAAAGGAGGACTGCTTTCATCCTTTGCTTCTCAAACCACGCTACAAAGAAAACTGCACATTGGTATGAGGAGAGATGTTGGGGGTTTAGTGGTTCTTTTTTGGAGGTGGGGAGGGAAACATGGGAGAGAAGGCAAGCACTTCTGTTTCCTCTCAGAGACGCAAGTGACAGTTTCATAACAGACTGCTCTGTATAATTTGCTGACTGCAGAACATGCTGAGATGCTGTTGGTTTCTCACACTTTCAGGGCAAACCTCCTTACCTCACCTTCCCAGTGAATGCTCTGAAATCTCTAGTGATCCCGTGACATGGGGTTACTTCTACCACTTCTCTCAGGCTACTCCAGGAACATTTCAGTGTTTCTCAGTATCTTAATTGCTGATGCTACCCAAGTTCATGCAAATTGAGCCACCTTCCTTTCTTCAGAGATAGTTCTGGATTATTGCCATTAGGACACTTAAGCTATGTGGATCTGCTAATGAAGAATTTATGCTCTTGCTGTGCGTTACCCACCTACCTTACAAATAAACACAACCTTTTCATCTTGAATCTGCTAGGCAGTTTACCAACCCAGTACTACATCTACTTAGGAGCTTGTCATGGTTCAGCTAGTTTCTTGGAATTTTTTCCCTTTCCCCCTGGCTATCAGGTAAGCACTTAACAACACAAAAGACCTAGCTCCTTGGCTAATGGCCGAGAGATTAGTCTCCTAGGAAATGGGGCAGATGAAGGAGCTAATGTTTATCTTTCTTTCCCATCTCCTGGGCAACGGGGGAGGAGGAGTTTTTTTTTTGGTGGCTGGGGCTGGGGACACAGCACATGTCGGAGGGGAAGCTTGCTGCTGGCTCTCTGCCCTCAGCCATTGCTAGCTGTAACTGGAAGAATGTGGGAGGGGAGGCTGGGTGCTGTCTTGTCTCTGGTCTCAGATGAGCCAGGCAGGAGCCTTGCCTGGATTTTTTTCATCGGATAGTAGCTGGGGTTTTTTTCCCCTTCTCCTGTTCCCGTTTGTTTTTTCCCTGGCGGTGTCCTTGTGCACATTAGGGGAAGAGAAAGGGCGAAGCAGTTTTCGACCAGCTGGAGTAAGTGAAATTGTCTGGTCCCTTTTCCCCTCTCCCTTTCCCCTTTCCCAGTGTGTGGGAAGGGAAAGAAGGTCCTGTTTTTAGTTGGATTGGTTTCTCCGACATACCTGGTGACTGGAACTGGACACTACAACTTCTGCATCTCCAGTGATCCAACAGCGCCACCTGGTGACTGCTAATAGGACATTACAAGCTCTGCGTCTCCAGTGACCCAACAGCGCCCCCTATTGACTGTGGTTGGAATTGCACCAAAGGGCACAAAATTGAACTGTTTCCTTTTCCCTTTGCCTGTTTATTGGTTTGGTTTTGAAGGGGATTATTTGTGGTTATAGGAGCATTGTTTGGTTGTTTTACTTCTGTTTTTTCCATGTTTCTGTTAATACACATATACCTTTTAATAAAGGGCTGTTAGTTTTCCTTTTCCATAATTTGTTTTTCCTTCAATCAGAGCCTCTTAATTTTGGATTTGTAATTGCTTAGAGGGAGGAGTTCGGGTCTTTCCTCATAACTCATCCTCAGCAAAAGACCCTTGTCTCATTTAAACTGGGACAGAGCTATATAGAAAGAAAAGAGCTTTAAAATAAACAAAAGACTATGAGGGAGCTGAAGGAAAGGTGAAGAAAGAAGACAGAAATCCATTTTAGAAAATGCAGACTCTGAAATCAAGTGTATCATTCAGGTGTCTACAGCATGAGCAGGGGAAGATGTGACTGTGCAGTGTGTGATAACAGTTCTTTTTCTGTAATGCTCGTTCTCTATAAGATGTGTTCGTGCCTCCCTATTATATTTAGACATGCACTGGAGGCAATTTTAGGGCCACTTCAATGAGCATGTTTTCCTCTTAAAGAATGCACAGAGGGTAACGTAAGATGTGAGATACAGAGAGCACTAAATATAGAAGTGCTTTAATGCTTTAAGTCCATAAAAAAATTAGTCAACAGAACTCCCTCCTCTGAGCAGACTTTCCTTCTAACTTGTTTTACCTTGCATGTGCTACATGTGAAACGCACCTAGAGAGGAAAAGGATTGTCTTCTGCAGCTTGTTTTTTCTTTCTCATGGAATCACATGAGCACGTGTGAGGCGTGTATGGTAAGCTGCCCAGACTTTTACCTGGTTATGTTTATATTCAGAAAAATAATGATATTCAGTCCATACTTGCCCATGGGTAGGAAAAAAAGTAGCACTTTTAGACAGCCTGTGAGTGATTCAGTAAACAGTGTGTCACAGTCACTTGGATGCCTTCTCAAATTTTCAGTTTAGTTGCTTATAATTTAAATAATTTGATGGGTTTTAGATGAAATCAGAGTTGTGAATTGACTTGTCCTAAATGGCAAGTTTACTTTAGGACTCTGTTAATTTGATTTTGGGTACTCAATCTGCTACCTTAACAGGGCCTGACTTCAATTTTTTGGAAGGAAGTAAGAATTTAGTGTATTTATCTCTGACCATCCTGACTCAACTTTTGAAGCAAAACTATCTGAAAAGAAGGATAGTATCCTTTTGTGCGTGGGCTGATTTAGCACTGAAAAGTTTTCTGAAATAAGTAACTTCTGAGAAGAACAGAAGTGGCTGGATGGGGATGAAGAAAGTGAGCATCTGCTGCTATAAATACTTGTTTGGTTTTAAAAATACCTGTATTTTAATGAAAAAAGTATTACTGTTATAGATAGGATGAAAAGCTTTTTATATGTTATTTCATAATAAAATCTTTGCACTGAATGAACTGTTTTTCATGGCTTTCTCAAGAATGTCGATACTCTCTATATATTGAGTAAGGTGAAGGATTTAGAAAAGGAGCCAGTAAATGAGAAACCATGCTGACCTACCAAAAGGAATGGGTCAGGGATGCTCTGCAGAAACCTGGAGGGAAAATAATCTGTTTTCATTCCATTAGGAAGGCTACAGCCAGGCAAAAATTGAAGATGTGGATATAGAACTCAGCTAATTTCTGATTGAGAGATTTCTATCTGCTTTCTCCAAGAAGAAAGGTGATAGCTCACTCGTATTTTACCCATCAAATTTTGGGGGAGGATGAGTTTGAGGTCATCAAATCTTTGTTGAGTAGGTCATTGTCATATATTTCTTTTACAGAGAGGAATAATAGGATGGTAATTTGCTTGCTCTGCTGTTCTAGTACATTTTCTGATGTGTATCTCAAGTTATCTGTTTAATTATTTCATATGGCTTTTTGTACTGTTTACAAGATACTATTTCCAAACTATAGCAAGAGGATATGCATGAAATCCAAGCTTCAGTGGAAATTCTTTCCCTGACTTTACAGTACAGTCAGGATCTATTCCTAAGCACTACTCATTTCTACCTCCATAAGATGTTGTGGTCCCAGTAGAGGAAAGTTTATTGTTAAATTAGCATTTAGTGTAGGATTCTGTTCTCAGTGAAGTATAAACATGAAAGGTTTTCATTATTTTTAAGTGATTCCTTTCTTCCTCATGATCATAAATAACTCTCTAGGGTGTTCAAAACCAAAGTCTGCTGTTTTCTTTCTATAATTTCTGTACACACTCTTGTTTCACTTTACTGCATACATATTTATTTTATTGTTGGGGTTGTTCAGAGCAGCTATCGTAATGTAGATCAGATGGTTGATTAAACCACAGCTGGCTTTGAAAACTACTTATAAAACCCCAGCATGCTTTTAAAAAGAAAACACATATAGAGTTCTATGGATTCTGAAAACAGATATACACAATGCAGTATGGGGCACTGTACTTTTGTTCTTCTGAGTTAACTTTCATAGTGTTTGGATAGCAGCTTCTACATGAATGAAAAATTTTACATGTTGGATGATATGGCTTATGTCCTATTCACTGCTCCTTTTGAAAAAATTTTACTGCAGAAAATGGAAGAGGTGATGTTGGGTAGGAGGACCGATGGATTTGAGGATGTTAATAATTGGTTGCCTGGCAAGCAAGGTTATGTTTTCTAATGTTGTGATAAACTGCTATTTTTTAGATGCCAGATTTGGCCCAAGTATCTGAGTGAGGAATTTTATCCCTATAGTTCACATAATCAACTGTGAAAACCTCCAGCTGCCAGTTGTTTTCTGCTTCCATGCTCATCGCAAGAAAGATGCCATAACTAGTCAGAAATCTTCTTCCAGATGGTGTACGTAGCTTTAATTCGGAGTTTGCCTGATGAAAGGAGTAGTTAACGATTAAGCATTCACTGAGGTAAGAGGTAGTTGTGACTACTGTTTTCTTGAGTAAATAGAGCAAGGTGTTTAATCAAGCAATGAAGGGCCAGGAACATGTAGCTACATAAATCTCAAATGTCATGATACCACAGACATTGCTAATGCAGTCATTTGAGCCTGTCAGTTCACCAAAGTACATCGTGTGAAATCCTCACTCTGATTTTCTGCTAGGGAGCCACAGGAAGGCTCAGGCATTGCAAAAACCTGTATGCTTCATTTATCCCTGTGATTACTTCTAGTGACTTCAGTGAGACTAACTAAAGAATATCCATAATTTTAGAATTTGGGTGTGCATTATGAATTGCCTTTCAGTGTTTGTGACAACTCATGCAGAATTCAGAGATTTGTGTGTGTGTGTGTCATTTAATCTTCCCCAGGCAAGAACAAAGGGAGGTTGTTGTGGCCTGTTGGATTTTTTCAGAAAACAGTATACTTTATATATTGTTCCTGATACATCTATATTCTAAATGTTTAGAGCAATGAGTATTCATGAGGAGAAATGAAATAAAATAGTAAGTTAAAAGGAAGATCTCTGCTCTAAAGATGTCATAAACTTGGGGCTGATAAATCTTCATGAAAAAGCTTTTAGTCAGGTTATAGGTGCTCAGTTTCGCCATTGTTTCTTTAGCTCTGGTCTCAGAATAGCTCACTTACCATGAAAGAGTGATGCCTTTCTGTCCCTCTTTCCTTGGATAGTTTGACTGCCAAGTAACCTATTTTTCACAAAGTGAAAGACCGGAAGAGCATAGCTATATATCTTTCTGCAGTAACCTGAGCAAGGTTCTCTACAGAGCCTTGGCAGCAACCCTTGTGCTCTGAAGGGGTGTAACTAAAGACAGAAAAGCTGTCCTGTAAACAAATAGGGCCTCCATAATATCTGGAATTATACTTGTTGACCATATAACCAAATCTTAGCAAAATGCTTTCTATATCTTTTGAAATTTCTACTCTCATTTATGTCAGTTCAGTTGTTTCACCTATTTCTTTCAAACAGCTATAAGTTTCCTAGACTAGGAGAAAAGCTAGAAAAGCTATAGGTACATATATAGTGGGAACAGTATGTCCTTTTCCACAAGTCAGATCAAACTTCAGCTGCAGCTTCTGACGTTTTTCCCCTACAGAGGCAGTAGGGAGGCCTGATTATGTAGCCAATAGTATGGCCTTATCTTAATTTTGGCAAGATCTACAATTTAACCTGTAATCATAAAATCCAGGCCTCACAGCACTAGTTATGATCCAGTAATTCCTCTCCTCTACACAGATAATACTTTGTCCTCTGTAACAGGACTCTCACTACAGATCTTGGAATAGTGAAAGGTAAAAGTGTGAGACAGATTATCTCCTCTAACAAGACTTTGAAAGGGGCCAGACAAATCATTGGTGAGAAAAGAGCCTGTGTACAGTGGTAACTGTACCCCAGCATGTTCACATTTTAGGTTGTGTTAGGATGCCTGCTGGGTATAATGTGCCAGCGGTGCTTTCCAAATACCTTGGCTACGCCCTTCCCAAAGAATCAGTACATCCTCGTAAGAGTTCTGGGAACAGTTAAAGTGAGCCCCTACATAAATAGCAACAAAAAAGTCCTCTTACTGCTTAAATACAAGACCAAGGCAAACTAACATGAAACCTGGGTAAACAGATTGTACACAGAGGGAAACTGTAAAACTCTGAAATACCCTCTTTGGTGGAGAAAGGATGCCTGATGGCTGTGATTTCTAGTGGGGATTAAAGGCTTAAAATGGCTTGAGGCTTTTCACATAAGCACAGTATGCTCAGAGGGAAGAATACTTTCAAGTTTGGTTCCAAATATTGAAACTTCATTTAAAGTGTAGGATTGTTCAGAAATTTTGATGAATCCATAAGTTATTGAATTGCTTTCTGTGACCTCTGCTAGAAAAAAGACACAGAGTAAGCATTCCCAAAACTGTTTAATAATTAAATGTGTGTTTGAAGTGATTTTTTTCCCTGCCTGGCTAAATTCATGTTTAAATTGAAAGTTATATAACCCTGTAGAAAAAAGGCTATGGCACAGTCTAATCCTGAATTTTGTGCAAAATGGTTACAACCAAGATCCCCTTAATACAGCTATTTTAGTCTTAGCTCTGTGTGAGTGTTCTTTGTTCATCTTCAAGAATTGCTGCCTATGAATTGTAAAACACTAGAGCAGTACTTTTTTTGTGTGTTTGCAGCTCCCACTGACAATTTTGGATGGTATAATTAATTGAAGGACAGGCTTGGCTGACTGGGATCACAATTTGGCTTTGCTTTATGCGCAGTGTGTCTGCTACTGTGAGGTCTCTGAGATCCTCGTTTGATAGAGATTTCTGGAGAAAAAGAATTGGCAGAGGAGGGTGAGAAGAAAGAGGAACAGAGATGTGTAGAATAGGGACTGTTACAAGACACTTCCACTAAGCAGGAAGCAGGAATTTAGGATTGCGTCTATCCTTTTCAAGCATGCAGCTGATGCATGGAGGAAAATGTTCTTCATACACTGTTGTTGTTCTGGGCCTGTTGCACCAGGGAAACATGCCCAACACAAGGGCAAAAGACAAAGCTCAAGAATATGGAGCATTGATGGGCAGGGGGAGAACCAGTGTAGGAAGCAGGTTTTCAATTTCATAAGGACTGTTGAGTTATTTCCATTTTGAAGCAGAATATCCCTTGCTTGACTTGAAACATTTTGCTTTGATAAAAATCAGGATTTTTTTTTCCTATTTCAGTTTTCAAGACATTAAAAAACATAGCAATACAAGGGCATTCCAAATGAGAGATCAAAACATCTTATTCTGGAACTTCAGCCTTCTCAAAACACTGACTTTGAAACACTTTTTTTTCTTTTAAATTCTTTAACTGGAATGGTGACATTTTTGCTACATGGGTTTCTTTTTTATTCTTTTGCCTGCTTTAATTTCTTTTCTTTGGTTGTTTATTTGTATGTTTTTTTGTAGCCATCCTGAAAAAGCTTCCTTGGAAACTGTGATGGCCCTGCTCCTGGGTTCTGCAAACTTCACGTGGTACATACACATATAAACAACTCTCTGAATTACCATTTTCTTAAACTGCTCCCAAATCCCCAATAAATGTTAGCTGAAGCTTTAGTGATATTACAAGAGTCATCCTGTTTCTGGCTATGCCTGTGGAGTTACAAGGCTTTTAGGTAATCACTTGCACAGAACAGTCTTTGTTACTTTTGGAGCCAAGCTTTGAGTGCTTGTACCACTGACTCAGGACCAGAAGAGCTGCATCACAAATCACTGCTCTTCAAAGCATTTGACTTTTTTTTTGCTGCTGACCCTTCCCAAGTTTTACTGAATATTATTCTCACAGTTACCCAGTTGTTCCAAGCAGAATTAGGCATATGATGTCTTTAACTTTTCTGAAAACACTTGTTAATATTTTATCTCTACCCTGTACAGTTGTTAATAACTGTATCTGGTTAGCCATGGTAAGTGATGGCCCTCATCATTTAAATGTACGTCATTTCTGACAGATCTTCTCCTACGAAGTCATTAGTAAAATCATTAGACTAAAAAAGAAAAAAACAAAAATACAAAAAGAAAAGCCTAGTTTTGAAAATAAACCTATTTAAATATGTGGTCATAAAAATATGAAAATAAAAAGTAAGAAAAACACTGGCTGCACCTGTTCTCCACTGTACAATGAGTACTATATCCGTTGTGCTGATGCTGAAGACTAATTAATTTCTGTTTCATCCATACTGTGGTAAATCTGAAGTATTAAAGATCTGTGACTTTTCATCATCTTTTATCTGTGAAATGGATCATTACACATGCACTTTTATTTTTTCTGAAAATTTGACTAAGAATAGTCAGAAAAAGTCATGCAACAAAAGGTGATATTGTGACTTTGGAGAAGATGAATATCCACTGATCTGCCTCTTGAAGGCAGCTATGCTTTCTGTATTTTTGAGTTCTTCTGGGTTTGCTTGTGGGTTTGGTGTTTTGTTTTGGGTTTTTTTAATAAGTTTATTAAGTGAGGTGAATCTTACCTCTTGCTTTTACTGCCTTAAGTTGTCTAGTCATGAAATAATTGATGCTCCTAAGCTTTTGCCATGCTTTAACATGGGCAAGATGCATGAGTCTGCAAATCTCTCTCTTCTGAAGAGACTTGCATTTGCAAATCAATTTATTTGGTACATCTCCACATCAATAACTGGTTGTTCACCTGATGCAAAAACCTATGTGGTTAAACAAGTGGAACACTAGGTTAATATCAGATATGTTTTCTGTATTACCAAAAAATGAAAACAAAAATCAATTTGTTTTTCTCTTTTATTGACACAGTCCTAAAAAAGAGATATGGCCCTTAACATTGATGGTTTGGATTTGAGTTCATACATAGAGGCAGAGATTTGGTTTGTTTCTGTTCCTCCCTCAAACTGCTAACTCAAAAATTTTGTTAACCATTGTAAATATTTTAAATGCTTTCCTGAGCTCTTGCTCAGTGCCATTGCTTCTCTAAACACTGCAACTTGCCAGAACAGGGATTTCAGAAATACTAGCTAAAGCATTTTGACAAGCTAAACAGTTTTTAGAACTGGAGTAGGTGGACTTAGCTGACTTCCTGCCAGCTACAGTGTCTGCACACTGTCAAAGGAGATAAGCAGTGCTACACCGAGTGGATTAAGGCTGGTGCCAGGAATCTGCAGATTCTGGACCTGGTCTCATTTCTGCTATTAGAAGTGCTGTGATTTAAGCAAGTTACATCCCTTTTGCCCAAGTCTGTTCTGCTGTCTGTGAATTAGGGACAATATCTACTTATTTCTTTCAAAGAAGGAAGTTTATTTTCCTCGGTTTTTGAGGGTTTAAGCCCCAAGGATTATGACCTGCACCTATGCATCTGCATTTGGCAGACAATGAATTGATCACAGCCTGGTTCTGAGCAATGCAACCTTTGAGGAAGTTTTTTTCAGTTTGGGGTCAGAATAGTTTTGAACTGCAAAAATCTGGCAGGTTTTGTCAGATTTCAATATTTTATATTTTTCTCATGCTTTCAATAAAGAACTGGAAAAAAATCAGTGTCTTTTTGTTTCTCTTCCACACATACTGTTATTGGCATTAACATCTCTGAAATAGAGAACTTGAAAATTCCTTGTGGATCTGATCTTATGATTCCAGTTGCATCTCAGTTATACAACATAAATGCCTAAAAATACAAATTCTCAAATTTTTCTTTCTTGGGCAAACTCGAGAACAACAGCAGTGAACAATTAGCATTTTTAAAAAGCAGAATTTCAAACACTTGTAACCATCTTACTTTTTAACTCTCTCTTTGTCAAAACACTAGCATGCATATCAACATACATCCTAAATTCATTATTTTTAAAATACTTTTTGTTTCCTACTTCTGTGCAAAACTAGTTCATCATTATCTGACACACTGTTGTATTCTTGACCACTACTCAGACCCTAAAAGAGCTTGAAGATTCTTACAAAGAGATGCAATCAATTTCTTCCCTTTAAAACTTGTAGCATATGCTAGGTCTTTCTGGATGTCAGAGTGAGCAGCTTGATATACAGCTCATGTTTCTTCATAGCTTTGAACTATCCAAAGCTATCTTTTGGGTTTCACTGAACCATACACATTCCTTAAAGTCTGTGGCATGTTACTTCTCAAATTCTATATGTGTTACCCAGGGTCTTCTGTATATGTATTAACCCAGGGTCTACTTTCTGTAATCTCTTCTCAGTTTCAGAAATACTTCCTTCTCTATTTTCATTCTCCTTTTGTACCCTGATCTACTGTTTTATAACTTTGGGGGCTGGATGCTACACTCGTCAACACTTAGATAGAAACAAGTGATGTAGTTCAAGACAGTCATATTCAAAACAGAGTAACCCTTTGAATCCTTCCTAGTCCTCCAGTTGTTTGTAGGTAAAGAATAAACCATGGTTTGAATGTGACCAACTGCTTTCTACCTTTATCAGATTTTCAATTTACTTCACATCTTCAAAGAAGTTGACAAGGAGGCTCAAAGGAATCACGGATAAGGATAAATGGTAGCTGTCATTCAGGTAGCTACATTTTACAGAATATTAGGTACATAATCACTACAAATCTTGTTGTAAATATCCTTTCAGGAAAGAATGTTACAGAAATATTCACAAAAACAGATTAGTTCAAACTCAGGGTAAAATGAGAGAAAGGTGCCAATGGGGTGTTATGAATAAGGGTTTTTTTAAAGTGTATATATAAAGTTAGACATTCATAAAAAGAGCAGTTTTCATTATACCCGTGCCTAGATATTAAACATAACTATATTTGACAACTAAAAAATAGCATGAGTGGCAGAAGCTATATATACCGCAACAAAGTCAGAAAATTGCCTCCTAAAATGACTAGTCATTTTGGAAAATGCTGACCCAGTTAAGAGTAGAAATTTACCTTGTTCTTTCTTAGTCTGATTACTCCCCTGCTCTAAGTTGAGGCCACTTTTAAATACTCCTCTCTAGAAGTATCACCTGCTTAGTAACTGCAAAGGCTGAGCACATTGAGAATTCAAACATCCAGTATGAACCAGAACTAGATTTCTAGCTCACAGAAATTCTCTCTGTGCCCTGTAGCTGGCTGGTGATGTTTAACAAGCAATTCTTCAAAAAGGATTTGCCTTTCTGGGTGCACAGCAAGTTATGCAAATGGATCTTCTTGGCATCTTCTGAAAGACAAGGTTCTCCTTTATCTGAAACAGACTATCTGACACCTTCCTGTTTCATAGCTGACACCTTCTTCTGTCATAGCTTTTAATTTTCTTTTGTGACAAAGCCTTTTTTTTTTTTTTTTGCCTGATCCCATCTGAGTTTGAAGATGGCAACCAAGGAAATATTAACCACTTTTATTCTCTTCAAACATGCCATCAGTCCATGAAAATTACAAATGCAAAAAAAACCCCATTCCAACCCTGATTATGTTTTAGATGCTCTTTAACAAAAGATGGCAACAAGAGAAACACAGGTTAAAAATAAAAAGCATCTTTTTTTTCTTGGTAAGCCAGTAACCAGTGTACATATTCAAAAAGCTTATCTAGTTCATTTCATGTTCATCTAAAGTTGATCCATGTAATTATTTCTCCCATTATACAGCCCATTGATGCCTTTTTTTCTGCTTGGAGAAAGTGTTAGTGCTACAGGAGAGAGATTTTATGCTCAGAGGACCTGGGATTAGAAGAACAATTTTGATATTGGAGATTAATGTTTGGCAGCAGATTGCTTTTAAGCGTGTAAAAAAATTTTATGCTGACATGCATCTGTGTTATGAAATAATTTATCTTTAACTCTGGGATGGTAACAGATGTTATTGTCTAAGGAACAAAAACTGCTGGTTGGGGATAAAAAAAAATCTTTGAGTGTTATTAGAAAACAGAAGAAAGCACATGGCATAGTAGGTCTGTTTAATGACATTGTTTGCAGTAAATCTGACATTTCAGGCATAATCTGCAGTGCTCACTTGAAGTAGGACATTTTGCTGGGCAGAGAAGGATTTGATACCTTCTTTTATATTACTGTGTCAAATTTGATTAGAACATAATGAAATGAAGAATGTAAAATAAAGGCCTGTGGGCTCACTGGTTATGCAGTGCAATAAGATGCACAAGGAATTAAAATGAATGTACTCTTCAGAATTGTGTCAAACTTGTCATGTGTAGTTTGTGTGGAGCTTCCCTTCGTCTCATGTTTCCTTAGTTTATCCTTCCTGTGTGCACTCTTTGTTGATCTACATTAACTGAATTTCCTTCAGTAATTTTGCCCAGAATTTGCCTGTTCTCCAGTATTATTATTTGAAACAACAAGGCATTCAAATATAAAATTATTGAAAATCTGTGACAGTTGATACAGTTTTGGTTTGCAACCATAAACCTCCCCATGGTGCTCAAAACTTAGCAGAAATTTATTCCTGGGATTCACTAATACTTCCTGCTGGCTTGGAGAGCAGCCACAGGACCATTCACTGCAGCAGCTTCATGAGTAGCTCACAGATTCAGCTTCTGCTGTCAGTCTGAGAGATATCTGAGCTACACAGACAAGAAAATGGGCTCAAACTTGGTTTCTTAAATGATGTGTGGAGGGTTTCTCATAACTTTATGGAGTAAGTTCTAACCTTTGAAATTTTGGAAATGTCAATTGGTAAGCTAAGTACTCCACACTTTCATTTATCTGATACTCTTATCTCAGAACTCACATTACCCGAAATTGGATGTGTCTCCAATGTCCTGTGAGTCACTTGCTTTGACAAGGTCTCTTCTAGCTGGAAACCCAGTTTAGATGGCAGGTTGTGTATTCAGTTTGGATAAACAGGGTTACACTTCTCACAGGAATTAGTATCAGTAGGAATTAATAAATGACTCACGTTTCAATCCTACATTTAATTTCAGAGATTACAGAAAATCTGAATACAAATGACACGCTGCATCATTTTTGAAATTTGGAAGGAGAAGTGATTTGAAAGAAAATACCAGAACAAACCTTCTGCCTAAGTTAAAGCAGGGGAAAAGGACTTGTACACATCAGAGTAACTCCAGCATGCCTGTGCATTCAGCTTTCAGTTGACTGTAAAAAATGAAGTTGATCTTGGGATACTTAACGCTGTATGAAGACAGCCTTTCATTTGGAATGACTGTCAGCTCCTCTGTCACATCCTTACTTGTCCCTTGTGGTTGAAAAGCAAGAACTTCTCATACAAAAGCCAGGTTCCTCCTCTCTGACACCAAGGCCCTGCCTGTATTCCAAGTGAGGAACTGCTCGTGCTGCTGATGCACTTCCATCCTTGTGTGGGACAGGACTGTGCAGTGAGTGTACATGTTCCACACACTGACGAAGAAGGCTGAGAAATCACCTTAAAACAAGGGAAATATCCATTTTCAAAAAGCAATTCCAAACAAAAAAAGGATTTCAGCAATTTGGTCTGTAATACAGGCATGGTACCAGACCACAAAGGCATATGATGAGGAACTGAACTCAGGAAAGTTATTTGTCTCCGAACATCCTTTACTTTTTAATGGCTTCTTATTCTCAGCAAAGCATATGCTTAAATGCTTTCCTGAACTGAGGTCTAGTAAAGTTACACTTTGATCTTACTGTTCATGATGTTTGGTTCATTTGACTCTAAAATGTGCACTCCATATGGTTTGACATAACAAATGAAATATTTTCTGACACTTGGCACTGGTACCTTCACCTCTGTGGATTTCTGTAATGTATCATTCTCACTGAAGGTCTGTCCTCCGGAGGATGTGTGGGATTCATTTCTAATGGCATTACAAGGAGGTTGGCTCCTGCTCTGAGAAGATTTCTTTTTCAGAAGTAATTTTTGTGGTTTTGTACCTGATCACTGTTTGTATTCCTGCTCAGAATTTGATACCAGAGACTTTGGGATAACAGAAAAAGAGACGTATTGTACAAGTTTCCTATTTCCCTAAGAACAAAATTATGCCAAACAAAGAGTTAAACCAATTTGGATGTTTCACTGCTTTCACGGAATACTATTGTCTGAACTCTCTTTGACTGGATTATAGCTAGGGGGTTATCTGAATTTATGAGAATATAGTCTTTTGAAGGACTTAGAATCACTACATAAAGAATGTTGAATCTGCAGTTCTGGCTGATCAGTATGGTGTAATTTACATGACAAATCATGGAAAACATAGAAAAGTAGTCAAAGTAAGAAGAGTAGTATTTCCTTAAATAAGCTTTGGATTAAGTAAGGTTAAGAGAAGAACATTCTCCAGCATTTCTACTCTATCAGCAGCACAATGACTAAACCCACTATATCCTACATAAAACATGCTTTAATATATCCAAAGAACAAGAAATTAGGACTGAAAATGCACTGTCATTTTCCTTGGATTAAGGTCAAAGCCTGAGAAAGAGACAGAATATTTTCCTTCATAAATTTAACAGACAATTTCAGTTATAATCACGTTAAGGAAATGAAAACAGAAAAAAAAATCAAAAAGAAAAATTGTAATACTTACATTGGTGACATATTCAATATCCTTCCAAATATTACATTCCCTGGGAAAATCTGCCAAATCTAAAAAATTATCCACTACCACTTGGCCAATCAAGTCATGTCTGGAGAATCTGTCAAAGTCATATACAGAGAAATGGAGTTTCCTTGTGTTCAGATCATTGTATGGGACAGTAAATAAAAAAACTTCATCAAATACTGGATTTAGAGTCTTTCTGTGAACTTTAGTCTGGTGTTTTGTTTTCCTGTCAGGAAGGAGATATATCTTCACGTACGGATCTGAAGTGCCAGAGAAGTCCTTTGCTGGCAGGTTGATGGCCTTGTGAATCTTCACTATCAGCTGCTCTAAATCACAATCATATTTGAGAATAAAGTTCAGTTTTCCACACGCCTTGCTATTACTCCTCCGGCCATCGTCCGTATCCACTGATCTTTGCTTGTACAGCTCTGGCTTAATGCGGCCGATCCCCGTCAGTTGCTCTTGTTTCTGAACCTGCTGGATGTTGAAGTCCGGGTTGGAGAGGTTCAGCTGTCTTCGGATCGAATTGTGCCTTAAGTGAAAATGAAAGAGTTGAAACAGACTGTGTTGAGGATGGTAAGAATCCAGGCACACACACTGTAGATCCTGCTCTCATTTGACATATTTTTGTGATGTACAGCTGGGTCAGACTTTTAATCCATGAAGGGATAAAGCGTGAGACCCAAAAGTTGTGAGAGCTGACCTTCAGTGCTAATGTCACTCTATTTCTGTTTTCATGTCTGAAACCAAACCTGGCTGAAGAAGATGACAAATGGAAATTCGTGGCCATTGCAAATCCAAAGGATCTATATCTTATTGGCAAGTATAGTGTGACAGAAGAACTCTAGCTATTTTTATCACTACCCATTTTTGACTGAATCCTGTAAATTAATGCCTACAAAATGAGTTGCATTATGCAAATGGCAGCAGGGTCAAATGAGCTTGCTGATTTCTAGTTCAGAGGTAAAGCTGGACAAAGGAGGATGCTTCCTGACATCTCTGCATTTTAATTATTTGTTGATTTCTACAATTAACAAGTGAGTTGTCCTGGCCTGAAATCATTTGTTGACCACCTCAACAATTGTTTGGGTTTTTTTCTCTCATACCTGATGTAATGAGCTTGGTGGTACTTTGGCTGAAAAACTCCTTTAGTTTCATTACTCAAGGATAAAAAGTTGCTTTAATATTCAGTCCTGTGAAATTTAATACGTGGAGTCCCTCACTTGTTGTGACTGAAATTTCTCCCTAGTGAATGGTAACAGAAATCAAATTTGCAAATCCTGTTGGGGTAGGGGGATGTGAAAGTTGGATTAGGTAAAATCCTAATCTTATCTGAGTGGGGTCCCATTTTATCATCCTATTCGTATTGAGCAGTCACTCGGTTATTGGTGTACCACGAGCTGTGGTTGAACACAGAAAGAGCACATGGAAAATGCTAGCAGAGGATTAGTCCAAAGCTATTTATATTGAATCTAATCAGCAATAGTTCCTCCTCTATCATTGTTCATTCATTCCTTGTAAATATCTGTTTACGCATGCTTAAAACAGAAATAGCCTCTTCTGTACTATCCTAATTTTTTTTCCTCTTGTTGCATAGTAAATACATTATCTTACAGCTATACATTAGTCATTTCCAGGACAAAATATCATCATGTAACCAAAAAAATAAGTATTTTTTCAACCCTTAATCTCCTCATTGCAGTGGCAGGTGCAGAATATCCTGTGGAGGAATAAAAAGGAGGGCACTTCAAAGACATCTTAGCAGTGACTTTAGCAGGGGAAGCTGCCTGGTCTCTGTGGCCACAGAGGAAAACCATAGCTGGCTCCCCAGTTACAGCAGAAGGCAGCAGAGACAAGGGTGATGTCTCTGCTGAAGGAGGCAGGACAAGGAAGATGGGCCCCTCCTGCTCTGTCAAAGAGTCTTTCAGAGAAGACCTGGGCAAAAGTAAGGGGCTGTGAAAGAGAGGGGTTTGCTGCTCTGTGCCAGCAAACGGCATCGAGGAGGGAAGGGACCTGGAAAAGGATCCCTTGGGGGCAGAGAGCCAGTGTGACACCTGCTGTAGAGGGCCAGCCTGGGAACATGGCCAGAAGAAAGATCTGCACAGGAGAGAAGACCTTATCTTTGCACTCAGGATGCTGAGGTAAATTCTTTCACAGATTGAGATTAGCATTTGTAATGCTCTGGGAATGTCTCAAATTCTTTCCGAGACATGTTCTGGACAACTGGCAATTACTGAACTGGCTGTTGTCATCTCACCCATGTTTCAGGTATGCCTGAAGGAAAGAGTCTTCATTAAATTTGCTCTCCCAGCTGGCCAGAAAGGAGGCTAGCAAAGAGCCACTGGGCTAGTGCTGTACCTTCTTCAGCTGCAGTGCATCTGCTTTGACTCAGATATTTACTGGCTCTTCATATGCTGATATTTTTTCTTACTGTATGAAACATAATCCTTTTATCACCTGCCCCTGCACATACTCTCACCCTCACCCTTTCCTCTTCCCTCAACTGGTTCTCCAGTTCCCCTGGAGATTTTACTGACTCTTATTCAGTCCCTTTCCCCCCCCCAGTCACGATTGTGACTAAAATCTATGATTTTTAGTCCTATTTCTAACTCTTACAAGTGTTTCATTAGCTTGCCCTACTTTTTTCTTCTGTGGATGTTTTAAAAATCTTTGAGGAGATATTGCTGAGTGCTCAGCATCAGTGCTAAGTGCAAATGAATATGCTTTACAAGCTAAATCTAGGCTGTTCTGGTGCTTTTAAGGGACACACAGTGCTCTGCGTTATCCAGCTTCTGAGGGAGAAGCACAAATGAGACAGTAGTTTATAGAGAAGTGGAACAGGATTGTGATCCTGTCCTTTCAACCTACGAGGTTTGTGCACCTCAAAGGTTTGTGTGATTTTTTTCTTTAAAAGAATGTGGCAAGTAGATGATACATTTTTATCAGATCACTGTACTGGATAATCAAGCTGTCCTTTTTGGACTGTCTCATTAATATCAGAGAGAAATTGGAGTAACTGACCGAGCAGAAGAGGTGGGTTCAGTGATCTGACGATGCATTCGCACATTGTGGATGCAGTTCTCCTTCGTTCCCGCCTCAGTGTCTAATGGAATATCAGGGGAGGTATGGCTGATCTTCATGGAGGACTCTGGATAGGCTGCAGGCTGACCCAGATAATCCTCACTGTAGTCACGGTCATTGGTCTCTGTGTCTGTGTAGTTCAGTGATTCCTGCTTGTTGTCTTTGTTCCCAAATGGCAGACCACGCTCTCGCCAAGGGATCCAACACAGCTTCCAGGATACGAACAGAGAGACACCAAACAGAGCAAGACCACAGGCTGTGACAACTAAGGAGAGCAAGCTTATCGAGATATCTGCAAACAAGAAAAACACAGCCATGTCACTTCTCTGTGCTCTCTGGAGCTCTGTATCTCTGAAGCATCACTACAGGAAGTAAAAGATCTCCAGATTGCAGATCCACAAAAATTAAATTCTGGTTCCTGCAACAGTCATAACATACAAACATATTAAAAGTTCTACTTCCACACACACCCCCCCACCCCCAGAAACTTGTTTGGAATTCAGTTTAAGGCTTACCTTGATAGAACTTGGCTTATATTTTCCCTCCAAAAGCTGGGTGGTATGAAAGGTCATTCTAAATATAAAAAAGGGTTGTTCACTTGCTCATTCAACTTTTTACTGATGAAAGAGCTGTGTCTGCAGTATATTTTGCCATTTTTCTTCCTTTTATGTAGTGCAGTTTCCTCCATCTGCTTTACCAGATCCTACTACCTTCTTTTCCAGAGACTGTATTACAGTTAAATGCCATGAAAATATGTACACAAGCACATATGTGACCTGAATTTTTTTAGATATTCAGCTGGTCTATCTTGGTTTGTTATTTTAATTCCGTTCCTTCTAATTTTAGATTCATTCCCATATTTGCAAATTATTTTGACTATGCCTTGCTATTCATAATTTAACTAGGATACCTCTAGAAACTGAAATTTTTCTGGTTGTTTTTTGTTTGTTTTCTTGTTTGTTTTAAACTCCAAAGGCTCTTTTTTTCTGTTTCCAAAATTCCAATATAAAAGGAATGTGGACATGAGTTTTCTGTTGGTTTTCCCCATATTTCCAGCATTATCCTACTCCATCAACACAAATAAATTACAACTGGGAGAGCTTTTTGCTCTGTTTTGCTTTGTTTTAAGTTGCACATTGGGAAAATGACTCAGTGGAACAGCTGTTTTTATGGTTACAGTATTTTTGAAATTAGTCTCTCTGTGGATTACACAATACATCATGCCTTAAACACAATTAGTGAGAATTCTGTTTTACTGCCTTAAATTATAAACACAAGCTGATCAAAGCAATTTTTCACTCTGTGTAGGTTCAGAATGTCAGGCTGCATCTCTCTAAGCCAACAGCTAGCCTAAATTTTCAAAGGATGGCATGAGGTTGAAATGTACTGCTTCTACCAAGACAATTATTTAAGAATGACAATTCAGATGAAACAGCCCCAGTCCATTTGAAGGGGAAAAAAAAAGAATTTTTTTTTTTAAGTGGAAAAGTCAATACCTTCTGTCCCTGCTGTGAGTCTCATTCTCACTAGCCAGACAGATTAAATTTCCTCAGAGGGGGGAGTGACACTACAATCCATTTCACACAGGAGCTGTCCAGTTTACTTTGCATGCTGAAAACTAATTTCAAACAATTTTAGACAGCATGGCCCTTTCTGTCCTTCTCCAAGTCATATGAAGACAAACCTCATTAAGAGTGGGGACAGCACAGCAGCTGTTTGGAATTACAGCAAAGAAGAGTTTCAGAGAAATTAATTAAATAAATTCCTTCCATGCATAAAAGGCAATTTGGGAGAAAGCAGAATCGTCTTTCTTGATAATTTTTGAATATTTATTGGTAAACAAGTCTGGCAGTGGAGGCAGAGCACAACCTCTCTGTTTGATTAAAAAGCTGAGGATGTAGGGTGCAGTAGTGAAAGAAGACCTTCGGAAAAAAGCAGTTTGTCTTGGATTCCCTGGAGAATAAGGAAGAAATGCATCAGAGGTCTGCAAAAAGGCCTCTTTTTATAAAGAACTATTCAAGTAAATGATCCAGCATTGAAAGAAATGAGAAATTGGGAGCTGTCAGAATCAGCCAGAAGGTTACAAGATGAGAACTGAAGACTGCCCAATGCCAAGGATGTGTGAATGTGAGGAACGATTTGAAAGGCAGACCAACAGTCCCCTAATCTTGCAGGTGACCTTAGCAAAGGACAGTCTTCTAAAGAACTGAAATCATAAGAAAAAATACATGAGGACAGCATGAACTGCTTTTTATTTGGAGAGCCTTAATAAGATACTTCTGCATTTGATAATGTAACATCCTTATCTCATAGCTTACTTCCAGAGAAGGTGGGTAGTAAACAGCTCAGGTAACTTGCCACGTCACAGCATAGGAGGGATTTGTTTTTCCATTATCTTGGCTTTACTACTTCCTGACTCCTATGTGTCAGAAAGAAGCTTTGGTTCTGTGGGTGGAAAAGGGACCATCATGTATCTGTCTCACTTCTATGGAACACACCAAAGGGCAGTGCTCTAAGCTGTTACCTTTCACTGAACAGTGATTTTCATATCCTCCACACCTGCTTGGCAATTTTCAACAATTGGGAAGATCCAGTGTGAATACCACGGATGAGTGCAGTCCCAAGTGAAGGGATTTTTTTTTTTTTTTTTTGCTAGCAATTGGAGGGTTAAAAATTATGCAGAAATAGCAAGTGAAATAGTTTTCTACCTCTGGATCACATCATCAGTTGTTATCACCGACTGGAGACATGAGTGTGGCCTTTCTCTCTGTGACAGATTTTATTACAGTAAGTGTGATGACAAAAAAGCCTCAGTTCTCTTACCAAAAAGACTGCTTATGGAGTCGTTGCTGTATCCATTTTTAATTTTTTAACTTACATTTTAAAGTAGATCTGTTATACAGAAAAGAAAAATCTCACTCTTTATGTCAAGTGAATGTATGATAGGAATATAAATTCTCTTGTCTTCAAATTATCTTAGTGAACAGAACCACAGAATTATTGAGGAAAGGACCCTTCAGATCTCTGAGTTCAAGCATACAAGGTCACCTAGGATAGGCTACCCAGGACAGTGCCCAAATTTCTCCAAAGATGAACACTCCAAAGTCTGTGTGGGTATAATCTTGTTTTGGTAGGTGTAAAATACTAAAGGGGTAACGTTTTTTAGGTCATAATAACCAAAATATCAAAGCTCTAAAATATTACTGCACCTTGTAGACTATCTAGAAAAAAAAGAAATAAAATTATGCCTCTATTTTTATTGCACAGGTTTTTAGTACAGATAAACTGAACATAAGCTTTTAGATTGAATTTGAATAAAATCATAGATTGTTCTAAAAGAATTTGAATGGTGTTGAATTTTTACATACATGTAGCATGATTCCTGTTCACTAGGAGAGGTTGCAAGAGGAAAGATAAATGTATAATGATCCAATTCAAATTCTGAGAGTACAAAAGTGGAGGCCTGTGACTTGTTTTTTTTCTGGCATAAATGGTTGAGCCTTAACCTCTAAAATTCTGATGCTGAAAAAACTTATCAAAAAATTAGGCAAGTGAAATGCTGAAATAATAGTGGAGGTTTTGTCTGTTCATACATGAAACAAGGAATGAAGTAATTTTTTTCCTTTTCGTGTTTATTAAGTTACTATTTGGATTGCTAAATTTTATACAAAAATCAAATATCTAAATTAGCCAACAATGAGAGAAATCAATAGCTAATGCAGATCAATTTATGTGTCTAGATATGCAGTTGGAATTATGGAGTCAAAAAGCACAAACTGTGCTGTATATATTTGGATTCACCTGACTCCAAAAGATTCAAATAAGAACAAACATATGAGAAAGGAAAAATAAGTGGGAATTTCTCATCAATCAGGCACAGACAGAGCAAGGGAACTGCTGATCAATAATATAATTATTTAAATAATCAAGTTGTTGGTTGTCTGGATGTGACAGGTGTTCCATTAAATGAACTCCTTTCCCAACAAACTGTAGTTTTTAACTTGAGGTTGAAAGAGTTTTACCCGAAATTCTAACTGGAGGAGTTCTTTTAACATGTTCTTGTTGAAATAAAACAATCTTTCTTCTGTATCCTATTTATTCTCTTCTTTTTAATAAAATGACTATTCAGATATACCAGCATTATTGTAATATACACATTGATGTGCTGGGGGAAGTTTGGCTAGAAAGAAATGAAACAAATCTTGGCAATTTAAAATCCTGCATTACAAGCATTCTTTCCTTATTTAGAACCCAACAAATTTCACAAGGCATTCAATTAAAATAATAAAATAATTTGTTCTGAATAAACATATTACTAAACTTTAAGATACATTGGGACAGATCAGTCAATCTTTGTGAATATGATTGTCTAAATTCAGCAGAAATTTCAAGCTATCACTTCCTGAGGAAAAAAAATATTCCTCTTTTGATTACTTTTTTACTTCTTAGGAGGAGATTTTAAGAAATATGAAGGGCTCAGACAGTCAGTTTCTTGAAAAACAATGGAAACATCAGTGCCTATAGGTTAAATCCTAGCTGTGCTTTTGAAAATCTGAATTGTCTTTCTGTTGTGTAAATACATCCATGGAGGGTTAGCCATCATTCAGCTTGGTAACTGTACTGTAAAAACCACTGCTGGGTTTTTTTTTTAGTATTAGTCTAAGACCCTAGCTTTTCCAGAGGAGAAGAGTTCTTAGGATTGAGTATCTGAAGCAGTTTTTAACCTAATATTGCAGTGTAGTTTCCTTTGTGCTTCACAGGTTTTCCTTAATTAACATACCCGGCACTTGTTCAGGACAGAAGGTGTCTCTTTGCCAAGGCTCCTGAGACAAAGGAATAATTCTCAGCAAATACATTCTTCTCTGAAATACTGTTAATTATTTATAATACAATGTTTAGAAACTTTCTGGTCAATTCTTTAAAGTGAAGCCACTGAAAGCCAAAGGAATATATCTCAGATTATACTAATTTTATTACACTCCAACTTTTATGTGTCTGACCCTGACATTTATGAGTGTGGACCAAAAAACAGACCCAAATGAGATCAGTTAGGGCTTGACATAATGAGAACATTCTCCATGCTCTGAAAAAGTATTTGTAACTGGGTCTTACTGGTATTTGTAGCTGTTAGTGACTTTTTTCCCTCCCAAGTTGTATGTTCTACATATTCTAGGTAGGTTTTAGAGTATGTAAAGCTCTTGTGTTGGTTAAGACTGTTCTGATCATCTGACTGACTTGCATGTCTTTTTATTCCTAAATAGTGTTACAAATTCCAGTTTATCACTGTGTGATTTCTCTTCATCTGCTTGGCTTGGGTTACAAATTTGTTTAATGTTTTCTCAGGGATTGCCTAATATGAACTAAATCTCATAAATTAACCAGATCAATGAAGTATAATCCTAGGATTTCACCAAGGTACTTGTACATAAATTCCACAGCACAATTTTGATATCGAATCAGAATTCCTAAATGGCCATACAAAATACACACAACAAAAAGTTGTGCAAAAGCAGTAAGAGATTTGTTTGCACAGAATATTTTTCCAGCAGCAATTGCTGTGGTACTATTCAAAACTGACATCATCATTTTCACTGACATAAGGTTGACATAACAGCTTATTGATAAGATCACAAAATTAAAGCTTTAAGTGAACAAACAAAAAAAAAGAACTTAAAGCAAATTATTCATGGATATACACAAACAAGAAAAAAGTACTAAAAACATAGCAAAATATTTTTCTTTTGTTTTGTATCAGCAGAAAGTTTTGCTTATTAAGAAAAAAAGTTATGTAGGTAGAATGTTGGGTTTTTTTTAATTCAGGTAAGGTGGCTTCATATTGGAGACTTTATTAATTACAAAAAAAATTGTATGTGAATTGGTTCTGAGAAGAATTTATTTTTGTTTGCACACCTATCTCTAATATATTTAGTCTGCATTAATGCAAATTTCCTTGACAACTTAGCTGACATGTAATATTCTCCTACAGTTTGTAAGTGACAAAGAAGCCTTTACTAATCAGACAGCTGGCTGAATGAGCAGTGATTTTTAAAGACACAGTTGAGAGGAGTGTTATGTTCAAGGCTTGCATTTTTCTTCCTGACATTTTGCAGTTTTATCTCCTGACAAAGAACAATGCTGTTCCTCTTGTGAAAACTAAAGCTTCTGTTTCACAATCAACATGGACACAGGGCAGAGTAGAAAATAAAATGTTTCATGTCTACACAACTTCAATAAGATTCATCCAGGTTCCCATGCCTCATTCTTGATTCTTTTTGGTTATTACCACATTCTTTTTCAATAAATGCTTCACAGAACTGATAAAATATGTGAAATTACTGTATAATTTTATCACATTGAGTGAAAAATATTATAAAATCATAGATATAATAGAAGAGAGAACAACAGTTCTAAAGATACCATGTCAGATTTTCAATTACCCTATATATGGAGACGACTTCAACGGCTCCATTTCATCCTGGTAGGAGAACCACTTAGGATGCTACATTTGCAGGAAATGTAGCTGGAGCAAAGGAACACAAAATCTTCTAAAGGCCTTTTAGCATTTGAGACATGCTTGTATCTTGTTAGCTAAAAGGAAAAGCTGATGGTATGACTAGTGGGAAAGGAATTTTGGGGGTATACACTTACACTGCAAACTCCTATGACCACCAGGCCTGTGAGGTCTTTCCCAGTGCAAAACCCGAGTAGCTGTATTTTGTAGGAGTTAAGTTCCTGTGACTATAGCCAAAAGCCACAATGCATATTTCCACCCACTTTCTCTGCTGCTCCTTATGCATTAAATCATAGAATCAGATGATTTATTCCAAGCAAATAATTAATATGATACACTTAAGACTTTTTTTTTCCTGCAGAATCATTCAAAAAGTGAAGAGAATTGCTAACTAATTCTTTGCAAGTGTTTATCCTTAGTTTTTTTATGATATGAAAAATAAAGGTTCATACAGTAATTGAAGAATTTAACTTCTCATCTAGTCATAGAAAATGACGAGTCACTTTTGGCAAGTACTGTATATGCTCCCTCATTAGCAGAATGAAAGGTTTTAACAGTGAAATGAAGGATGGAGAATGAATAAAGAATAACCTAGGAGAAATTTTCCAGTAGAAATTTTTTGACAAATTGTGTGTATTAAAAATTATGAAATTGTCAAGATTTGTGAATATTTTAATGACTAAGCCATCAGAACACATATTAGTCTTGAATGTTATGACCTTATGAATAATAAAGAGAAATTGCCATTTATTTCTGCAATATAGAGCCAGTAGCAGGAAGTCCCCAGGTTATGGAAGAAGAGCAAACAGCTTACTTGAACCATGCCAACAGGCTTTAAGTTCCATTATAGTCCTTGAAAGCCCAGTAAATCACAATAAATATTAAAGTATTTGAGAGCACTAAAGGAAACAACAGAGAAGCATTTCATTTCCCATTTGTATAAAACTGTACAGTAACATTGTACAGTTCAATCAAAGTTCTCAAAACAACAGTTACAGAGATTATAGAATCATAGAATGGTTTGAGTTGAAAGGGACCTCAAAGATCATCTGATCCCAAACCCCCTACGATGGGCAGGGACACTTTCCACTAGCCCAGGTTGCTCAGAGCCCCACCCAGCCTGGCCTTAAACACTTCCAGGGATGGGGCAGCCACAACTTCTCTGGGCAACCTGTTCCGGTGCCTCACCACCCTCACAGCAAAGAATTCTTTCCTAATTTCTAATCTAAACCTACACCCTTTTAGTCTGAATCCATTCCCCCTTGTCCTGTCACTACATGCCCTTGTAAAATGTCTCTCTCCATCTTTCTTATAGGGTCTCTTCAGGTACTCTTCAGGAAGGCTGCAATTAGGTCACCCCAAAGCCTTCTCTTTTCCAGGCTGAACAATCCCAGTTCTCTCAGCCTTTTCTTGTAGGAGAGGTGCTCCATCCCTTTAATCATCTTGGTGGCCTCCTCTGGACTCACTCCAACAGGTCCATGTTCTTCCTGTGCTGTGGACACCAGAGGTGGATGCAACAGTCCATGTGAGGGTCTCACCTAGTTATGTTAATAACCATAATAACCTGTTTTTGCTAATAACCACTAACAATATAATTTGATATGCTAATAAAATAATAAAGAAGCAGTAACATTTTTTGTAAAATTCTGATTGATTTCTTTAATTTTTATACCCTTTAGGGCACCATATTTTCAGGGGAAAAGCAAAAAAAAAAAAGGAGCATTTACGCAAATGTCTCACTGAATGACTTTTTTTGGTGGGGAAATTTGTGGAATTAAATTACGGTGAGGGACCACGGGAGATGCAGACAGACCACTAAAGTGTGTGATGTTTGAGCTTTAGCAAAATTTGTTTCACATTAATAAAGACATATCTAACACTAAAAAAGACATATATATGTAAATGTATATACAAATACATCTATAATGTGATGAATATGATTAAAAATACTTTCAGAGAGCCAGCCATAATGATTAATACAAATTGTGTTGCTCATACAGTTCTAGTAAAAATCTATATTTTTCTTTCAGATTTCCATTTTTTTCCTAAGGGAAGCATTAAATTTCACCTACCATTTGGCTCCTTGTCCCTATTAAGTTCAGTGAAAATCATTAGCCTTTCTGATTTTGAATAACCCCCAAAATTATCTCTTTTTGAACTTTACTTTTTTTTTTTTCTTTTAAGGAAATAAATATGTAAGAAATAAGAATACAGTATTACTCTTTTGGGCAATTTATGTAGAAGTGCAAGCTTCTCTTTAAAGTCAGATTGCTTGGAATGGAAATGAGGTCAATTATTTCATTAGCTTCCTTTTCAGAACCAACTATTCTAACCCTACATTATGAGACTTTGGCACGTCACAGTGGTTCAATATTTACAATTCTTGCTTTACATTTAAGGAAGAGCTAAAATTAATTTGGTTTTTCTATACCAGCAGATCATAAAAAGGTTGTCACAAGTGTTGAAATCTCACAAGGGGCTTCAGGAAGGTTCCTGCACAGACTGATATGGATAAAGAGGAATTATATTGCTCACTAACATCTTAAACTGATTAATAGTCTGATTTTTCTTTTAGGAAGGAGTTGTTGGCATAAAGGGAAATAAAGACAGCCCTGAAAGCTTTTATCCTTCTCAGATGAGGAGCCAGATGCAGTTTAATGTTCACACTGACTAGTTTTAAAAAGTGTTTCAGCCATGGCAAATGTATTCTATATCTGTTGCTCTTTGTGAATTTAAGGTTCCCATTTTATAAAAGGAAGCTTTTTTGGCTGATCCATATGTGTTAGGGTGTGATGGAAGTCTTACTGACTGGGAACTTAACTACTAAGGAAGATAATGAATTAATAATTTACAATCAGATCATGTTTACTATGAATTCACTGTTTGAAAAAAAAAACAAAAAACGGAATATACTTCCTTTCCGTTCATACTCCTCTTCACTTCCAGAGAGCAAAAGAAATGAGCTCAAGGCTTCTACAGACTCACAAATGGGTAAATCTGGAAATCATAAAATGATGGAATCCTTTAGGCTGGAAAAGATCTTTCAGATCATTGAGTCCAACTGTCTTGTCTGTCTGAAATACTGTCTACAAGAAAACTGTAAAGCAGATATGAAAACAGAAAATCAAAAGAAATCTAAAGTGAAACATCCTAAGAATGTAGCAGCTAAAGAACAGAACTGAGAAACAGATTTGATAAAAATTATCATTCAGACTGCTCTTCTGCTTGCTCATTCCTAGACAGGGATTATTTTAAAGCTGTGATGCTCTTGGAAGCCTTCCTAATTTTGTCAAATCCAAATACAGAGAAGAACTTCAACTTGCTTGTTTTTGCAAAACATATACTGAAGAATGTATGCTTTGAGTAAGAACTGAACATATAGGGATTTCTGTCTTCTTGGGTTCAATTGTGCAGTCATGCAAGATATTGTATTAAAAGGAATCTGTCAAAAGAACTAGTAGCAACAACTCACTCTCTTATGAACTAATTTCATTTTGTACGTAGTTGTGGATGTAAAATTGAAACTGGGCAGTTTGAGGGTTTTTTCTGCTTGTAGAAGCTTTATGGAGTGGAAAGCTGATATACTGCAATTATAACCAACAAAGCAAATACTGAGCACAGTGTAGTGGTGACCGATGTCACCCTATCACAGATTAATGGACCCACCCTGCTCAATATTTGCTACCAAGAAGAAAGCAGGAGAGTCTAATCCTGCTGTTCCAGTGAAACCAAATTGCACTGGCTTACAGATATGAACGCACCGAAGTTTGGAGGCTGAGAAGGATGGTAATTATCTTCCTGCCCAACAGTTACTCTCTGAGGCTGTCTATTCCTACCCCACAACATGCAGGAGGTGTCCAAATACATGGCTTTCTCACCAGTGTGCTACAGTACAGAGAGCACACTGTACTGTAGCTGACTGAGGGAAAAATTCAGGGCTTTATTCTCTACAGATGATTTACGCACTTTGAGCTATAATAGATTAAAAAGAGAAAAAAAATCAAGAGGATAATAAACCTGAACTGTGCACTTTAGCATCAGGGAAGTAACCGTGGGATTGCTACCCTTTAAAATATAGATGTCAAAGTTCACCAATGGGATGCAAACTGTTGTCAGTGATTCCTGCAGATTAATGTATTAATATGCCCTTAAATTCCTGAGTAAAGTTGGACAGTTATATCTTGAGAAATGCAGTCCTAACACACGGTCAAAGGGGTATGCTCAACAACAGTTACTGTGAAAAACTCAAGAGTTTCTGAGAACCTGCTGGATTCATAGGGAAAACAAATCTTTAGAAGGAGACAGGTGGAAGACAAGGGACAAAGATGAAACTTTAACCCTATGTACTGTCAGCTTCCAAATTTGCCAGTCCCTCTTTTACGTTTCTGTTAACAATACCCATAGCACTGTACTATGGAATAATAAAGCATAAATGCCAAAGAACAGTATCAAAAACTAGTTCATTACGGCTAAAAATTCTGGCAATTGACAAGATCAAGATATTTTGGCTTTTAAGGACAACAGCTTATTTTTGCCCTTTGTCATGGGTTTGCTCTGGGCCAATTTTCTCTCACCCCCACACAATTGCTATAAGTTGAGAGAAGGTTTATGCAGACAAAAGAGACCTGATGTGGGGAGAATAATATTGGGATTTATTACTAGTAAAATAAAAACTAAAGAACTCTATATACAACGATTCTAACTAGGCAAAAGTGTTATGTATTTACAGAAGTACCCCTCCCCCCTTGTATCAGTTCAGGAGAACAAGCAGTCACTTTTCTATTTCCAGAGCTACAGGTCTTATAAATAATTTTGCAGCACTTGAAAGTTCCTTTTCTATTATCTCTAGGACAACAGCTCCGATTTGTTGCCTCTCTGTCTCTGTCTCTGTCTCTCTCTCTCTTCTATGTCGACCTCAGGGCTGGGCCTACCACCTCCTGAGCTAAGACTGGAGGCTGAGGGTTACCCAGGCCCTGTGGGGTTCTCCATGGACTGCAAGGGGACATTTGCCTCACCATGGTCTTCCCACAGTTACAGGGGATAATGGCTTTTGAGTCCACCCCTGTTTCTTGTGGGGTCCCTCCTCACGAGAGACAGTTTTTGATGGACCTCTCTAGCGTGAGTCCACCTTCGGGCAACAGTTCTTCCATTCTCTACTGTCCCTTAGAGTCACTAATTCAGCTGCAGTGAATCTCTCACTTGGATCACAAATCCTACCCAGGCCGACTTGCTCCAGTGTAGGGCTCTCTCTCTCCATGGGCCACAGGTCTCCAGCAGGACTCTGTTTCATCTTAGGCCTCCCACAGAGTCACATCTTCTTCATGCACTCCTCTGCTTCGGCGTGGGCTTCTTCATGAGCTGCAGAGGGGGGTCTCCGCTTCCCAACAGTCTTCCACAGGTGGCAGGGGTTTTAGTTTTCAGTCTCTTCCTAGCTGAAGGGAGAGAGAGGAGGGGAGAGATGGAGCCCCCTGCATGGGGCTTTTCTTCTCTACTCTTTCCTCCGGCTTCCAGCTTTGACGTTGGAGGCTGTGCTATCTCTCTGCCTGGAATTCCTTCTGCAATATTTCTCATCCAGGCAATCTTCTTTTAGCGTTTTTCCTCCACTCTATTACATGTCTTGGTCAGGGGGGCTGTCTCAGTTTAAATGAGACACAAGTGTTTTGCTGAAGTTGAGTTATGAGGAAGACCCAAACTCCTCCCCCTAAGCAATTGTGAATACGAAATTAAGAGGCTCCAATTGAAGGGAAAAAAATATGGAAAAAGGAAAAATAACAGCCCTTTATTAAAAAGACGCATGTGTATTGGTAGAAACAACAAAAGGAAACAAGTAAAACAACCAAACAATACTCCTATACCCACAAATAATCCCCTTCAAAACAGACCAATAAACAAGAAAAGAAAAAAAAAAAACCAGTTCCATTTGCGCCCTTTGGTGCAATTCTAACCACAGTCAACAGGGGGTGCTGTTGGATCACTGGAAATGCAGAGTCTGCAGTTCTTCATACTGGTCGGCAGGGGTCGCTATGGAATCACTGGTCTTTGCCACGTGGGGTGACACTCTCCAGGGTGTGTTGGAGAAACCAAAAATGAGTTTCCCTCCCCCCCACACACACACTGGGAAAGGGGAGAGAGAGGAGGGAGAGAAATGACAGAAAAAAAAAGTCCTTCCCACTGGGAAAAAACCTCACTCTGTTCTGCTGGCTGAGTCGTGCGGTATAGTTTTCCTTCTCCCTTTGATGTGCACAAGAACCACTGCTAAGAAAGAAACAAACGGGAAAAAAAACCCTCCCGAAACAGTTCCTCTCTAATGAAAATCCACACAGAATCCACACCTGGCAGCCAAGCTGAGAACAAAAACCACTCTGACCTCTCCTCCGACCTTGTTCCAGCTTCAGCAGCCAGCCAGAACTCCTCCCCCCTGTTTCCCAGGAGAAGAGGAAAAAGAAAAAAAAAAAAAAGTAAGAAGGAACTCCTCCCCTCTCCTCTCCCCCCCCCATTTCCCAGGAGACAAGATTCTGAGGGCTATTAACTAAGAGGCAGCTTCTTTTGTGTTACTTAACTGCTCACTTAACATCCCTCCATGCAGTGGGCAGGGGGAAGGGAAAAATTCCTGCTTAGTTCCTAAGAACCAGCAAAACCATGACAGGGGCTTCAGTGCCACACCTGCCCCCAGCCCAGGGCCAGGGGAGGAGGGAGGCCTGGCCCACCTGGGGCCTGCTGCCTCCTGCTACATGGCTCCTAATTTCTTCTGTGTAACAAAGCTTCTCTTCCGTTTTCTTAAATATGTAATTGGCAGAGGCATTACTAAAACTTTTGATTGGCTTTGCTCCGGAAATCCACCTGGAAAAAACTATTTTCAGCCCCAACCGGGACTGGTCGGCAAACCCACAACACCCTTACACCTATATGTAAACCCAGACATTTTCCAACAAACACAATCCTTCGGGAAAGGCCTGCTGCATCAAAAGTTCATTTATTTTTCATTCATCTTGACATCAAGTTCAAGATGCTAACACTTCAGCATTTCAGGGTTTTAAGTGTGATAGTAACTTAACTGAATACATAAGCCTTGCATCTATCTGGAGGTTTCAAATGCTGCAAGGGACTTTGTGGTACATTTTTCACCTAAGAAAAGCAGGAAGTGTTATTTTAGATATTTAAGAAACACCATGAGCCTTTTTGCACAACTAAAGAAACTTGTGATCACCAGAGACTAAGATCAGAGAAAGGATCAGAAGCTCTTAAGTTCATACAAAAAGTCATTTATAGCAATGACTGTCTGCTGAACCCTATTTACCAGTATCAACCACTTTGAAGAAGTATGTTCCTTTGATGCATCTAAAAATGTTTGTCAATTAAAAAATTATCAGTTATTCTTTCAAAAGCATCCTGAAGATTTTGATCTGTTTCCCTCAATGACAATGAACAGGCACACTTAATGCACTCCATTTGTCAAACACTGCAGACTCAGGCAGATGGCTCCACGCCACACATTGCTTTGTGTATTCAAAGGTTTCTCCTTTGCTTTCTTTACATGTATACTCACATATGTACGTCCCAAGTCTAATATACACCAGCATGGGTGGAAAGCTAAGATTCTGAAATATGAAATAAATACATATAAACTGATTGCTGACATAAGCTTTAATAAATGACATTGCCTCAAGGGCTTCGGTGTTTAAAAAAATTAGGAAGTTCTGATGAGTAAAATAGCTCTGCAGGGGGATTACAGCTCTCAGATCTGTATGGCTGGAGCACAGTTTACTGAGGGAGCTTGCTCTGTTTTGACTGAGCTGTAAGGAGTTGCATGAGAAAGCCAAAGCTTCTCTCCTTGGTTATACAGGTACTGAGTCACCACCCCTGGAGGTATTTAATAGATGTCTAGGTATGGCACCTTGGCACTTAGGGACATGGTTTAGTGGTGGACTTGGCAGTGCTGGGCTAACAGTTGGACTCAATGATCTTAAGGGTCTTTTCCAACCTTAATGATTCTATTCTGTGTTTCTACGAAAATCACAGTCATACAGTGATCTCAGAATTGCAAAACTAAATCCTCTATGCATCTACAATACCCTGATTTTTACTAGCAGCTAAATATAGGCTTATTTTTATGCCCAGGGATCACTTAATTACTCTTCCGAAGTGATTAAGATAAGGGCTTGACACCTTTCTTGTCAAAGTCTTCTCTGATGCACGGTAGCTTCATTACTGTCCATCAACTTACAGTATGCCCCTCAGCCTCTTGGATGATGACAAGAAGGTCTACCACAAATATTTTCCCCCAGTGTTGTCCAATATGAATGGGAAAAGATATGCAAATCCAGATTTTTAAGGGAAAGATGTAATTCAAAATATTTCAAAGAGAAATTTGCATGCTATTTTTTTCAGATTTTGTCTTTATTGAAGTTTAGTGACTTCTGCTATACATCTGAAAAATAAATGACAACCTTCTGTCCTTATTTAACTAGTCAATAACATTGCTACTGTTGATAGGATGAATAAGTTATTTTTTTAAAAAATTAAGGTTTATTCATGAAAGCTGCCAAAAAGCATTAAAATTTTGTATACGTTCTCTCCAAGTGTCTGAACATACACAGTTAAAACAACTGTGAGTAAATCTGGATCTGAAAAATGATAATGGAATGTAAACAGTGCAACAAATGTGTTCAGAAACCCTAGTGGATATTTGAAGAATTGTTTGTTTTTCTATTCACTTTACCAAGTAGTTTGTAGAATAAAGATGTTAAAATATCTCAGTGATTAATCTGTTTATTACTAAGTAGCTTTCCCCCTTCTTTTATAAATGTCAAAGTTATTTAAATACCTTTATACAAACAGGAGCAGAAACCAAGACATAGCATAATTCTTAAGGTGAGATTTGGTAAATCAGTTGAAAGGTTAAAAATGGAACCTGGATCTTCTCACTTCTTGCTAGATTGTGAGTCTAGCAACTTTCCAGTTGCTTCTCTAGTGAAGCAGGATGCAAGAGAAAGGATGCACGGAGTTTTACAAGCATTGCTTAGCTCACAAGCAAGACTTTGACCACTAGACAGATGGTGTGGCTTCTTCAAATCATCTAGTTATAAATTAGTTAATTAAATAACTGAGTCCTGAGAAAGCAGTCATCTCTCCAAGCACACCTGCTTTCTGTGAGGCAGCAGGCACTTTGCCTATGTGTGAAGTACTGACACTGTGAACAGACCTTTGCAGGAAGAAAGTGATACAGAGAGCCAAAAAAAAAGCGTCAACAACTCTTGCAGCATAAAGGGGCTGATGCTGAACATCAGTTCTTAGGTTGTAAACAAAAAAAATCAGGAGTTTTTTTGGTAGACTCCAGGAAGATTAGAATACCATGAATCATAGAAGTGTAGAATCATGAAATAGTTTGAGTTGGAAGAGGCCTTAAAGATCATCTATTCCCAAGCCCCTGATGATCGGCAGGTTGGTCAGAGCTCAGAGCCCCATCCGCCTGGTCTTGAACGCTTCCAGGGATGGGGTATCCACAACTTCTCTGGGCCTCACCACCCACACAGTAAAAAATTTTTTCCCAATATCCAATCTAAATCTTTTCTCTCTCAGTTTGAATCCATTCCCCCTTGTCCTGTTACTCCAGGCAAAAAGTCCCTCTCCATCTTTCTTGTTAGCTCCCTTCAGTTACTGGAAGGCCACAATTAGGTGCCCCCTAAATAAAAGAGAAGCCTTTTCTTTTCCAAGCTGAACAAACACAATTTTCTTGGCCATTCCTTGTAGGAAAGCTGCTCCATCTCTCTGATCAGCTTAGTGGCCTCCTCTGTACTCACTCCAACAGGTTGATGTGCTTCCTGTGCAATTACAAATAAATTCCAAAGCAATTACAATCAACATCTGTAATAAAAAACTGAAGCAGAGGTTTTGATAAACGTAACAATTCTGGAATACTTAAGTAGAAAATCCAAGCAATGATATTTATATACAATACTAAATGATTCCCACAATAAAGATTTGTAGTAGTCTTGCATGCCCCATGTAATGTATGCCATCTTCTTGTGGAATATGTAATTGTAATAAAAGTTAATAGCTTCTTTTAACTTGGAATTCTGCAGATTTCAATCTTGCTACACTTTCTTCTAAATCAAACTCTGCAGTATTTCTTTTATAATCTTTTATTATCAAAAGACCATTTTACATATTATATAAGAACTTTAATCTGATAATTAATTGAATGGAGAATAGTAAAATAATTAACTGGATTCAAAGTAAGCTCTAAAGTAGTTTGAAATTGCTGGAAATCAGTCCATGGTATTTAGGCTTGTTTTTTTCACTTGCAGTAGTTAAATTCAAAATAAATAGTTTCTGTTTTCATCCAGCATTCTGATAGAAAATATTTCTAATGGTTTAGATGTACAATTATTGCCATTATTCAACATATCCAGACTCTTAGAGATATTATGTGTTTGCAGCAAATAGCACCTACTGTCATCCTACTAGAAAATGTATTCTACCGGATTTGCATTTTCTTTAATTAAGTTGATTTAGCTAGATCTGTATCATATCTCCTAAAATTATTTTTCCCAGAAAAAAATTGGAACAGCTAGTTTCTTAAGATGAGGAACTAAAGAGTATCCCCTGCTTTAAAAGCTCAGCAAGGAAAGTTATGATTAGCTGTTCCTTGAACAATTTACTGTGACATGAAAAGAGCAGGTGCTGTCAGTCTGAATTTGAGAACCAGACCTATACTCCAACATCCAACCCCTGAGTGAGAGCAGGAGACAATGTAGCTCTCTATTCTTGGGAAGGAAAATTTTGCAGATTTCTGTTGTTTATCTGTACAAAGGGTTTCACTTTTTTTTTTTTTTCCCTGCTGTCCTAGACTGTTTCTTGGCAAAGCTCTTTCTTTTATTGAGGTTTCTAGACAGTCCATGCTAATTCTGGAGCTTTGGCTGTTTAAATAGAAAATACTGCCAGGATAAACTGGCAGATGAATTTCTGTGAGCCATTCAGTGCTTCTTCCACCTTGTGACCTGGAGTATGTGGAGGAAATACATTACTTTCAAGAATTACTGTCCAGTTCCATATGCAAAAAAAAAAAAATTGCTCTGTGTTGGTAATGATTTGCTTGTCATGTCTTTATGCATAAGCCACTGTCCCTGAAGTTACTGAGATTTCAAGTACAGCAGAGCTATGTGTTTGGAACATGAACTATGGAAAAAATCTTTGTGTCTCTTCACCACGACGATCCCCTTATTTAGCATTGTATTTTTGTAAGCAATTAACTCCCCATTTTTGATATCCAAACAAAAAAATAGAAATGTACTGTGCACTTTAGAATAAATACCGTATAGCAATTACAGTTAATTGCATATGAGATTCTCAATGAAACTGAAGATGTAACAAAGGTGACAAGCAATTTACCAGACTGCACTTCCAGTGCCAAAATCAATTACGACATTCCAAATCCTGTAAACATTACAGTAATTAGTAAGCTATGTGTCATTGTGCATCTTTGACTGATGTCCAGCATGTACTGTCTTATTGTGTTTAGCTACAGGGAAGACTTAGTAACAACTCTTTTAAGAGGCAGTGAACAGCACACATTTATAGAGGGAGAACAAAATATCTGCGTGTATAGATACTGCTGCTGCAGCTGCCAGCGGCTCAAGTGTGTTTAGGCCAGCCTCTGGATGGCATTGATAGCATAAATACAGAATAATAATTAATTACTAGGCAATGCTAACTAAAGCAGAATGAGGCTGACTATGAGGCTGTATGCCTAGAACTGAGCTTATTATTCAATTTGGCTCACTATTAGATGATGTTAGTACCAGGGGATTACAAATCCCTCTGGGGGTTATTCTGCAGTGAAATACCACCAGTTGCACAGTATCTTACTTCTTCTAAAATGGAACATCAGCCATATTAGGTTCACTCAAGCAATAAAAAAGAAAAAGAAGATAAACAACCTTACCAGAGAGAGAAATTACAATCACAGTATATGGCATAGTTTTTTTAAGATAAGTTCAATTATAACCAGTGATATACTTTTCATATGATACACACACTACTCTCTCCAGGTGGGTGCACACAAACAAATGGGATGTAAGGAAGGGACTATGAGCTTTGTAACCTTCTTGCAGAGTCCTGACTGCTCTTCCCCAGGCCTCTTCCAAGAGGAGAACAACTGCTCTCCCTACCTCCCTCTCAGCAGGGAAACACTGAGTTTTCACATCTTCTCTTCTCCCCCAAGACTTGCTCAGTTGGATTGCTCTCAAATCTGGGAAATTCCAAAAATTCTGCTACTTCTAAGGGAAAACCAAACTGACCGTAAATTTCTAGCCGCTGCTTTTTCATCTTCTGGTCTCTAAATTTTTTATTCTTGAAAAGAAGAAAAAACAAAAAGCAACTAAAAGTAGTAGTGAGACTTTCTTCCCATTTCACCAGACATAGCTACAATACCCACTGGATGGGATTTGCTGATTTTTTCAGCTACTTCAGTAGAATGATTTTAGGATAATTTTTTGGAATGTTTAGTACATTTTTATTTGTCGTCCAACATAGGTAGATAAGGCACCCACCGATGTCTACTGCTTATCCTGATCCCACATGGCCCCTTTAAAATAAATTTTAAAAATGGAGTTAAAAATAAATAAGTAAAATAAAATCAAACTTCTGATAGCTTGATTACACTATGAAAAAATATACCTCAAACTGAATTACATGAGTATTATTCGAAATCTTCTCTTTAGAGTCAGGAGCTTGTATACATCCTTTTCTCAAGAGGTGTCTGTGATCCTATTTCCTTTAAATTAACACGATTCCCATCATGAGGTTGTCATTTAACAACCTGTATTTGCCTCACTAAATTAGCGAAGATTACCTTTCACACTGCAAATTTCTAACTTTTGCTGACAGTCCATAGCATTGAGGGGAAAATTGACCACACTGTTATGTTTTTAAGAATAAATTTGTTGTTGTAATTGTGTTTGTTACAGCATGCATTTATTATTCAAATAAGGCAAATTGGAATAAATGAGGTGAGATCATTCAAAACTGATGACTATAAAACTGGAGAAGTGTTTTGAACAGAAGCAGTTATTTCTTATTTTATCAGCACAAATTATTATGTTTGTGTTTTAAAAATATACATGAAGGGCTTACATTTCAAATCCCACTCAGTTTCACAGGGGTACAGGTAGTTTCACTCATGTACATTTCTTGGAAAATTTTACTCAGAGATTATTTTGAGTGAAAGTAGTGCTACAGAAGCCATGAGATCAGATTTAGTGACTGTGGTTTATAGAATCATAGAATCACAGAATGATTTGCGTTGGAAGTGATCCTAAAGATCATCCAGTTCCAATCTCTCTGCCCTGAGAAGGGACACCTTCCACTAGATCAGGTTACTCAAAGCCCCATTCAACCTGGTCTTCAACACTTCCAGGGATGGGGCATCCACAGCTTCTCTGTGCAACCTGTTCCAGTGCCTCCCCACCCTCACAGTTAAGAATTCCTTCCCAATATCCCATCTAACCCTGCCCTGTGCAATTTACCTGTTAGTATTGTTGTTTTGTCAGATTCAGGCTATGGTGTGTGCAATGATTTAATTCTGAAAACATAAATCTAAGCTTGCAAAGAGGTATCATGAATAAATTACATAGCTAAACATATCAAGCCCAGCAGAGAAATAGAAGTTTTGAAATCTTCCTTATGCTTTTATTTATTCCTATTTGAATGTGAATTCTATCAAATCACTGCCTCTCAATTATGGCTTCCTTGCTGATAGCAGAAGCACATTTCTATTTGCTAATCTACACAGGAGGAAAATATATTCTGTTTATTATTTATAAGAGTAAAGTGCTGAGAGGCCCCAGCAAATCCCAGGTTCTTGTTTTCTGTTTGCTATGAAAATAGCGCGAGCCATATTCAGGCAAGCTACTTTCCACCTAAGTCCTTGGACCCACTCTTTTCTCTTGGCTGCTTTTTAGGCAGGTTTCTGCACAGTGCTTCACTGACATCACACTTGAGACATGCCCTGCTTTCTCTGCTGATTACAGACACAGCATTAGATGGAATTTTAACTGTGTATCAGTACTGGAAAAGCAGCTGAAAGGGCGGGGAAAAACAACATTGGCAGATTTCTACAAGATCACATCCCAAGTGCCTGGCAAAGCTGAAAAAAGAGCCTTATTTTCCCAGTCCCCAGGTAGTAATCTATTCCAGTCAACTAAACCCTATTCGTGTCTCTAAACAATACCCCTGAACCCAACACATTTGAATTAACATATTGCCAGCTAATATCTGATTTGCAGGATTTACAGCCAGACATCTCCTATGCTGTTATGTATGTTCACAGCCCTCCTTAGCTGGGGCTAAGTCCTTCCATTACCTTGAACCAAGTGCGTCAGCATCACTCCTTCCATTCAATTGCTGATGCAGGAAATACTCTGTCAAAGTTTGCTTTTCCCCCTATTTTTTTCCCAAAAACTAACAGGTAAAAGAATAAGCCACGTTTGTGTTTTTAAAAACAACGATATACATTTACCTCAGAAGTACTCAGGGATTTAGCATCTATTTGCTATCATTTACTGGGAAGAGTACTTCTTGAAACATTGTAAAAGGGTCCTTCTCTGTTCATCAAGGTTGATTATGCAACACTTCTGTATCTAACATTTTTTCTACTCCTGTCCTAAGAAAACTATTTTTATTTATTAGCAACATTTCCAGATTTAACAACCCTGGCATGTGCTATTCTATGCACAATGAATCTAAGATCTCATGTGAATACCCACATTGAGGTGAAGTTTCTTTCAACATCAATGATTCTATGATTGCAATAAATGGTTGCCAACTGTGTTTCAAACTGCTGGGACTGCTACAGAAAAGTAAGAATTATTTGTCTTTTAAAGCTTGGGATGTTTTATACTGATGGAATCCAAAGGCTTGTGTATTTCCCTGATGCAGCTGGCTGTTCTTGCTGTCATGCATTCCACTACACTCCTTTACTGATTGCTTTATCATATCTAGTTTGCTCATGTATCTCTGAGATAGCATTTTAAGGCACTATTTTTTTCAGCCTTCCGATCTGCTTTGCTTACTGAGAAAATAAAAAGGGATCTTCATAGGTCTTGATGCAACGCTGATGACTCGAGAAAAGAAAACAGCAGAGGATGGAGGGACTGCATAGCTTCTTTGCTCCTCCATTTCCTCTCCAGCATATGTCATAGCAGCTACTGTTAACAGGGCTGGGGAGAAGAAGCAGACAATGGAGAAAGAAAAGCAAAGGGAAGAGAGCTGTTAAATCTACCCTTGGCCAAAACATCTCACAAAGTCAGCAAGACCATCCTGAGAGGAAATCCAGTGTGGGAGACAATTAGGGAGACTGCTCAAGAGAAAAGGGCCTGGCGAAATAAAAGGCAGGACTGATTTGGGGTTTTGAATTCCCTAATTCCCCTCCTGCCTGGCTCTCATGATTTTGAATGAAACATTAATACTGCTTCAGATGCTTCTTCCCTCCAAGGCCAATCAGCTGCTCGACAGGGCGTGAAGCGGTTGTTCATTTGAACGGCTAACGAGGGAATGGAAGGACAGAGCTAATTCTAAGGCTTTCCCAGCTCACATTTGCCTTGACACACAGGGAGTGACCTGAAGAGCCTCTCTTCACTTTGGAAGAACGGAAGTGGTGCTGTATTAATTCTGCATAAACAAGCCCAACTTGTCAGAAGAGATAATTTTTCACAATACGACTATAAACATAGTTTTAAGACTGGAGTAGACACCTCGTCCTGCTTAGCGCCATGGCAACAACTACCACAGGAAATCTTCCTCATACAGAGGGGTACAGAAAAAAGGAGGTAAAAGTGCCAAATGACCAAAAATGTCAAATCATAAGCCTTCCATTTTAACAAAATTACTGTTCCTTCTCTCAGTGCACAGAGCCTTTAGGATAAGGAGTGAATCTCAAGACTGAATTTTACATGTTCCTGAAGGTGAAAAACTACTTCCCCCTAATCTGGGAATGAAAAGAAGCTGAGGTGGCTGAAGATGTTGCTGGTTTTGTTGCTATTAAGGTCTGTTCTGGTTTCCAGCTCCCAAGAAAAAAAGAAAAGAAGGAAGAAAAATACATCAAAAGAAGAAAGAGCAGTTTTTGTTCACAGTGCTGGGTCTGACTTAGAACACTACACTACAGAAGGACAGATAGAGTAATCACTATCAAATCACTCTGGCAAACCCATACCTGTGCACTGCTATTTTGGGAACTGCTTTTAGCTATTTTATCATCACTGGCTCCTAGCAGCAGTAGGAAAGAAATCATCTTGACTAGTCAATTCTCTCTTTATAACACAATGACAACAGAAAAAGAGACAGGTATAAAACGAACAAGGTAGGCAGGAACAAGACATTAACTTGAGAACGAGGGCAGATATAAAAATGTTACACCTTCTTCAGCTAAGAGAAGCTGGCAGGAACAGTGATGCTGCTGCGCAGGAAAGAGTCAAGGTGACAGGTTTTCTTTCTAGGTGAAGCCATCACGGCCAAGCTTTCTCTTTCCTGATTAGCCACAGCCCTACTGTCAGTGTCAAATCATGCTTTCTCAGAATGACTTAGCAAGCTACTGAGCCCTCAAAAAAACCCCACAGTCAACAAACAAACCAACAAGCATGTGATAGGACCGCAAGACAGCCAAAGCATTTGGACAGATCTGCTTTACCTTTTTTTTTTTCTACAGTGAACTCCACAAAGAAGCTCAAAAGGCTTTTAAATTTGGAAAAAAATGGCAGATTTTAGTGTAATATAAAACTGAAATATAAATTCTTACAACAAAGATGCAACACAGTATATCCACAACCTTTCCTATCCACTATGTCCCTGTAGGCAGGTCGTTAAAATCCCAGGCTTCAACTCAGCTAACTCTTAATTTCTAAGTAACAGCAAACCTGCTTGGTGATCTTTTTGGTCCCTTGGGAATATGAGTGATATGTCTCTCTTTAGAGGCTTGGCTGCCTGTTCTGCTCCTCACATTCACCTCCTGAGTAGCACAAGCAACAGGCATCATGCTTGTGCCTACTGTACCATCACGTTTCATCCCTCTTTATTTGTGAAACAGCTATGAAACCAAATAAAATTAAACAAACAAACAAACAAAAATAGGTCAATCCCTCACCTCACCTTTCTGTTTACTAGCTAAGCCTAATTTCTGGTCTCCTGTTTTGTTTTTTTTTTTTTAACTCATTAATCACCTTTAATATTTGTCAACTTAAAAAAAAAAAAAAAAAAAGAGGAAAAGTTTACATTAGATTTTTGTTTCCATGGATGCCTTAGTGGCATCTGCAGAAATAGGAGCCTTTCTTAATGACAAGATCTACTGTAGAAAAGAGCACAACCATAGAATTAAACAAAATTGGAGCTACTGGTTTAGATTTGTGTCCAAGCAAATTGATAAAGCTTAAAAATATAAACCAGCACTGATAAAAGCTTTTTTCTGTTCAGAGCCTTACGTATTTTTACAGCAATACCAGACCTCTTTCCTCTTGTTTTTGGTTGCTAATGGACCTTAAAGCTCTTTTCAGCAGGTAAGAACTGCCATAATGCCACTGCTACACACATCCTACATCAGCCCTACTGCACAAAACAGAAGAGCACTAAGCAAGAGCCAACTCGATACCTGCTGCATGTCCCTGTAGCCACAGTGTGGAAACACTTTCTTCCTTTATGCTGTGCAGAGAGACCTTGGCATAATGAACACTAGAGAGCAGCTATTTTTGGTTGCCTTCCCAAAAAGAGATAGAATAACTAGGCATTAGTTTTATCCATTTAACTTCTCTAGGGGCAAAAAAACCCACAACTTCTCTTTTAACTGGCTTAAACATCTGCCACAAATGGAAACAGAAGATCATAAGACTGTTGGTCTCACTGATCATTTTCCAATTAGTTTTGTACATTCCTTTCTATAATAGTAGGATTATTCATACTGAACTACAAGGTTTAATTATTTATAAAACTTGTTAGTTGTTAGAAACACCTTTTGTACTATCTTAATATTTATTGATGAAACAATCAACTTTATAGCCATGAACCTCTTGCAAATTAGAAAATGGGTAGAAAGTCTTAAAAGGGGACTCTAAAGGGAACTTTATATAGCTGTAGCCAGATGCCCCATGAGATAACCTGTCTGTAAGATGGGTCAAACTTTGTGTCCTGGTTAATTACACAGCAATACAACTACATTACACTAAATGGGAGAAGAAAGCAAGTCATACTGTTGAAGTCAGAGAACTAAAACATGGCTGAATTAAAAATATTATAAATGGGGCAATAAATAAAATGAGCTGCTGCTTGAGAAATGGAGTGGGAACACCCAGATGGAAAATCATCTGAAACACTGGTATATGCACATATAATCTAGTAAAGGAATGGAGCAACCAGACACTAAGTAACCTGGGTGGGAATGATCAAGACTGGTTTATAAGAGGAAATTTTAAAAGATAAATATTTAGTGGTTTGTATACACAAAAAAAACATCCCTCACAGGGGGAAAGGAAGCATTTGGGGAGTTTCATAGACAGTGAGATAGAATTAAGATATTTTAAACAAACTTCCTGATGGAATTAAACAAACTGAAGAAACATATTTCCAAGGGGAGTCAGCATGGCTTTCTTTTATGTGTAAAACTAAACTGGGAAAAAAGAAAGTGAGAAAGTATACTGGAAGGAGTGATCCTATTTCAAATCCACATTCTTATTATTTTAAACACCCTTTGAAAGTTTCAACTCCAAATCATTAGTGCCTGAACTTTTCATCAGTATGATGGTTTTACAAAAATAATCTGAAAGCTTTTTCTGACAGATTATGGACTATTCCAACATTTATCTTTGGTAGACACACAACAACTGTAAATTGGCTTAAAACGTACATACACGTGTACCAGTTTCAACTGTATTCACTGTATTTCTAAATTCCAGCTAACCATGGGAGGTAAACAATATCAAGTCCTGTAGTGTACGTCTGCCAAAGGAAGCCAAACTTGGCTAATGAATGTCTAAAATAATTTTTAAAATGAAGCTGAACCTACTGAGCAGCTTTAAACACAAAATTCAGTGTGATTACGACAGCTAATGTAACAAATGTGCAAACCGTCACCTGTTATACATAGCACTTCTTTCTCTACTCTCCAAAAAACGGATCAAGTACTCACTACTTAACAGTACTACAAAACATGCAAAAAAAGATTTATCTTGTCAGATGATGAACTTTAGGAATTGCAGGTTTTATAAGTCGCAACTGACAGCATTTTTATGGAAATTCCTTCCATCTGTAATTAATTCTTCTAAATTCTTCTCCCTTGAACTAAAATTTTGTTAGCAATATGAAAGGGACCTGTTAGTAATATGAAAGCTTTACATCAAAATAATCTCTCTTTATCTCTTTGGGCTAAATAAAGCCACAGAAGAGCTTAAAATAATGACAAAATACAGCAAAATATGTACAGTCCAACATTCTTAAGTATAGCTTTGCACTAAATCAACAGTGATCATTATTTTCAGTGCAGAAAGAACTAAAACATAGAAATGTGGTTTTAAACATAAATACATAAATTGCAGTCTATGTTCAAGCTCTACATATAACACACCAAAGCTGGTAGAGCGCTGCACAGCCTCAAGACTGAGTGTAACTGGATCTGCTGTTATGATAGTAATAATTTTGGATTTACATTTCTAGGTCTCTGAATTGTCAGTGTAATTAAACTCACACAAATTAGTTTGGAAAGGAATTTTCCAGAAAGCTATTTGGGGGAACATGTGGCTGATCATTTGTACTTGGATCACTAAATATATGGATCACACAAATATGTAGCAATTTAGAATTCTACCAGTACTGAAAAACAGAATTACTGTAACAGAGGTTCATGTTTTTTGAGTAATTAATGACCCGTAAATCCATTGCAGCAACACCTCTACTAAGTCATCAGAGCTTTGTGTGTCAAATTTAACTGTTGCCTGCAGAAAGTTTATGGATAATCCTTAGGAAAGTATAATTAGCTAAGTTCTTTCCCCTCTCCCCTTCTATCAAGGAGGAATGTGCAAATCCTAGTGATATAAGAGCTCTGATAAACGCAGTGATCAAGTTTTAGTGGCAAAAAGTTTGTATGTACAAGGACTAAATTTAGCCTACTGCTCCTCACAAGCAAAACTGGCATTTAAGATGGGAATTCAGATGTAAGACAGACTGTATGCTATTTAGCCATCCTAATTTTCAAAAGCTGATGTTCTTGTCATTACTCTTCAGGTTATTTTCCGTTACGTTGCTGCTTCTTTTGAGAACACACGCAGGATCACTCTCGAGGAGAAAAGACAAAGCAGAAAGAATCGCGTCTCGTTGATATCACCTGGGGAGTCTTTCTGCTGTGCCTTCTGCAACTGGATTTGTCTATCTCATATTGGCCTTTTTAGCCATCAGCGCACTTGAAGCAAGCGTGGGTAGAGCCCTTCTCAAATCTTCATTCGCGAAGCCTAGCCATGATGATGATTTTCAGTTACATATATTTTTGTTACTCACAGTTCAAAATAACCATTGTCTTTAATATTCACTGCACATTTGGAAGAGAAATGCTTAAGTTGTGTGATGACTGTAGTGATGACTGATTTCTGATTCAAGTAGTATGTTATTTTAACTTTTAGTATTACTTCACAAACAGGCTTGCAATGACTTCAGTAAATATTATTTTTATATATATCACATATGAGTAAACATACTTTTTTCTGTTAAATACAAAGGGGTGTAGTTGGCATCAGGCTATTTAACACAGCATAAAACATTGTTATATTATAGTTTCAGTGCATAAGGGCAGACTGTAAACAACAGACATTTGGTATAATTCCCATAAAAGTGAGAAGTAAAACCAATATGGAAATGGAAGCCCCAGAAACCTCTTACGTTCCACACCTCCACAGAAAATATGGATGCAGACACCAAGAAGGGCTAGAAGCCACCTTTCTCTTATCTTTTCCCCATGGACTGAAACTTGCCCTCCTCCCTACAGCAACCAAGAGCACTGGCATTGAGTCTTGGTCAGAGGGACTGTAGAAAACCTACTCATGTTTGTCTTCCCAAGGTAAAGTACTACTAAAGAACACTGAAGTTGCTTTGCACTACTGAAAATATATAAAGTGATTTCAGTACTGCAAGGTACTGTCCTTTCGTGTCTGAGCAGTATTTAACATGACTATGCTGCAGCCTCACAAAAGCTCAGTTTTATCGTAAGAATTATGTTTGTAGCCTTCCTTTTCTCTCATTTTGAAGTGTAAATCATAACTTAGACATCTATACAACTTTAGGTTACCTATAAAAAGAACAAAAAGATATTCTAGGAAAAAGTTATGTGCAGTTAAAGTCTTTAATTTACTTTTATTAAAATTAATTTACCTTCAAAACATTATTAAGCATACAGGTAGTTCTTTTACTTTGAACATAATTTGCTCTTTTCTACAATTTGTTTCAAAGTTTAATTATCTGTTTTAGATCGATTTCTCAGAGAAAACCAATACTAAACTCTTCCAATATGACAGGAAAATCTCTGAGAGCCTTTGTTCAAAGGGAATTAAACTAGCCAAGCATCTTAGAATACAAGCAACAGGAAGTAATTATTTTTACCTTCTTCAAACTTGTTCCTGACTGTTCAAGAGAGAAAAAGAATACATATTTTCAGTCTAAAACACACAACACCAGGGTGTTTTTTTTAAACTCTTGAAACAGCACTTGATTCTTGAAACCCAAAGGAACTTGAGCCTCACACATGTTCACTCATTCGATCTCATGTCAATGAATATGATTCATACTTGTCCTCTGTCCTGCAAAGACTCTTGCACTGGCATGACATACAGAATACTATCAATTTGGAGCAGCAGCACTTAACATTCCTTTTGCAGGAAAAAAAGAAAATTAAAAATATGGAAAGCAAAGGCTCATAGTGAGTAAAATAAAAATAACAAACATTCTGGAAGTTATTTCACCCACTCAGATCTTCTTCATGTCTTTACAACTTGTAAATGCTTTTTGAATTTATCTAGATAAATCTAGATGTACTTAGCATCTTGATGAAACTCTGCAGCTTGATGTGTCCCTGGAATACTTGAGGAGGTGGGGTAGGGAATAAATCAGTGTGTAATTTGAGTTAAAAAAATTTATAAATACCCTTGTAAGAACTTTAAATTCTTTCTGAAGACAGGTTTTGTTTTTAAACTAAGTTCTGAATTAAAGGGAAACTTGCTGGAATAATATTTAATTGCAAGTATTAGCTTCCTAAGGAATGACCAGTCTATCGGAATGATCCTCTCCACAGAAAGCCATGGCTCTCACATTCCACCAGTGGATTTGGAGGCCTGTTAGGCTTTTTTGTTTCTTTGTGCTTTTCTCTTTCCTGAAGTTGAAAGTATACACTAAAAAAAAAAGTACTGATTCATAAGATTCTCAAATTCCACTGCAAGACCATAACTGCACTTTCTTGTACATTTTGTCTTCAATATCCACCCCATTTCCATGCCCACATTTTTTAATTTCTGGATTGTCGACTATCTTTACCTCCATCAAGTACCAAAATCTGACTTTCTGTTACTGTACAATATTGATCTCAAACTTATGACCTGCAGCATACTTTATGCTTAATGGCCATCACCATACCCACAACATTCATCACGAATTCTGTTTTAGCATCTATTAGTCAATTTTAAAGAACAAAATTAAGAATATTTTTGGACCTTACTGGCTCATCCTCAAGATGTTTAATTCAACACAACAGAAAAGGCGAGCAAACTTTACTTTTTATTTCTATTCATTTTTTCTGCTACAAAATTAATTAGAATTAATTATGAATAATGGCCTGGACTTTTTTCTTCATAAGCAGCTTCTGTGTCTTACTTCCTCTTTTAGTGGTTAGTCTCTCCATTAAGATTTTCTGCCCTCATGGGTTTTTTTTTTTTGTTGTTTTGGTTTTTGATTTTTGTTTTTACACATTAATATAATTCTTCTGCTCAAGGAACTTCAATTCCTCATCTACAATATTTGCTTTATTTGATGTCATGGGGTGATATTACATGATCTTGAGTGATTGTTTTCAAATGTCCATATGACAAACACGGTTTTCACTTGAATATCTCCAAAAAAGTCACACAACTCTCCTTTATGAATGTATTACATACTTGATGGGTTCAGGCTTTGCAATTTACCCTCATAAAACCCTTTTGTGATACAGAAATATTATTGACATTTTACAATGGAACAGAAAACGAGTCAGCTTATTAAAGTACTGAAATGCTTAAGAATTCCTACTGGGATTTTCAAGGTTGCTCTGACTTATAACTCTTATTGAACTAATTGAAGATATTTCACTAAATGGCTAATTTGCATTTTTAGTTTTCTGAAAAGCTTTAAAATCTGACTCACCCATGTCACCCTTTATATCCAGTGGACCAGCGCATTAAACCCAGATTTCATCAGCCCTTAAACTTACACTGCACGTGCAGGGCTTCCCACAACAGGGCAAATTACATGAAAAATAAAGATGTGGTGCATACCACAGGGATCTAGTCACCTCCTGTCCCTGTCCTCCTCCCTCCTGGTCTGAGTCACACACCAAAGCCTCAGACAGCAGGGAGCCACAAAGCCAACTGCATCAGATGTCAGACAAGAAACAAGTGGATCTCCAGGGATCTGGCTGCTCAGTGCTGGGATTGAGGGGTGCCAGGAGGCTGAGCTTGTAGACAAATACTTCTATCAGGCTCAGTAACCCCTCAGCTCACTATCTCCCTCAGTTAGGGCTTGATTTTTCTAAATACTGACAGGGGACAGAGCCAACATGCATAAATGGCTCCAACCAAAGTGTTGTAAAATTGTCTATATCCACCATGGGTTTAGGCAAGTAGCCATTTAATTTCAGAAAAACTTGTAAGCATTTCCCCATGCTTTGATTCCTATACAAAACCTAATCAGTTGTATGTTTTCCAGCTGCACTTTTCTCAACTCAATTGTACACGTTGCTTTTTTGGGTGGCCTAAAAGCAAGTTACTCAGTTTGGCTAACGCACATCACCTTCACACCTTGGAGGGCAGTAAATTGGAACAAGGATAGCCTCATCTTTTGTCCAGTTCTGATATGGAGATACTGTCTTTCAGAATGGGCTTTCTTCACATCTGTATGCTTAGACCACTAGTGGCTGAAAAGGGAATGGATCAGCTGTCAGGGCTTTTTAAGGCCATTTTGCCCTTGTTGAGTCAATGAAACTCACTAAAAAGCAGGCTGGATTTGGTCAGTGTACTGCCCTTTGATTGTGAATCCCATGCCTTCATTTTGGAAGTCACGTACACTGCCTTCTTACAGGCCACACCCTCATATCTAAGGACTCGCTAAACAAACCACATGAGCAGACAGTTTACTGGGACAATATACGTATTTTAATCAAAGAAATATAAGACTAGGTAAACTAATAAATTCCTGACATTGCTACCTTACAGAAGTGCTTTCCAAGTCAGGGTTTATGGATAACATGTTGCCTGCTAGACCCTCTGAGACTGGTTGCAGCTGCAAAAAATAAAAATGTTACAGTTGGGGCCAATAGGAAGATGCTGCCTGCAGCATAATTGCTCACTGTTGTTGCAATTGGCTGGCGAAGGTTAGGATCCGCTGCTCTGTGTAATTGAGCAGGTTTGCACAATACTGGAAGGCTGTTGTATAATAACAGTTGAAGCAAAACAGGTAGAAATAAATACACATTTTTTAGGTAGAGGTAATAAATTTTTACTGAGCACACCATGCTTTAAAAATGCTCCCAAACAGATGCCAGGTACTCTTTTTGCCCGAGGCTGATGGAGAAAAAGCAGGTAGCTTCTGAAAGAAATCTGAAAAGCTGTTATCCAAGTAGCTGAGGTTAAAGTCTCCATATGCATTTCAAGTAGTTTCATATCCAAAGTGAGCACCAATTTAGGCAGACATTTTTGGAATCATGACCTGATATACAAATATGTAATTGATCCTTTAGTAAATGAAAATTACTGAAAATCACAGGTGTCTGCCACAAAAACTACTGCTTATATGAACAAAGTAATTAAATATGAACCAACAACTAAGTTTGCCTATTTTTAAAGAATCCTTATCAAACGTTGCATGAATCACTTCATTTTGAATATTTCAAGTAGTGAAAAGCTAGAATGGCTGCAAATAGCTTTGAATACAAGTGAACTGAATGATGGAAAATTCCTTATTCATTTGTTGTGGTAGCAGATCTTTATCCCCTCTCAATTTTTTTTTCTTAGTTTTACTTATTTCATCCAGGCCTTTTAGCATACGCAAGGATTTGTCAGTAAGTTGCACTCCGAGTGTTACTTCAGACTCACCAAATCACAAAAAAAATGTAAGAACAATGTCACTAGACTGCCCTACGCTATGTGTACTGATTTATTTCAGAGAATAATAAAGAAACTAATACTGTGCTGTGATGACCAGCTGATCTAACAGCAAGGCTTCCCACTACTGCAAATGTTTCTCAACTTCTCTTTTAACTCTCTAAATTTCTCCTCACAATGAGCAAACCCATCTTGATGCAAAAATAAATATAATAAGCTCCTACTTTAAACTGCAATTTGCCTTTCCCTTATGGCCAGAGACATAAGGCACATCCTCAGTCTTTCCACGTTTTTCTGCAGCTGGAGCTCAGCTTCCTTATGAGAAAGCTTCCTTAAGTTAAAGTTTTTTAAGTAGGAGTGTTATGCCAAGATGCAAAAAGGCAACCATAATCCTGACACACACGACCATAATCCTGACATACACACACAAAGCCAGGGGGTGAACATCTTGTAAGCCCCACAACCTCTACTTGTACCTACGGAATTGCGAGGAATAGTCTTCTTAGTTTGTGACACACAGAACTGGGAAGTTAGGCTAAATCACGTTCCAGTTACACTGGGCTATGAACTCTTCTCCTCTGTGCTTAACCCCGGAGCGCCGGGAGGGACAGGGGAGCACAAGGGCAGCCTCGGGCTCCCGGCACTGCAGCAGAGTCGCGGCAGCGCCGGGCAGGGCGGCTCCGACCCGCTCCGGGCGAGCGGCGGCGGCCGAAAAGTTGCCCGCCCGCCCCCTGCGCTGTCGCACCCGCTGCTCGCACGGGCTCGGGCAGCGCTGCGGGCTCGGGATCTGCATCTCCCCCGGCACCGGGCGCTGCAACCCAGCGCCAGGCGCAGCTGAGCCCGGAGCAGCGTCCTACCCCGACCAGGCCGGGCAAATTTCCCCCTAGCCCCGCGTTCCGGGGAGCATCCCCCCCTCCACTTTCACCGCTCCGCTGCCGCTCGCTCCGGGCAGCCCCCGCCGCGCCGGCAGGCCTCGCCCCGCGGCGCCCGACCGCCGAGGGATGGCGGGGGTATTCGCCCTCCTCCCGCAGCCGGGGCCGGGGGAGGCCGCCGGTGCCCGTGCCCCCGAAGGCGGCGGCCGTACCTGAGTCGCTGAGGCGGGGCCGGGCTCTGTCCCGCAGGTAGTAGATGAAATCTCGGCAGTTCTCGTTCTCCACCGCCCCGACGGAGCACAGCTCGGCCAGCAGCTGCAGCGCTTTCTGGCAGATCTCGTCCTCCCTGTCGCCGGGCATCGCCCCGCAGCATCCTCGGGAGCGGAGCGGAGCCCTGCGGTCAGGCGCCGCGCCGCTGCCCGCCGCCCGCCTGCAGCCGCCGGGCCGCCGCCCTCATCCCCAGCCAGCGGCGCCCGCCCCGCCGGGCCGGGCCGGGCCGGGCCGCCCCGCCGCTCCCCCCGGACCACTGCCGGGGGCGGACCAGTGGGGTCCCACCAGTTGAGCGCGGGGGCGGGAGCGGCGGCGGGGCCGCGCTGCGCAGCTCTGCCGGCGGCAGGAGCGGCCGCCCTGCTCCTCTCCGCCCCGGAGGCAGGTCTGTCCTCAGCCCCGGCCCGCGCGATGCGCGGCCGGCACCCCCCGAGCTCGTCCGCTCGTCTGGGAACTTCAGAGGCGGCGCAGGGGCTGGCAAGGGACGCTGCTGGGCGCGGGTTCTGACGGACAGCGCCCTGTCCTCACCCTCCCCATCGCTGAGCAGGCCCGGCCCTCCTCCGATAGCTTGTCCCGTGCCGTGTGCCCTTGTGTCTCAGTGCCCGCTCCTGCCCAGGAATTATCCCTCTCGCTCAGCTCATCGCCTGGAAATGCATCTCTATCCCCGCGCCCCTCGCAGTAGGGATCCCCGGGAAGTGAAAAATGTATCCTGGACGGAACGGAGATCTTCGTTCAGCAGATTCATGTTTTGGCTTGGCTGCTTGAGGGGTTAAAAAGGGTTAAAAGGACGGCTGAGAAACCTCAGGCACCTGAGACCCAGCCATAGCTTGAGGGGAGGGCAGGAGAGCCTTTCCCGGAGGAGGTGGGGGCTAAGGAGATGTCTGCCATTAGGCATGTTTATCCTGACAAGTACGAGATTCTTAAGGTGCTGCTTTGCTTTCTGGGTTTGTAGGCTGGGAGGCTGGTGGGTGTCATAAGGGGAAAAGCTGAGAACTGACTGCTCCATTTAACTTAATTTTTTTTCTCTCTCTCTCCCTTTTGTAATAGTTTAAGCAAATATCAGGGGCCATGATGAGCTCAGAAAGTTCAGACTTGTGCATGTTCAGTCTACTGTTTAAAGACTGCTGATAACAGTTCTAGAAATAGCATAATTTTCTAGTAGAAGTTTTTCTCATTTTAAAGAAAAATGTATATCATTGAAATAAGATATATTCTGGGAAAGGAATGGAGGTTAATAAGAAAAGTTGTTTACTAGTGTAACTCATCTAATGCTTTTGCAGCATTGCTTATGTCTCAAAGGCACTGTTTTTTTGTTCCCCCTAATTTTTAATAGAAAAATTATATCTGTAAACATGGTTGTATAAGCCAGGTATAATTCTATCAGTAATCAAACAACTAATTCATGCTGGCTTGTTGTTATTAGGAATTAACAACAGATAATAAAATAGTATGTAGATATTACAGTTGTTGATATATTTTTGAAGGCCAGAGGTTTTGATGACATCAGTATATTTTTTCAAATCTAAGCACAGGGAAAATTCCTACTGGTCTCAATAAATGCTGCACAAATATATATCATGGTGCTGGAAAAAACAAGGTGATTGGCTTGTTTCCCTAATCATGCAGAGAGAAAGACAGTTCTTGAGAGGTATTGTCAGTCACACTAAGGATGAGGCTTCAGCAGTCCTGATGCAGTCCTACTTCAATGAAGAAGGAGTAAAATTTAAAGAACTTGGTAAAACTAGAGAAACCAGAATGTCTTTTAGGGAAAAAGAGTTCAATAGGGGTAATGAATTATTCATACATATGTAAGCTCTCTGGGGGCAGAAACTTTTTAATCTGTAACACAAAATCAAGTCCTGGCCAATGCTGGTGATATGTCATAAAGAGGTGGAAAGACAGAGGAGCTGTCAAAACCCACTGACAGAGATAGCTGTGAAGTACAGTTGAATTAGTCCAGTGGTCATCTGTGACCAGATTTTGAATTACTGTACAATATAATTGTGACTCATTTAGGCAGATTATTTGCCTATGTTTTGGTAGTTTGGCCCTGGCCAAGATGGTTGTGCTGTTCTGTAGCTTTTACTCTGTCCAGGATAGACAAATATATCAACTGCAAAGTGATATTAATGCATTTACCAGAGTGTGGTTTTTATCCTGTGGGACCACGAGCTCATCGCTAGCTTCACATTCAAGCTTGCTGCAGAGTGAACTCTGGACAGCCAGGTGATGAAGTGTTAATTTCTTTATCCTTCTCCTATAACTAAAGTATCTTGCTCATTTTTTAAATAGCATGCAATTTGAAGGTGCTGAGACGTTTGTAATACAGATGGTTAGAGTTAGAAATTTTTCAGTCTGGTGGAGAAGAAACCACAAAACTGTTTGGACATCACTGCTCGTAAATAAAGGCATCTATTTTCAAAATCTCTGAGCTCTAAGTGCATGGTGTGATCAAATGCCCATGTCTCTGGAGGTGGCAGCAGTAAATGTAATCATCTGTGTCTCAAAGCAAGTGCAACATTTCCTTCCTGAGGTTGTTTGTGAAAACCAGATTATATCTGCCATTTTGTTATCATTGATTACATGTTTCTCTTCTTGCAGGCACCCCTAGTTGGGATGGGTTTACTCTGTTTGTCAGCTGCACATTTTCCTAATTCAGGGGACCATGTTACATTTGAGATCCCTGGTGAATGCTGTACTAATTAACTGTGCACCTAGAAGGGCACTGCATGATGCAGTGAGATGCTCTTATTAACCTTATCTTTAGAATTACAGCTTGTACTGACTGAAACTCCATTTTTTTCTGTTTAGCTCAGAGCTGCCCTCACACAATACAGTGTACTCAGAAAAAAAAATCCCCAAGCCTGCTACACATAGAGTTAGAATAAGTTTAACTGTTTGACTTACAACAGCTCTGTCTTCATCAATTGACATGTTCTTCTTTTCTTGAAATAAAGCTTTTCCCCAGCGTTCTGGCAGTAACACAAGGATTGCTGGCAATGAAGTAATCTTCAAAGCTGAGGCGTTCATGAAACAAATGCATTTCTAGAAGAAAGTGAGGCAACTTGTATCAGAATTTTTATTATGGCTATGCTCCAACTATAACTTATCAAGTATTTGTATTTATAATTGCTTGAATTACATTTGCCCACAAAGAGGTGGGTATAAGCGCACCATGAACTTTTTCTCTAACAAAAGGGAGAGATGAGGCCACGTGTATTTCAGGAAATCAAGAAAACACATGGCGCTACTAAGTAACTAATTAAACATGACAAACAAGATTATTTTTATCCCCCAAAAGTCAAAGTGTGTGAATGTGACAGAGTTTTTAGGGAAAAAACCCTCTCTGCGGTCCGTCTAGTAAAGATGGGGCTGCAGTGATGCAAGCCTTAGTGCTGGCTGGATGATACAACACACGGCACACAGGCTGTTCAGAGGCGAAGAGACTTTATTCAAATTTCCCGCAGCTTATAAGATTGCTGGAAGGAAGGGAGGAGCTCGGCTGTTTGGGTAACCAATGAGAAGGGCAGAGAGGTTAACACCCAATAGGAACCCAGGAACTGGGAAGGGACAGGTGATACAACCAATGGGGTTAGGATAGGGGTGTGGTCTGGCTCTGTGGGCAGGACAAACATGGCACTGCCAAGAGCGGCCACATGTGCACAAAGTGAAAGAGGTTTTTTACATAGTAAAGGAGAATCTGGAACAACAGATTTGCGATATAGGGTTTTCTGTGTTGACTTCGGGAAACTGCACTCACGTCTGTTTCTCCTCTACAGCTTGTCTCTCACAATTCCTCCATTTTTATTTAGTAATGAAGCATAGACTTGAGAAACATTGTGCATCACCAGACCTTGAAGACACTTGACTATACAGTAGAGAACACACAGAAGGATTAATAACACAAACAACCCTAAAAGCAGAAATACTAAAAATTTTTTCAGGGGTGATGAGAGTACTTCTAAAGACATCCAACCAAACATGTCATCCCAACTACCCTTATTTGATTTTTGGATCTGTTCAATGAGTGAGCGGAGTTCATTTATTTGGGAATGGGTGTACTGAGAGTGGTCTGAGAAATTTAAGCAACACAGACCTTCAAACTCACTACATCCATGTCCATTAACTAATAACAGAAAATCTATGGCTGCTCTATTTTGTAAAGTAGCTTTTTCAATTTGTTGGGAATCCAGTAAGAGGTCTTCCAGTGCTGCCCTGGTTGCATTCGCCTCTGGCTAGCCAACAGCCCATGATTGCGAGTAGATTTAGGGCATGCAAGGTCCCAGTTGCTGAAATGATTAGACTGCCCCACATGTCTTGGTTATGAGACCAAAAACTGAGGTTAGAATCACAGTCCTCTTTGAATTGTTGTAAATTTTGAGATTTGAACAGGGGATGTTGGTGAACCAAAGGGTCAGGGCCTTCTTGAGGGACTGTAATCCTTTTGATTGATATCTCACGTTTTGTTATTTTTTTGGGGGAGGATTATTAACTAGGGAAGGCAATGCCTTAGCAGGGTTATAAAACGTTATTTGTCCAAAGGTGCAAGGTCCTTCAACTGCCTCTTTAGGGATTGATTTCCGTACCAGGAATCCACAGATAACAAATACCCCTTTAGGGAGGGCAACAGACAGGGAGGGAGATTCAATTTTAGAAGGCATTTTTTTCTTGCACCAGAACTCAAAACTGCAATAGGCTCCATGAGATGTTATATTAAACTGCCCTTTACTTTCCCCCTCCGTTTTTGTATAAAAATAAAAAAATTAGCTGAGGGGAGGGTACATGAGTAGGACAAAAAGACAGAGAACAAGGAGAACTTTGGTGTGGTTAAAGGATGCCATTGTGCTGAAGGCAGTCACCTGAAGTCCAGGCTGGAGAAGGGAGATGCTGTTGTAGCTTCAGAGATTGATACATCTATCAAATCTTTCTGTTATTGGCTGTGCCAGACTTTCTGCCTCACTCTTGGTCTTCCTCTTCTGTTCTTAATGGATATATCATTTTATGCTGCTTAAAAATAGAAAGTGCTTAGGTGAACATATAAGAAGTAGAAATGTGGGAAACTGCTACTGGGTTTTTGTGACAAAAGAAGGGATGGTGGTGTATTTTCATTATGGTATTTATAGTATCTCAGGGCTTTTTATTTTAAATCACATGACATTTATTGACATCTGTTCATATTTTTACAGCATCATGCAGAAAACCAGTGCTAAAGTGTAGAACACTACAAAGCTTTGTTCCTTTCTCTGCGGGAGGCCTGTAAATTTGCTTCCATGTCAGAATGAGTGAAATGTCATTTTGGAGTTTTCTGAATGATGGTTAGTAGGTTGCCTTCTCACAGCAGGTCCTGAAGGAAGAGCAAAGTGTCTATCCTGCATTAAGTAGAGAAAAGTGTGTCAAATCTCTTAGATACCATCAAGTGTCACTAGAAGCTGTGCTATACTAGAGGATTAGGAATATACATCTGTCAGGCAATGTCCTTATACAACTGGAACTCAGCTACATTTTATGGAGTGAGTTGAAGGCATGTAGATAATGAATGAGTTGTCTGAATGAAGGTTATGAGAAAAAGCAAGACAGCTACAGAAGTAGCTCATCAGTGGGATTTTTCGGTTGGGTATTTTTTGCTTCCCTACATCGCTATTGGACAAAACTTTACTGCCTATAGAAGAGATGCAAGTTCAGAGTAGAAGATACTGCCTAAAAGACTGTAAACAGTGCAACATGAATCTGAGCTCTTTCACTTTCATGACCTCTTTATAGCAGATAAACATTTTATTCATGGTCTTCATACCATTCACGTTGTTAAGAGAGAGTACTCTGGGTGCTGTAGCTTGTCATATGCTATTTTCATCTATCTTAAGAAAGCTTCCTTAAAACTTAAAACTTGAGAAAGAGAGAGCAAAACACATCTCTTCTGATTTGACTTTAATTCCAATTTGACAGTCTCTTCCTTGACAGCTTTTGCAAACTCTACCAGGAAAAAAAGTTTACTGAATAATTCAGTCTTGAGAGTGAATTGAGATCAGAGAGAATTGTTGAATTCCCAAACCTGTGATTTGTGGTTTTTGTTATTGACTGCTCACATGGATTTGAAGTGCTGACTCTGCAGCTGGTGGTTTTTATCTCCGCTTTGGATGCTACAGTTTTGTCTGGCTTTCCATCCCTGAACACCAGTTCTCTGGTCTTGCAAATAAACATGCAAAGAACCATCAAAGGACCTTTCTGCTACCAAGGGGAGATACAGTGAGCATGTTACACTAAGCTCCTTCCAGCTGGAGTTCTGCATATACCTATGCAACTATAAATCAGAATTTAACCCTGGACCTGAATGTTGAAGGGAGTCCAATGAAAGTTGATGGAGTCAGCATGCTGAGTATGAAACCATCTTTTCTGATTTCCAAGGTCCAGTGGTTTTTTTTTCCTGTTCAATGGGGTATTATTTATGACACTTTCCCTCAATGTTAGTTGGTGCTGCTTTTGTTTCTGAAGTTTTAATCTTACAAATATATGTGAAAACATGGTGTGAGAGAGTGAAATTGATATCCCAGACACAATCAAAGGAACACTTCAGTTTTACCTTGCAACTAAAGGATGGTCGAATAATCAAATCATCACCTGTGATGCTTTTCTTTTACTGCCAGAATGTGTTCCTTAAACTGCACTATAACTAACTATTTTGGAGACACAACACTGTCTTCTCTCTACTAGCTAGAGTTTTTCACAGATAAAGAGCAAAAGTACTGACCTTTACATTACTTGATAAACTGTTGTTTAGAAGAAGAATATGAGTGTTCCTCTATTAACCTGGACAGCCACTGCACTGTTCTTTCCTGAGGCACTGTTCCTACTGCATTCCCTTCATGTGCTGAAATATCCAAATTCTTAAGGAAGATGAAAGCTTGATATTGGAAAAGAATCTCCTGAAACAAGGGTATCTTAGCTCCTTCCAAACATACTCATGAAGTTTGTTATATATATTAACATGCTAGTAATAGAGTAATGGCCAGTCTTCGCGAACGAAGAACCGGGGAAGGTCTTTACACCTTCCAGCCTGCGCATTGGATTTTTTA
>JAYRBT010000177.1:6232244-6242728 GCA_036023395.1 Myiotriccus ornatus | reverse complement strand
TAGATGGATTGCCTTACAGGGCTAACGAGCTCCATCTGCCCGGGGAGTGGCCCTGACCAGGAATCGAACCTGGGCCTTGGCGGTGACAGCGCCGCGTCTTAACCACTAGACCACATGCTAGTGGGAGTCAGGCAATAACACGAGCTGGTCCTGTATATTATGTATCTGCAGTCAATAAGTATAATAACCCCCCAACTCTGTATCATTTGAGTATTTCTAAATGCATAAACAATAGAGCCAATTTTCTGCAAGGTGTAATTATGATGTGATTCAAAGTAGCTTGTACAAAAAAAAACAACAGCAAACAATTATAAGAGTCAAGATAATATTCAGGACTCTATATAGAATCTAAATCATGCTTATCAAACCTTAAAACTACTGAATAAAGTAAATGCTATTACCTCTAAAGCATTTTTTTTCCTAGTTCAAAAAGCAAAATCATCTGCTACAAAAATTAGTCTGAAAATTGTTATCATACTATCTACTAGAACCTTTATATAATTAACTCATATTGACTATCTCACTGAGTGGTACCGTTTGTATGAGTAAATAAGTAAGAGCTCAGTCTTAATGTGGAGTGCAGGAAAGCTCTGCTAATGTATTTCCATTCAGCTGCTTACAGCTACATGTTAACATTTCCTAACCAAAAGAAGGAATAAAATGTTTGGTGGCTTTATGATGGATTTGTAAGAGAATTCTAAGAAAGTAACTTTCAGTGAGGGGGATGTAGTCCCTTATCCTTGAACCTTAAAAGATAACAGAAACTTTGCCTAAGTAAGTTAAAAGAAAGCCAAAAACCAAACTCCAGCACCCAAGGGAAAACTCTTTTTTGATTTCTGGTAGATTATTGCTTTGCAAATAACAGATATTGCTAGTGTTTCTGTCATCATGACCTTCTTTGAAAGGCAGTTAGATTGAGAACATATTTTTAATTAAGTGACAGGTCAGATGGGATCTGTTTGCAATTAAAATAAATCCACAAGTTCCCTTTTGGGTTGGTGAAAATTTTTATTCCTTTTAGATCTATCTTTAGTTCTGATTAATATATAATCGAATAAGCTAGAATCAATCCAGAAGGCAGTATTGGTTAAAAATAGTCAATTAATTGCATCAAGAATGGGCTTTCTCCTAGGTATTCTTTAAGTAGGATATGTAGAAATGGTTGGGTGTGCAATACCTTTTCTCACCAGCATGAACTCAAATCAAGAGTTGAGGCACACGCTTGTACATTGTTTCAAGAACCAGAATACTTCTGGCTATAATTACATGGAACAGCCCATGTCCCTAAAGTTAGATGCTTCCCAAGTATCAGGAATCAGGACTGCCTATGGTAATACTCCTGGAGTGTTGGTTTGAGTAAAGATGGTAGGATCTTTTTCTCAAATCTCTGGCTAAAGATGAAAACTCCTTATCCTTAAAAAAACAAAACAAAACAAATTAAAATGAAAAACAAAACAAACAACAACAACAACAAAACCAACTAAAAAATCAAAAACAAAACCCAAACCTTATTCCAAAACTCACCAGATTTTATAAAAGCTGACTTGGACTCAGCCTTGTTACTAAGCAAACAAATGACAGAAATAGCATTGTTCAAATTCCTCTTCTCTTATTCTCTGGAAGAAAGAGTTGAAGAAATCACAGCTGAACATGGTGCTTTGGCCTCAGTGTAACTTGAGGTACCTCAGTGCAGAGGCTGCTGCACTGCCGAGCAACCATAGAACCCAGTGCTTGGCTTAAATCTGCATAAGACAGGGGGAGTTTTGTGGTATCTTAGGCATCTCCCTTCCCTAAATACTAACAACTTCTTTCTTCTGTTGCAGTTGAAACATTGGGTGAATAAATGAGCTGTGCTGCTGTGTGAGATACTTTTGAGGGAAAATTAGGTAAGCTGTTTCTCTGGCACAGGCATAATTTAAATTTAGGACTGAGGCCCCATGTGTAAATACGTTTTTCCAGATTTAACTGGCAACATAGAATAAACACTTTCCTCAGAAGAGTAGTGCTTTTTTAAAATGTATTACTTTGTGACGCTGAGGCAGAAGACTCTGTAGTTTGCTTTACTGGTTGTAAGAATTATGACCTGTGCTTTAGAACAGTTTTTCTTCCACCCTGTCCCCAAACAGCTAAGAGCTATTTTTCTTTCTCTGAGGATGATCTGATGAAGTTGATGCTATGTGGTAGGTCCTGGCCACCTGCTTTACTCAGTCATGTGAATGCTTTCCTGAGTCATACTCCCAAAATACATTGTTGCCTAAATCTAGGGAAAACTGACAATTGGTAGCAGTTCAACTTTCATATTACACCAGAATTTATGTTAAAAATAAGTTCTCACAAATGATTAATGTCTGTAAAACATGTGGGGTTTTTGCTGAGAAACTAGGTAAGCACCTAGTTTGCTGTGTGAGAAGGGTTTTCTCTTGTTATTAATTCCTCTAGGAATTAAAATCCACAGTAAAACACTATGTAGGAAATTGGGATTAATATTCCATACTTTTCTAGTTAAATATTGACACTGTCACACAGATGTTTCCAGTCTGTGTCAGCTATTGTTAACTTTGAGAGCCAGGTGACTTTTCAGGTGCTGTGACTTTTCAGTTGTTTTCAACAGAGTAATATCTTTTCAGCCAGGAGAGTTAAGGTTGCTTTTAGCAAGGCAGAGGGCACAGGCCATCTGTAAGTGAGCTGTTAAGTTCTGTGAGCCTGAACCCGTGGGCAAAGACATTTTCTGTGATGAACTGACTTCTGGCCTCCCCTTTCTGTAATGTGATCTAAGCGATGTGGTTATACTGAGATCCCGCTGTTTTTTCTATTATGTTTTTTGATTTTAAGCGTCTGTAAGAGTGCCTGTCTGTGGGAGAGGATTCTAAACAGTATTCCAGGTGGATGATGAGGTCCACCTTTCAGTCTGGAGGAAACAGGGAAAATGTATAGTGCTGTGCTGATCCCAGCATTTCCTTGGGCTGCCTCTGCAGTGGTGCTTGGAGTGGGTTGACTCCAGCGAGCTCCTTGGTGAGTAACTGGGCTATTTTGAATTTTGCTGAGATGTGTGCATGTCTCCATGGATTGATTATGTGTGAAAGTTGATGGCCCCTTTCCCTCATATTTGGAAGTAGAAGGTGAGGAATGCATTATCCACCCTGTACTTGTACTCTATGGAATAATTGACTAGAGCAGGACTTGGAAAACAAACTTAGGGTCATAGCAGAAAACAGACAGAGCAAGTTGACAGTGTGAAAATTGTTGCAAAAAAAAAAGACAAACGTGGTTCTGCAGTTGGGAATATGCTTGGGAATATTGCATGGAAGACGAACATAGTTATTCCTATTTAAAATTGCTGAGGCTTAATCTAATGCAAGTTTTGGATACTGCATTTTCAGATATCGACAAGCTGAAGAGTATCCAGAAAAGAGAAACAAAAAAACTCTTAGAAACCAATTCTTTGTAAGCATGACCTGTGAAAAAATACTAAAAGAAATAGAAGGTTTCATAAGCTTTTCTAAAGAAAGAAAATGATCTTGTGACTGTGGAAAAATTTTTTAGGTTTTCTGGCTTCTTTAAATAGATAATGAGTATGATAACATAGAGAAACAAGGAAAAATACAAACAACACAACATACAGTAAAGTAAATGCAGTTTTCTATGCAATAGGAGACTGTCTAACCAGATAAGGAAAGAATTTAAGTGAGCAGTGCATTTTTTTCTTGAATGAAAGTCACGCAAAATTTTACATTGATGTCTTAGAAGTGATTTAGTTTAGCAAAAATTTATTTTGATTTAAAATATTCCTACTTGAGCAAATAAGCATACCTTTGCAGCTGCTGTTGAATATGGATTAAGTTTAGACAAAACATAAAGCCTTGTCTTAATTGCTTCGAAAACAGCCCATCTCAGGCCATTTAACACCCGATGCAACTCCCACCAAATTAATTGTGAAGACATAATTAAGAATTAAGAATTAAAGAATTCTTTACACTGTATAACAGCCTTTACTCAAGCTGTATCAAAGCAAAGTGATCTGTATAGGTGCCTGTATTTGGTGCAATACAAGCATTTCAGTAGATTGCAGCAGTCAGTTCTGAGATTTGTTTGTGTGGGGCCTGGAGATTTTAGTTCAAGATGGATCTCATCTTGTCCTCTAGATTTTAGTCTTTTATTGTAAATTGTGGATTCACTTCAGTTCTGCGCTGTTGCATAGAAGCAAAGGATTCGGAGGTGAAAGCTTTACAGTTCCTCCTTCTGAATCACACAGTGGACTTAAAATACAAAATTATTAAACCAGACAGATATGTCTCCTTTCCAATGTATACTTTATCAAAGTACAAATGTAAGCAAAGTAAGAAATGTGTGATATGATAATTTTATTGGTGGTTCTCTCACTGAATTGTTAATGATGACTTAAATTTCTCTGTGTTACATGACAAAGAGGTTATTGGTAATAACTTTGTTCTTTCTTGGCAGACATGCCAAATATCAAGGGTACAGAAATTTAATCTTGTTATTGACAGCAACTAGACATTTTTAAGATATTCATCAAAAAGGTCTTTGAACTTTTTATTCTGTTCAACAACTTGATACTCACAAAACAAGGAGAAATTCTTATAAAATGTGAGCACCTTGTTGTTTTTTCAAAGGCCCATCTGTCTGTCACAGGAGTTTTCTAACATTTGATGAAAGTATCGAAAGCTTTACGGTAAAGACCTTGATAATTAACAGATCAAGACTTTAATTCACTTATGTCTTACAACAGAAGCTGTATTTGTGTGAATGTAAAAACAATCTCTTCTGACCCAGTTTGCTGCTTCTAACATTGGAACTAACATTGATTAATAGATCTTAATTAACTTACTGTAGCCTTACATAATCAGAGTGTAATTTCTTAAGCTGTAATTTCTTAACTTTCTGACCTGAAAGTTCTATTTATAGTTTGTATCCGAATTCAAACTTTCCTTTTGTTCATCATGGTACAACAAGAGTTGAATAAGAAATGTCTTTTGAATTTTTTGAAATTAGAAGGTATTTCATGATAGCTCCTGTTCTAGCTGGGCAGAAATCATGCCTTTTTTTTTTTTTAGTGTGTTTTGAGTTTTTTTGCTTTTGCTAATAAAAGAGACACTGTCTTCATGTAGCTAAGGACTTCAGTGGCTGGAACACATCTTGGGAAGAGAGCACCCTGAACCAAATGCCTGATATCTCTTTCTAAGTGAGTTTACTAAAGCTGATTTATTTTGCTATATCCAGCTGAGTGGGGCAGAGGAAGACCAACCTTTTAAATTCTTTGCTTTTCCACTCTCTCAAAAAGTTTATTTTTCTAATTAACATTCCTAAACCAAACAAATGCACTTGCATTTCCTTACAGAAACCTGATCAGTTAAAGCATTCCTGGCAATTTGTGTTGCCAAAGGCTTTGGGAGAGCCAGCAGTGAGTGGGGCCTTTTAGTCCCAGCAGCTGGATTTGGGTTCACCAGTAAGACTCTTCTTCCTCCCTTGAGACATAAGATGACTTCCCATTAGTCTGTATTTTCTTGGTTTGTTTTTGGTTTTTTGTTGTTGTTTTTTTCTCTTACGTAGCTCATAAATCTTTATTTAAAGACATGAGGTCTTGGTTTATCTGCTTTCCCCAGGAGTCTGAACTCTTCAATTCTAGACTCCTTCTTGCCATTAGGGCAGCAGGGCTGATACGAGCTTGCTTACTGCAGTTTGTCTTCACTCAGTGCACCCAGCTATTTTTCCCTCAAACCATGTGGAGAAGGAGAAATGATTCATATCCAGGTATAGTCTTTGTTTTTTCCCTGTTGTTCTGTTTCTGTTCATGTGCAGGCTTTTCAATTTTGTGAAGCAGCTTTACATGAAAGCTGAAACGTAATTGTATCCTCCTGAGTAAAATGGACAATTTCTGTGCCAACTGTGTTTTTAAAGAAAAAGATTACAGCATTCACTCTGCTGCCTACTTTCTTTGCGAATGAATCCCTTTGCTGATGGAAAGCTGTTGCTGTTGCTGATTAAATATTCTAAAACACCAGCCAGACCAATTCCTATAATTCCATAAGTATACAGAAGATCACCTTCGTTATTTTTGTCAGGGGCAGAAGTAAAAAATAACAGGGAGGTCTCTTTCAATGGACCTCGTTTTACTTCAGCAATACTAGTGAGGATTCATTTCAGTATACATCATGCTTACTGTTCCTCTCAGCTCTCCCTATTAACTTAAATTTCCTTGTGGAATTTGTAGCTTTCTGATATACCTTGTAGACCTAAGGCAACAAAATAAATATTGTGCAGTTTGCAGGTTTTATTTCTTTGTTTTAAACTGAAGCCCTGGAGTGTGGTAACATTTGTTTATGTCACAGAAAAAAATGTAAAAGGGTGCATGGTTGTAAACAAAGCAGTTTCAAATATCTTTTTACACCCCATTTTTATAGTTTCTAGTACTCTTTGTCTCGTTCGTAATATTTTTATATGGCCTCAGGAAATGTGTGGCTTTCAGTATTTTGTCTTTCATTGATTGCATTTTGTAAGATTTCCAGGCTTAGTCATGCATTTTATGTTTGACTATGGGCAGTCTTAAAGTAGTTTTCTTATAGTTATGTTGTGAGCATAGCAATGCCAGTATATCTCCCTTTCTTGGAATAGTGTACGGACTTCTTTTTCTCCCAGCCAGATGATGTTACAGACTACCTGAAAGAGCACTTTATGGCAATATTATGCAATGATGTTCTTGTTCCCCAAAATGTGTTTCTCTATCTCAAGTCTGTACAATCCTCAAAGGCATCTCTGATATCCCCCAGAGCAGTCCAAGCCAGCTTAATGAATAGAGGTTAGGAAAAATAGTGCTCTAGCTGTTTCGAACAAGTGACATTTGCAAAAGTGGGAGAGGTTCTTAAACTCAGGACAACCTGAACTCAAGAGACTGGGCTATCTGGGGTGATACAGTTCTACTTTGGAGGTCTGGTTAAACTGTAAGACTTGTAGTCTCCTCTTGTGAAGTGCTGAAGGGCTAATTCCCATTATTGTATGGTTCAGCAGATTCAGCAGATGTTCTGTATCATGGGATGAAGGGGGTGACAAGCTGCTTCTCCTTCGGTTATTGTCTCTGCTACATCCATTCTGGCTACTGATTACAGCTGCTGCAGGATAGACTCAGTGGTGCCACATCATTGACTTTTTGAGCACTGTATGTTCATTTCAACCAAGGAACACAGCAATAACCAGACAAGCCCTAAGGAAGTATTAGAGCCTATGTCTATAAAATATGATTATGCTCTGAAAGATGCTGAGCAGCAACTCTGAATAAAATCAGTAAGAGTGTGCAGGGCAACACAAAGCAATACAGCGGAAGCACTTTGGGTCTAAGAGCATCGGAGGTGCGAAAGAAACTGTTATGAAATTAAAACCAGTGAGATGTATTTAACTACACTTTACTAGACTGGATTATAAACCAGTGTGAGCATAGGTACTTAGAGGCTTGGGGGAAGAGGCTTATCAGAAAATCTGCAAATGCCAAGAGAAAAGACTGAAACATCGTAGTACTGTAATAACCTCATATGCTGTCAGATAAAAGGGTGAAACTTAGAATGGGATTGTTATCTGTGTGTCTGCTTCTGTATGTGGAAATCTAATGGATTCTGACAGATTTCTTTTTAAGGAGATCCTTTATCTCCTCTTTTTCCCCCACCAATAATGATAGAAATTTTCTTTGAGGTGTAAGGTGCTACAAAAGCCATGGGTTTTTTTTCTCCTCATTAGGAAGCACAAAAAAAAGGTCTGCATTTTCAGAGAATAACTGGTTGCTACAATACATTTTCTTACTGTTAACCTTACGGTTAACATCATGAGGGATGTAACCGCAACTAACCTGACTTTAGCCAAATTAGAGCTAACTTACTCTTCAGCCTTTACCTGAACAAAAGCATTCATCAGTCATCTTCATGAGTTCACAAAACCTTAAGATAACAGGCAATTCTCATGTATTGTATAACCATCTGCAGATCTTAATGCCAGACATCTTTTAACAGCATCCTTTGCCTAACAGGAAAAATGGTTCAAAGCTGTTGTGGGAGAGGATAGAGGTTTCTTTCCCTTCCAAGGCAAAATGTTCTCTTCTTCTTTCTTAGTCCAAGCCTGTAACTATTTCAACCTCCCAAAGTCTGCCTTCAAGAGATACAAGTTATGGAGAGGTAGTACTTGAAATCTGAAGCCAATATTTTTTTCTACCATCTGTACTACTTAAGATCTTTTCAAGACCTCTGTTAAATGGTAAATCAAGAGCACTTTAGTGAAGACTACTGACGATTACTGGCTTTTTTAGGAAGCACTGACTTTGTGTGATATTTGTGTACATCATTACTTGAGCCTGAAGTTTCAGTCTTTTATGGCAGATTTTTCTGCTAGGTCTTTAGATCTTTCCCATTGTACTTGATCTCTGAGAAGGCAGAGCTTACACTGTTGGACAAATGCTGACTGAACTGTCCCTATGCCTTGCTTAGTACTTGAGGAGCAATTGCAGCCTTCAGCAGCTCTTATCTCCCAAGATTTAACCTACTCTAAATCCAGCCTTACTGCTAGCATAAACTGGTATCTGTCTTAAACATGGTGATAGATTAATTCATTCTGCTTCCTTCTTGTCTTCATTTTCTCTCTGTGAGGTTTTGAAGAACCACCATTAATTTTAGCTTTCCTGCTCTGCATCCCCAACTTTAAACCAGCCCAATCTCTCCTCTGGATTGTTGCCAGGGGCTATAGTAAGAGTAGTAACTACTTTATGGTTTCTTCCATGTGTCTTAATTTTAAATCTTTGATGATCCATGGCCAGTTTCACCTCTAGAATTTCTTTTTACCTGACCAGTCACAGCCTAAGCTGTACCCATAAGTCTCATACCAGCTTTAAAAGGAGTGACATTACATATCTTCCTGTTTCTTCAAGGTCTTATTTTGGCTGTGTGAGCATGTCAAGGTCTATCACTCAACTGCATATGCTCTCCTTTTTCAAGCTCTATCCTCAACCTAAATACCATCTTCCAGCAATGCGGTGGGACTTAACATACCTTACCACCAATGGAAGCAAGTTTACACTTCTGTCCCGCAGTCCTCATATCACCCTGAAGGCTCTCACTCTGCAGCATTCATCTCACTCCTGCTTTTCTGCTTTCCTGAAAGCTAAATCTAAGTGTAGTTGTAGGGCTAGTTAGTACTTGCCTGAATTGGAGTGACAGCTCATTTAGCCCTGCTTCCTCCAAGTCTCATTTCGGGAGCATCTGCAGAACCAAAAGTAGTGCTGAGTCTTGAAGGGCTCACAGGGCTGAAGTGAGTGCTATGGACAGGACAGGAAGATACAAACCATTTTGCAGGATTTGGGAGAAGATCAAATGTGTGATGGATTTTTTAAGACTTGCAGGGCTAAAATGGGGCAGGTACAAGTCATATTTATGATATAGCTTCTACCTTAATAATACTTTTTTGTCATCCTTATATCTGTGGTCATGTTTGTCTTTCACGACTTAATGGCCACTTTTATGATTTAATGCCCACTTCCGCTCCTTTCTTGAGCTGTCCCTAACTACAACCTAAGCCATGACCCTTGGGCTGTTATTTATCTCTCCATATTCGTCTTCTTTGTCCTGAAGATTTTGCTCCTCTCATCCCTTAATATATCCCTGGCCATGTGAGTTGCCCTTCCCATTTACATTACAAACCATTAATTTATGCTTACACCATAAATGTATCAGATGGAAGGAAGCTGTATCTCTTACTCATGTTGAAACTGGAATAGAGTTACATTTTGGAATATTGTTCTCTGGATGATGTCCAGCTGGAGGAATGACATTAAACACACTCTGAATTACTATATAAAGAGCTTTTTTCTCATTTATCATTACTAGCATCAAGCATCATCTTAGGTTTTTAACCCTTGCTTTCCTGATCCCTGTTCACGTTTTGGTCTGAGCCTTACTCCAAGTAAAAACCTAGTCTAGTGATACCAACCCGATTGAAGTAATTTTTGTCCAAAATAGAGGTCTAATCCAATAATAATTCTGGGCTTACATTCCTTCCTATGCTGATGCATAATACTAGTACTAATTAGTTCCCTTCCTAACCTTCAGGCAGTTGTGTATGAATTACTAAATTTAGTTCTTTATTATGTTTTCTGGATCTCAAACTTTCTCCTTGACACCTCTAGCCTAGAAATACATAACTGTTCATTTATATGCTGTGTTTACTTTGTCAAATAAATAAATTGACTTAATAACTAAGCAGTACAAGTCATAACTAAAATTTGGATTGGAAACCATGCAAATATAATGTGTTTACATAAACAACTCAGTATACATATAAAGGCATTTTTACTCTTAGAGATTATTATATTTTTACAGAAAGCTATCATATATATTAATAGAACTAGTAAATATAAATCATAGAATCATAGAATTAACTGGGTTGGAAGAGACCTCCAAGATCATCAAGTCCAACCCTTGATCCAATCCCAC
>JAYRBT010000177.1:6211451-6224300 GCA_036023395.1 Myiotriccus ornatus | reverse complement strand
GGCAATGCTGTGCCTGGTGCCCCCCAGGACAGGGTTGGCCCTCCTGGCTGCCAGGGCACTGCTGGCTCATATTCAACTTGACATTGACCAGGACCCCCCAGCTCCCTTTTTGTGGCACTGCTTTCCAATCTCATTCCCCAGTCTATACATATATCCATGTGCCCCATCCCAGGTGCAGAATCCAGCACTTTCCCTTGTTGAACTTCACGTGGTTGGTGATTGCCCAGTCCTCTAATTTGTTGAGGTCTCTCTGCAGGGCCTCCCTGCCTTAGAGGGAGTCAACAGCTCTTCCCAATTTTGTATCATCTGCAAACTTACTTAGTATCACTTCCAGTGGTGCCCAAGTGGTTTATGATGTTGGAGAACACTGGGCCTAAGATGGAGCCCTGTGGAACTCCCCTGGGGCAGGTAATAGCGTATTTGTGAAAGGATTTGTCACTGTCTCTGATGAAATGTCATGGAGATATTTTCAAAAGTAGCTACTCCAAAGGCAGCCAGTTGAACAGGTGATGGAAAAAGCCATGGAAGCTTACAGTCATAATGCAATAATAAACAAAATTCTGCATGTAAATAGTGTATGGTCCAAATAAAGCTGAAGTTGCCAGGGATGAAGTCTTTTATGTGCAGAATTTACAAGGCCCATGGTAGAATCTTTTTTTTTTGGGGGGGGGCCCTCTCTGGAAAGAAAGATCAAAACCCAAAACATTTCACAAAATACTTGCCAAAAAGAAGAAAAAAAATGATCTACAAATTTCTGTAAAGCACCTAACTGTCTGTATCAATTGGATTTTTCTCTATGGAAACTGGAGAAAGCTGTTGTAAGAAGAGGAGATTAGAGGTTTGGTTTTTTTTCTTTAAAAAGCACACAGCATTGACTTGTTGTTGCCCTTTTTGCATTAGATGTGTAACTCCATGTAATTTAATTCAGCTTCCACAGAAATCAATTGTGAATTGTCTCACTCTTTTTCAGTTACTACTAAAGCATTTTAATGGTTCAGCATTTATCTAACGAGCCCTGGAATAACTTGTATCAAAGAGGTTTGGTAAAGGCTAATTTAATTTTTCTGAGTGATACTGTCAGGATTTTAGACCTATTGGGAGTAATCCTCAAACCTGAATGGTTGTACTATGTGCAGCTGAGATGGCATAACAAAGTCTTTCCTGGCTAATGGTAGTCTGATGTTCCTTCATTTCCAACTAAAACTTTACCTTTATGCTTCTAAGGTTTTTAACCACTTTCAGTTTGCCTGTGGTACCGGTGTGAGTATTCAAGAGCATAAAGAAAGCAGCATTAATAATAGAATTAAAAAATGTTATGTATTAGAAATGTATTGAAATAATAGTTTGAATTTCAGTTGAAGATAAAGTTTGTGTAATGCAGCTCTGCTTTCATTTTGAAGTCAGCATTTTATTGCTTGTGACAGATCTTTGCTTTGCAGAGGATCTCTACAGCTAGATATATTTTAATGAATGTATGCAGAGTTATATTAGTAACTAACTGAAGCTTGGCTTAAAATAATTTTATCCTGCCCAGAGGGAACTGGGAAAAGAAGCTGAAAAATAAAAGCCAGTGTTTTGTTCTAACAGCAATGCATAGTTTTCTTTGGAGTTTATAAAACCCCTAGAACTTTTAAACTGTTTCCTGCATAATACTATGAATTACTTACATGAATCAAGGTTACATGAAGCTACTTATCATCAAGGTGGCATTTTCAATATGGAACTTCTTTTTGTTTAATTGGGTTGCTTTGGGTGTTTTTATTGGATTAGTCTGACACTTAGGTTTTGAGAGGTTTTGCAAATGCTATCTCTGCAAAACTTTTACAGGAGATTGCAACTCAGCTCACTTTCCAAAATGGTGAGGTTGAAATTAACTAAACCGTAAAATTTAATTCAGAACTTCCCCTATTTCCTATGTAACAGATATAAGTGTGTAGGAAAGCCAGACTGAGAAGCCATCATTCTGTGGAAAGGTTTTTATTCTGTTTAAACTTGGTGACTTTGATAAACTGTTCATAGATTAAAGGTCTCTTGAGCATATGTGCATTTTTAAGCTGGCCCTCAGGGTTATATGTGAGGTTTTAATAGCATCTGAAAGAAATATATTTTTTCAGCCACCCCCTGTGATTTAGTTTGCATCACTTAATGGTCTGAAGTCTGTTAAATTCTAAATTGATCAGGTCTGTAATTTTTTTTTTAATAAAGCAATGTCTTTATAAATAGTACATTGTTAGGTCACTGGGGAGAGCAGAACTCTATGGGGGTGCTTTTGCAAGAAAACCAACTAATTTCCTAATTCTTGCAGTGTATTTGTTGTTGCTGCTGTAATGCCAGGAGAAGATAACTTACCAACTGTTACATAACCTATTGACCTGTCCTGGTTTTATAGAAGCTGAAGCAGAGGATTTGTGTAGTGTACACAGTGCATTGCATCAGAACTAAAGAGTAATGCTGAAATTTTGCAATTTCTTAGAAATATTAGACTGATCCCTCTTGTTGGTTTAAAAAAGAGAAGTAAGGATGGTATGTAAAAAGAGAAGTAAGGATGCTGCATTGGGATATCGAGGCTGTTTGCTAGAATCCATTTTTGGGTAATAACAAAAGTGCTAGATTAAGTTGCTATGTAAGAAGCAATAGAAGTGCTGATTCTACTTGTATAAATATTTTTGCAGGGTAGAGATGCAACAGATGTGTTCAAGAGGCTGTTGGGAAACAGCCAGTGCATAACATATCATCCAGCTTCTCCTTTTGCCTTGCCATGTGGAAATAAATGTGGTAACAATTGCTGTTATTTTTGCTATTTATCATCAATCTCCTGGAGTAAGTTTGCTTGTGACTTTCTATGATTTATCATGACTACTCAGAAATCGTTAGATGAGAAATGTTATTTGGATTTTACTTAGGCAAAATCTGAGCAGTGCATGTCTTAGATAGAAGACATCTAATAGTGCTGTTATATGCACATAGGTAAACCAACATTAAATAACTAAAAATATGAAAAGTAATCAAATATTAGAGCCTTTGCTGAAGAGTCAGGGAAAATATCTAAAAGACTTGGGCAATTGCCTGTAATTATTTTTTTGATTAATAAAAAAGGACCTTCATTACTTGAAGATACTCTGTATATCAAAATCAAACCTTGCCATGCAGACAGCTGGTGCAGTATGCAGTAAATTGGTAGTAAAATTGGAGAATCATCTCAGATTAAAGCACTGCTCTCCATTACAAGGAAATTAGTCTTTATTTTTTTTAAGGTGATTTCTGAACCAAACAGAAATGGCTGCTTTCAGACATTCAGAAAGCAGGATTTATGAAATAGTATGTGATAACTTTGTTGGCTTCAAAGTAGACAAATTCCTTGGAAAAATTTCTTCTTACCCAAGTCCCTTTTGAGCTGTTGGAATCAACTGTGTGGGATACACGCTGAAAAACTCTACTGGGAAATAAGTACTCAATGCTGACTGAATTTTTTTTTCTTTATATTGCTATCAGTTATATAATTTGTAATCTGTACTGCAACATATTGAATCATGGAATGAGAAGAATTTCAAGGATCCTTAAAATGTTGTAAATATAACAGATCTTTTTAATAAAGCAGTGCTGTGCTGGACACTGCTGTTTTGTATTTTAAGAGCATACATAATTTGAGTGCACATAGACAAGAAATTGTATTAAAATTGAAAAAGAGCATAGCTTTAAGGCCTTTTTTTTTTTTTTTTTAGCTACAAAGTTTCTATCTCTGTGTAAAGTAAAAATGTAAAGCCTTTTGACTTCATTTCAGTTTGCAAATGCTTTTCCCCTCCAAGATTTCTGAGAGGGGGTTGTTCTTCCAGGACACAAACTCTTCTCTCCTCTTTCTCTTCTAGAACTTCTGTGAGTGTCTTTGCTGTGAGATAAGAGAGGTAACTTCCAAAGTGCTGCAAAATTTATCCTGCATGCTTAGCCATGATTTCTCCCATTCCTCACCACCTCCTCAGCAAACCGAATCATGTAGTCATTGATCTCCACATGTGCTCTCTGGGTCAAGCAAGTCCAGAGTGGGAACAGTGAATACATTACATTTCTCAAAATGCTCATCTGAAAGTATGGCATGATGAAGAGGGATCTCTGTAGGCTTTTCCCTTGTTTAAGTCTAATGGTGAGATCCAGCAGAAGTCAGAAGAAATGATGCTACTAGTAACTGAACTGTCAGCTTTAAACTGGGAAGTCAGTAGCACAACAAAATCTGTTTCTGCTTTTGTGATTAAGGCCATCTGGGAGAGAAGTAGATTTTTGTTAAGCTCTGAGAGTTAGGACAGTGCTGCTCAACAGACAATAACTGTTCCCAGAGAACTGGTGACCAAGATTACTCTGCCCTTGCGCCTTCCTGGGGGAAGGGGATAACACTTCCAAGTTTGGGTCTCTCTAGACTGGGGGAAAGTGTGTTGGAAGCAGGCTGGTTTGGAAACCAAAGTTTTATTCTGATACGTGGTTTGACTAGACTTAATACCTCCTTAATACCTAGTGCTTTTTGTCTTCTTAATGAGGCTATGCTAAAATTGTTTGATATAGATGTGCAGTGTTAATATGGAACATAACCAAATCTGTCAGAATTGAAGGAGTGCCTGGGCAATGTTCTTAATCATATGTTGAGTTTTGTGTAGTCCTAGGAACAGTAGGGAGTTGAACTTGATGATCCTTATAGGTCCCTTCCAACTTGAGATATTCTATGATAAAGTTAATTTGTAATGGTTTTTGCTGTTTGGCAATGCTGCTTTTCCTGGGGCTTTGATATGAAATTCCTGAGCAATACTGTTACAACAAAGAATTGGAGCTTTTGAGACTGTTTTGTTTTGTTTTTTTCTTCAAAATAGTTAATTAAGTTATGGGATTTACTGTTGCAGGATGCAATAGAGGACAAAACTAAGAGTTCAGAAAGTAATTTGATAGACTTGTGGAGAAAAAAACCCCAGAGCCAGAGTGTCTATTAGCCTGATCTAGTGTCTGCTAGCTGCTCATCTGAAGTTCCAGAGGCTTCCAAACAGTAGATTTCCAGAGGCAAGTAATCCTACACAAGAAGACCTACCTTGTTTCTTGTACTTCCCCCCACCCCCTCAAAAGGTGCTCTTGGTCTTTGCCAGAGAGTATCTGATTGTAAATAGCTGTTACACCTCTGTGCTGAGGTGTTCACCTGTTCCTATGGCCACCCTTAACTGGACTCCCTAGTTAGGTTTGAATGTCCTTTTTTCATATCTGAAACTTTTTGACACTTACGTCTACTGGATTTGGATGTGGAAAGTATGAACAGAAAAGGATGGTGTTGGGGGGTAGGAAACAGTGGCCTTTGGCATCCTTTGTGCCACACCTTCCAAGGCTGTCCTCTCTAGATGAAGCCGTCGATCTGGCAGGCTCCAGACATTCTGCATCCTGCCATCTGCCACAACTGGTAAAGTCAGAACAGTTTATCCATTGATATGTCTTACTTTGAAACATACTGATGTTGTTTACAAGATAATTTGCATAAAATGACATCCGTGTGCAAAACTTGGTAACTTTGAGCCAGATGCTTTTCAAAAATATTTACATATTTGCTGAATAATTTTGGCAAGGGAAATTCTGTATGACCCACTTGTAAATAACTCATGACAGTACTCCTCATTGAAAAGCTGAGCTCTCTGGGTTAGAAAGAAGTAAAAGCATGTATTGTTCCTCCTTGATGGGATGATGCATACCTCTTAAATAATTGCAAACAAGAGGTGCTGTTGCTTTATTGCTGCCATTTTAAGACTGTTGCTTGCAAATGTGCACAGCATTTCTGTATTGTCAGGGGTTAATTCATGATTTCTCATTCCTGCCTTCAAAAATGCAGTAATACTAATGTTATTACTTCATCTTCTGAAAGAACACTGAAATAACTATGAAAACGCTTTTTGCATTTGTGATTTTATGATCACTCTAAATACCTGCATTATTTCTGAGTAAATATAATTAGAAGTATGTAATGGAGTCTTGTTAGGGAAAAAAACCCTGCTGCTTTTTTTTTCTGTATTCTACATTGTCATCTTCTCTCTCTTCTTACCCTGCACCCCTGAAACTACCTTCTCTTGTATGTGGAAGAAAGATTTGGCAAATCTTTGCCTTTGAGAGTTATTTGCAGAGGAATCTTCAATGTCTTTCTTTAGAGATCAGAGATGACTACATGCTGGACCATCAAAAGCCATCAGAACATGCTTGCAGGTGAGCAATGATATATCATCTTGCTGGGAATAATTCAGTAATTCATATTTTCTATACATCTTTACTTGGCTTGTATAGAGCCTGCTTTTAATACTGGAACTGGCAAAGACACTGGGCCCATGTGTCTCTAAAATGTCAGTTTGTGGTGAGACAGGGAAAAGTTTTTGTGGTCAGCAAATATTAAGTGGTGTTAAACCATATTCTACACTGCTTCTGTCCAAAGGTAGTAAAGCATCCTCTGAGATCTGTGTGAATTTCCATTTAGGTTGGATAACTATTGCAAAACTACCAATGCATTTCAAACCGCTTTGATTCAGTGATGCTTTTAAGAACATAAAAGCAGTTACCTACATTAACACAGGCAGGAAATTCAACAGGGGAGGTGAGATAATAACCCACAGAGCATCTTGTTGCAGTCCTTGCATCTGGTTCTCTGAAGACTTACAAAGACATCTGTAAAATGCCGAATAGAGATATGAATGCTTCGGAAATGCTCTTTTCTGTTTTCAAGACACCATCATCCTAAATTTCCTGGACACATGTTCTGTTTGTCCTGATGGCAGAATTTCAAAAAATGATTGACTGAATCTGTTACTGAAGAGTGTGCCCAAGGGGAAAATGCAGCTCAGTCTTTTCTGTTGGATTTTGTTCATTGTCTTCTATATGTTTTTACGTAGTAATTGCTCAAATTAATTAAAAACTGTGGCCTTATTTCAAAAAAAGCATTTTTGAAGTTTTAGCAACAATATGTGTTTGTAACATAGTACAGATGTAGGATCCTAAACACACATTCTAGTTTCTTTCTGTTGTGCAACTGTGGCCTGGGCTGTGTTAGTAAGAGTGAAGCTGGTGCTCTTCTCACCCTTCCCATCTGTTCAGGGCTTGCAAGATGTGGAGTTCTGCATCCAGCTTGGAGCTGAGGAGGGAGCTTGAGCTGGGCACACAAGGGAGGGTGGAGAGCAGTCCCTGTGCCCAAGGCAGACAGAGTTGGGGTTATTTAGCCTGGAGAAGAGAAGGCTCTGGGGAGACCTTACTGTGGCTTTTCAGTACCTCAGAGAAGCCCACAAGAATGTGAGGGCAGACTTTGATGTTGCGTGTTCCAATAGGACAAGGGGGAATGGTTTTAAACTGAAAGAGGTTGATTTAGACTAGATACAAAGATATTTTGTGCAATGAGGATGGTAAAACACAGGAACAAGGAGATACCCTGTCCCTGGAAATATTCAGTGACAGGTTGGACGAGGTTCTGAGCAACCTGATCTAGATGAAGATGTCCCTGCTGGTTGAAAGGGGATTGGATGAGATGAGCTTTAAAGGTCCCTTCCAACCCAAACCATTCTATGATGCTGTGATAAATGTTGATTCTGGGAGTCTATTATTCTACAAACTGGTCTGAAAGGATTTAGCTCTAAAACTTAAATACAACACAAAACTCTGCTAACAAGGATAGCTGGGATTTGTTACCATTCTTTCTTGGATGACATGAAGCAGAATAGTGGTTTCCAGTTGAGTATTCTCCTGAACTTAGGGCATCTTGGAGTGCTTTAAGGCATCGGAGAATGGTCAGAATCATGTTAAGTGTGCACTTTAGTGTGTTAAACTCAATGCCTTTGGGACTTTATTCTGCTGTAGTTGGGTCAGACAAGGCCTCATGGCTGGTCCAAAGTATTTGAAAGAAATGACAATCCCATCGAAAAGCTCTTGTGGTTTGCTTTTTTTTTTTTTTTTAAGCAGTCCCTTCCATTTACCTGATTCACTGGGGTCACTGCTTTGAAAGCAACTTTGTTTTATTAGACTGAATTAATAATAGTGTTGCTTGTTGCTATGTTTAAAAAAGTCTGATTTATAGTAATGGAACGATCATCTGATTCTGGATAGCTTAAAAATAGATGTGGATGGCTGATTCTATTGTAGCAATATAACGTCAAAACATATTAGTTGAAGAAAGGACAGATAATGTAAAATGTTAACTGCATCTTGTAAAACTCTCTTGGTGAAACTCTGATGCCTTTTTCAGCACAAGCTCAGTTTAGCTTAATGTTTTGTGCTCTAAAATGCAAAGATGTTCAAGATGACTAACTTACTAAGTAGCATGTCCTGTTGTGCTGGCTCTGCCAGGGAAGAGTTGAATGTGGCAAAAATGATCACCAGCAGTCTTGCAAAAGAAATTTTGTAAACTAGATATAGTCAACTTCTGAAGTCTCCCAGAAAGAGTATCCACAATATAAATAATCTTACTAGATTGCTATCAACTTCTTCTGGGTAGATGGGTTTTGGGACTATGGAGAGGGTCCATTGTATTTTGATAAGTGGCTTAAAAAGGCGTAAGAAATTGGAATAAAACTGAAAAACCATATCAAAATTTCATGAAGCAAAATGAGGTTATAAAGGAGTTTGGAAATATTCTAATTCTTCCAAACCTTCATTAAAGTGCCTGCTAGCTGCTTTGAAAATTCTGGCGTTAGCAAAGGAGACGTAGCCATTAAGCTATGAACAAAGCTGTGTTATTTCACTTTATGTTTCTACAAATAACAAAGCTACACAACAGCTTGCTGAAAGGGTTAGTACTTTAATGATTCACATAATATTAGTAAATTTACCTTGAGTTGTACTTTTTTCAGGAATGCTGTATATTATTATGCAGGTAGAGTAGTAAGGGTTTATAAGGCAATATATGTTTGCTAATTAGTTACTAATAAAAACCTCAATAGTTTGGGGGAGAATATTATCTAATAATGAGCCATAATTTTAGAACATAAATATTCATTTCTTATTGTTGTGGTTTTGTTGGTTTGGGGTTTTTTTTAGCTCTAGACTTTGTCTATTAAATTCACGATATCTGTAGAGGCTCAAAGGAAATCTAAGGGGCTCTGAAAAGCTACCCAACTAATGAGAAGTAAATGAGAACAATCCTTTGGAAATTGGGCTATGTTTGGTGGAGAGAAAACTATCCTGGGAGGGATTGGAAATAAGTTTGTTTTAAAATTTCCTGTACATACCATCTGTTTATGCATAAAAATTTTTCTTTACCTAATTTTGCAAAAACTTCTTAGCTTCCCTGGCTCCTGCTCTTAATAGCCAGCAGTGTATGCTACCAGAAGTGGGACTGTTACATTAATATCCTGTGGCAGTGTGTAGATTTAAAAGATGGAATACATTGTTAACTGGAAATGCTGCTTAGAAGTTTTTCTCAAAGGACAGATTTTGCTACAAGTTATTGTACAGTTGTAAGGAAGTTAAGTGAAAGTTAAAAACTAGAAAGGAGAGTAAATTTTCTACCTACACTCTAGCAGCTTTCATGCTTTTTTTATTATTTATACCCCATGAATATTCCAACGGAAGTAAAGCCTGCTTGTGAGTATACAGGTGGGAAAAGGAGATGTTAGAAGAAAGATTATTTTATGCACTGTCTCATGATTATAATTATTCAAAGGTCAAGATTTTCACATAGAATGTAATGGATTTCAACAAAAATTTAAAACTCAACCAACTAATAAGTAAAAATTAACACAGAGGTAATAATCAGATGGCAAACAAATCCTAAGAGCTGCTTTTTTGAAAAAAATAATATTAAGGAGCTTGAAAATGTGATCAGGGTGTCTGGTTCAAGAGTTTTCAAGAGTACTGTTGACACAGTTTCCATCAGGAGTGTTTGTTTACTGTGGAAATGCTTTGTAAAAATAAATAATCATAAAGAACTGATATTTTTGCTCTTTATGCTGCAACTACACTGTAGCTGTGTTGGTATTTAACTCGGGACTGATACAGTTTATCTTATCAGCCAGTTCGTTCTTTCGAGGTCAGAGCCCATGAGCTGATGTGCAGCCAAGCGATGCCTGTGGCCTCAACACTTGCTCATGAAGGGAGAATGAGCTGTTGGAAATGTCACCCCTCCGAGATGGCTGAGGAAACGGAAAGCCCGGGAGGGGAGCTGAACCCTTGCTGCTGTGAGGTACTGTTGGGTCATCTCAAATTAGGGCATTCCAAACTTTCAGAACTCCAAAACAATATGGTCTGTCTGTCCAAAATATTAGTTGTTTTCTATATTCCATTTTTGGCAAGGGTTGTAGGGGCTAGAACTTCTGTGACTAATGCCATATAAAATGAACTCATTTTTGGTTTTAAAAAATCTCATTACTTTAAAAGGATGTTTGGGACTTGTGCACATCATTGTTTTCAGTCCTTCAAGAAATACAGTTGGACTGAAAATTCTACTGTCCAGTGTGCCAGTGTCCTGACTAACAAACCTTTGTTTGCTTTGAAGTAAGAGATTTGATCAAAAGAAGTCCAAAGGTTCCTTTCAACCTTAAAATTATTCTCTGATTTTTGCTGTTGTTTGGATACACTAACTGGAAGAAATGCTTGCTATAATAATCTGTAGCATCTCAGGGACTTACACGCTTTTTGAGAGGCATTTAACATCTATCAACAAGCACAAATTACTTACCAGGGCCTTTTACCCAGTAATGAAAACATTTCTTTGAGAATTCTAAAGCCAGTTCAAAAAAATTCAAACCAGTTCTGCCACAGATCATCATCTCAGATCATTAACTTGCTTAATCATGGGCTTCATGAAGAATTCTGCACCTCTCTCTCTAATGCTTTTTCACTACCTGTGAGCATCCAGATGAAGTTACTCATGAATGATCATCCAGCAGCCAGACAGATATGGAAAAAGGGCTTTTTGAAAATGATCATGTCATTTGTTTAGGGATAGAAACAGGCTTATGGCTCTTTGCATTATTCCGCACCGCACTATTTTAATTTCTCTGTCAGATGAGTCCAGGAGGGCTGTCATGAGCAGCTGCATCATACAAGATAGTCCCCTTATTAAGCTGCTCTGTGATGCAAAGGCACTGCTTAGAGGGATTCGCTTGTACAAAACATGCTGTGTGGGTTGCTCCCTTTCCATGCTGTGCAGAAGGGCATGTTCTTTGCCTAATGCCTCATCTAATGACTGTGTGAGTGAGGCTGCTGTGCCCAGCTCTTGGGGAATCCTTCAGGAGGAATGTCTGGTCATGAATTTCAAAGCTGGGGGCTACTATATGGTACTGCAGTGGTGCAAAGTAATGGGTAATGTTTACACAGTGCTACCAGCACGACTGAAAGTCGTGTTCCTGGGTGTGAGAATGAGAAATAACCAACAGAGAGGAGAACAGGTAATCCTCTGCTAAGCTGTCATTTGTCTGTTGAGAAACTTGCTAAAACTTAAATTATCTTTAAGAGACTCTGTAAAAACAGATGGTGCTATAAATTACTTTCTTTAGATGAAGTGAGAGGAATACTGCACATTTCAAATCTCTTGGCACCTCCAAGGGTACCAAGCACTTGTTTCTGTATTACAATGGTACAAAGACCACACTTTTATGCTTTAGGGGGTTTTTTAAGTTATGCTTCTCTCTTTGGAAGGTTGATATACAAAACCAGGAAAAAATCTTCTAAGCTGCACCATGGTTTTATATTAGATATGTAGTTTAATGCTGCAGGCAAGAAAGAATGAAGGTAAAATAACTTAGGTTTTAATGGTTAGTTATTTTGTGTCACTTCTGCAAGGCTACACCGGGAGTCGAGGAAAACTGTTCAGGTATAAACTTTTGGAAGCAGCTCCTGTAGAAAGAGATCTAGTTGGTATCTGACACTGTTCAAAAAGGAAGAAAGAAATTAGCACTGGTGAAACACTGATTGCATATGTTCCTACTGCATGGCACATTGGGGTGTGCAAATTTTCATAAAGGATATTCAGACACACAATGAAAATAGAAAAAGGTGGTTTTCATTTCTGAATGTGTGGAGTGATTCTAGAAAAAGAATTTGTGAATTAAGTTTATTGCTATGTAACAATGTGGTTGTGAAATCCCTGTGCCTTATGTTATAAAATATAAGGTTGGTTGTAGACTCAAAGACTTTTTTTCCCATTAACTGACAAATATTTGTTTTATTTTTTCAACATACAATTTTTGTGAAACTTGAAATCTACAGGGAACAATTTTTCAAGGAAAATCACATTTATTCAAGAATCCTTAGTTTCTAGTTACTTTTGCTCATTTTCCTATTTTGAGAAGCACTACAAAAGGGAACACAGAGTTTCAGAATCAACTGGATATGCAGTCCTTTCCAGAGTATAAACCCAGGCACCTTCTTGTCTGATACCATCAGTCAAACTCACATTTTCCTTTAGGAAAGCATTTCCATTATCCCCATTTTCAGAGGTAGGTTTTTGATCCAGAATGACACCTGCTTGTTTTCCAGTGGGCAATACCCACCACAAGTGTCCTTTTCCAGAGCAATGTTGAGCCCTCATTGCATGGGAAGGGAGCAAATGGTTCCTTTTGCTCAAGCAAAGGGCACTTGCTCCTAGGGCACTTAGTTGAATAACTGAGTCCTCCTCTGCCTCAACCAGAGGATGCCCTTCTTGCCTTAAATGCCAGTGTGACAGTTTGGACCTGGCTCTCTGCCAGATGTTCAAAGTCACAGTAGCAGCTCCCTCTTCCCCCTCCCTTCTCTCTTTAGGGCAAAGAAAAAAAAAACTATAAAAATTAAAGAACTCAAAGTCAAACTACTTATATAAAAATATATATATTTATGTATATTACAATTATATACAGTTAAGATGCTATGTACACAGTAAAAGGG
>JAYRBT010000177.1:6183043-6202474 GCA_036023395.1 Myiotriccus ornatus | reverse complement strand
ATTCCAACCACAGTCAGCAGGGGGCGCCGTCGGGTCACTGGAGATTCAAAACTTGTAATGTCCTGTATCAGCCACCGGGTGGCGCTGTTGGACCACCAGAGATGTAGGACTTGTAATGTCCGACTCCAGTCACCAGGTGGCGCTGTGGGGTCCCTGGTCACGGCCATGTGGAGTGGGGAAAAAAACAATACCCTCCAGGTAGGTCCGAGGAGGGGAGAAAAAAACAACAAAAAAACTCGGTTCCTCCTCCCTTCCCACACCGGGAAAGGAGAGAGAGAATGGGGGGGAAGGGTGAAGAAGAAAACAGCAACAAAACAGAAACAGTTCTCCCAGTGGAAGAAAAACCCACGAACCTCAGATGGCCAGGACCTCGCTTCAAGCAGCCAGCAACAGCTGAGCAGAGAGCAGCAGCAAAAACTCCCCTCCGCCAGGAAGAAAGAGAAAAAAAAAAAAAACAAACCAGGCAGCGTTTGCAGTTTGCAGATCCTCCGCTCACCGGCACACACCAGCCTCTCCTCCTCCCCTGAGTTCCAGCACTACCCCTGTAGCTCCCCCCACTCCTCCCCTTCGTTGCCCAGGAGACGAGAGAAAAAACGTAAAGTGCAAGTTCTTATCTGCCTTGTCTCCTAGGAGACTAATGTCCGGCCATCAGCCATGAGCTAGGTCTTTTTGTGTTGTAAAGCACTACTTGCCATGAAGGGGGAAGGGAGAAAATTCTCTACCTGGCTTACAAGGGCTTAGCTAAAACCAGGACAGGGCTTTTTAAAAATCCCCTTAGTTTTGTCCATATGCTATCAGATTCTCCCTAAAATGCTAAGAGCTTTGCATACTTGTCTCTCTGGCTTCTGCAGTGACATTTTTGGCCTAGGATTTAGCTTTTAAAGAATACTCTTTTGAGGACTAAGCCTTGATGTCTTGCCAAGATTTTTTAATTAAAGCTCTTTTCATCAAATGTGTGTGTTTTCTTAAAAAAAATAATATGGCAAAACAATGACTACAAAATTATATGGGTGTATTACAGTTTAAATGTATGATTCCTTTCTATGCACTTGAATTTTAATTTTATGGTTTTCTCTTACCCCATAAGTTCCCCACTGTGGCTTAATTGTTACTGGCAGTGAAAATCTGCAATAATCTCAAAGACATATGGTTCCTTCTGTTTTATTAACTTTAAGCAGATAGGAGCAGATCTATTACAACATACCTATTTCTTAAATACTTGCAATCTCCAAAAACATTAGTTGTGTCTTACAGGAACGGTCCAACCTTTTGTTCACAAACTGCTTAGCTTTCTTAATGTTTGGGTAAAAAACTTTTAAATCTTGTTTCTGGTATAAGCTGTAAAAATAACCTGATAGTAAAACCACATGGAGTTGGAGAGCTAAAGTGAGAGTAGGTAAAGGCCCAGGAGGAATCTTACTGCTCATCTTTCTGTAAGATAGGAAGAAAAAAGAGCCTCATTTGTTCCTTCTTGCTGAAGGACCTGGACTCCAGCAGAGTCACTTTGAATGGTGCAAAAAAAAAAAAATAAAAAAAATTGCAAGAATATTGAGTGCAACACTAATAGGCTTTTGATTGTGGCATTCCCTTATAATTTTAAGGGTCTCTAAAGGACTTGTGCTTTCGCAAATGTTCCAGGCTGGGAATGTTTAAACTCTGTGATTGCTTGTAGTTATCTCCCTGAATGAAGCACCAACTTGCATGATGGCCCCAAGCTTGAGGAGAGGCCAGGCCAGCTGAATATATGGTCTGTGTGAAAGGATTAAATGCCATAATTAAAGAAGAATGTGAATGCATGGCAGATACTTTGTCTGCCAATCCTTGCTAACTTGAGTTTAGGTTCCAAAAATGACAGTGGGAATTTTTCACTGCAGACCCAGCAATAAGTGAAAAACAGACTGTCAAGTAGCCCTGGACTAAACCAATTACCTTTACTTAACCTGGCATATGTATAACAGAGGCTACTTTTTCTTCATCCTTAGGACTCTTTTGCAAAATCCATCCTGTGTCACTCTCCTGTGTCTGCATTTTAGCTGGAATACCAGTACATACTGATATGTTCTATAAATAAATAAAATACACACAGATATGACTGAATATCCAGTGGAAACCATTATGGTGAGTAAGAGTCACTGTTTCGTAACCATTTTTTCAGCATAACATAGATACTTATCAACATAAAACCCTACTTTGGGTTTTGTGAGTTATTAGTAATTAAATAAACATGGGCTTCTGTTGCTAGAAGAATTAAGTACCAATACTGTTATTGTTAAATAGAAATAGATACTTAAATGAGCATCATATTTTTATGTATATTTTTTAAACACTCTGATTTTTTCCTAAGAGTGTTGCAAAGCTCTTAAGAATAATAAAGCATTTTAAAGGTCTTCAACATTTGGCAAGGAGTATTCATTATTCATAGAAGTAATATAAATAAATAATATTGAATGGCAGCAGATAGTTGTATTTTACCTGTAAAATACTGTGTTAATGGGGACTGCTGTTAGCACTCATCATGAAAACAAGCCTGTTTACTTGAGATGTGAATTAAAAAATAGGGGGAAATGTTCTGAATTAAAGCAGAATCAAAATCTTTTGACTTATTGGGGGAACAGGATTTTTCTTTGGAGAAAAAAAATCAAAAACCAGAAAGTAGACCTGTCATCAAGACAAGTGGTTTGATAGATCAAAGATTACTATTTTGTTCTAATCTAGTGTGTAATTGAAATTTCCTTATTTCTGTCTCTGTAGTACAGTTTGTTGTACATGAAGAATCCTTTAATCTTTGCTTTTCCCATATTTTAATTTGTATTAAGTGCAGAATCCCAAAAAACAATACAGTGCAAGCTCTGGAGGGGCCCTTTGGCTCTAGCACAAGACCTACTTGTTTATTGCTATTTAAGAACTGTCTAGGCAAATTTTAGAAAGTAAAATTTCTTTGAGCACTGTGGAAGTTCTTCTGAGTTTAAAATGTATTATTGGCATTATTCTAGGCAATATCTGTTTTTACCTTTTTAAAAACAAAGTCAGAAATGCGAGAAATTCTTCTCATTACAAGTAGGCAGTTTTTGATGGCTGCTCAGGTGTCTGTCTTCCAGCTTTGGCCCAAGAGAACCCCAGAGACTCCTAGTCATGTCTTCTAGGCCACTGAGGTATCTGCTGTGGGAGTAAGGGTGGTTGGTAATGTTTGTGCTTTAAAAAATTAGGTAAATGAATTGGTAGTAAAAAAAACTCATCTGTATTGTGAAACTAATGAGATGGAATGGAGGGAAAGGCACTATTGTGCACAGATTCAGCATAATTTGTTAATGCTTTAGGAGTCTGGACCACCAACTGTAACAATTTGTTGATGTTTTACAGGACTAAAACTTAGTCAGGAAGTGTTACTAGCGTAGCTGTTACCTGTGTTCACACACTCAGAACTTTGAAACACAGCAAAATAAATAAAATACGCAATACAATAGGAGAAAAGTAACAAAGCACAGATCTGCCTATTCAGCTACTTGCTGCTGTAAAAAGCAGATGGGGAGGACAATGTGTTGGATTACTTTATGTGTGCACAGACTCTGATGTAGTTTCCTTCATTTTTTCTGTTGTGTGTGTTTTGTTCTGATAGCACTACCTCTCAAATGCCATTTTGGTATCTGTCAACTGCCTTCTAATCCAATCACTGCTCTTGCATTGAAAGTATTACGAGAGACTTTCCTGTGCCTTAAATCAAATCAATGAGAGCTTGAAATTTTATTCCTTCCTTTTCTTCATTTGAAGTTGTAATGATTGTTTAGGGAAAGCGTATTTGAAAAGTGTGTGAAAAATAGCTTGGTTCAAACAGCAGGAAGGGATAGCATTTGTTTAGGAGCAGTTGAATCAGCACACAATGTTGATAAAGATGCCTAAAATTCATAGGTGTAGTGGTGAGAAAGAGTCTGTATTCTTTAGATTCTTTCTGTATTACTGTATACTTCTTATAGCTTTAAAGAAATACATAACAATATTTTTACTACTAATTTAGTTCTGTAAAATCAGTCACTGTTTTGAAACAAATGAAAGATTGATGAACATTTGTTAAAACGGGGCTTAATTTTACCCTCATTTGCCATTGTGTTTCCTGCTGATTGAGTTGTTGCATTGACTACAGTTCAGAGCATGGTTTGTTTCTAATTAGCATCAAACTGCTGTTTATTTTTGCACACCTGGTTTATCTCCTCTTTTTCCCCATACAGCTGGTAGGTTGAGGTGTCATTAGTGTCATACTTAGTGGACTGACTACACAACACTAGTAGTCCTTTGATATAAATCTTCAGAGGCTATTGTGATTTGGCAGTTGAAAAAGGATTAAGATAAAAAATTAGAACAAACAGGTCACACTTCTTGGTGTCATGGCTTGTACATTTATTCGTGTTTCAAAGGGAAATATAAATACTTCCATAGTTGTCAACTCTTACATTATGACATTCCCCTGGACATTTTTTGTTTCTGCCTCTCAAAGCAGCAATGACAGCGATTGTGTGCTCTGGATTGGAGTTAGCAAGTGCAAAAACATCGCTAACATTGACTACTGAGAGCAAGAAATACAATCCACTGCACATCCTAGATAAGCCCATTCAGTACCTCACCTGGCAGAACTGCTCTACTGGAAAAAGGCAAGCCAGGTAATGATGTACAACTCACCCAAGTTACACTGATCCTGGACTGTGGGAGTTGATCTGGGATAACAGCAATATCCAGTATAATTACAGGCCACCTGAGGGTTGAAATGAGATTTTCATACTGTACTTGCCTCTCTTTTGCAGTCTTCAGCCTGTGGTTCCATCGGCAAATAAGTACAGGTAAGGAAATGGAGCAGCTGGGCCTCCCTGTGCAGCGGAGAGTGTGGGAGAGAACCCACAAGAATGAGGGGAGCAGCTTCTTCAGGGTTAAGGAAGTGTCTGGAGTAGCAGGAGTCTACACAGGAGGGACAGACTTAGCCAAATAAAAAAGTAATAAAAATACTAGCACTTAAAAGGATATGGAATTGTTCTTAAACAAAAGTAAATATCTTACAGGCAGGATGGGGACTATCCAAGGATGTCAAACCGGAAAAACGGAATTAACCTGATTATCAAAACACTTCAGAAAACAAAATCAGAAAGTGTCATTGTTAAAGAGAAGAATAAGGGGACTGTAAGAAGCAAGAAAATATCCTACCAAGAGAAGAACCTGTGTTTCAAAGGGGAAAGATACAATGGCTGGTAGACTCTAGCAGGTTAAATGTAAAAGCACAAGACAGGGGAGGGAAAAAGATGATTAATAAAATTTTTTTTTTTCAAATATATCAGAATCAGGAAGCTAGAAAGTAACACTGGTCGATGATCAAGGTGTAGAAGGAACACTCCGGGAAAATAAGCCCACAGCAGAAACTTAACCTTCAATTTTGCGTCTGTGTTCTTCGCCCAATAATCAGGCTGTAATCAGGCTGTAGAAACTTTTGCAAAAAGACGGCATAAATTCTGAAAGCTTACACAGCTTTCAAAAACAGATCAAAGAAGTTAATGGATGAGGAACTCTTTGAAGGCTAAATACAAATATGTTCTCTATCTCAAAAGTTGCCCGAGCTACACATCACAGGATGCTGGGAGAATGCATTGCAATGTTACTTAGTTTTCTTGTGTGAAAGAGCATCCTCTTACTGCCTTGTTCTCCTCTCCCTTTCCTGAGAGCACTGCAAAGCTTTACTTAGTGATTCAGCTACAGCAGGATCTCAGAAAACTGGAACAGGGTCAGGATTTGAAGTATCAGTGTTATTTAGCATGAAGCGGTTTGCTGTGTACTCTTCTCACATGCATGTCTTTCAGAGCTGCTGTGGTACTGCTGATGAGGCAGCAAATGCCGTGGGGTGGAGAAGGATGTATCAGGAGAGCAGTAGCAGAAGTGGAAGGGCATCAGTTTGGAAAAGGGGGAATTTTGGGGAGCTGTCTGACAGCCCCCAAAGAAAGTGTTCAGTGTTCAGTTCTCAGTCAATTTTCTAAAAACTTGAAAAAAACCCAGTATAGACTCACTTGGGTATAGACTCAATGATGGATGGGCTCTGATCTGAACATGCTTCTATTTTGTTACTTCTTGGTAGTAAAGGCACAGCAGTTACTTGTCACAGGTGCAGTTCCTCCTCATTAGCAGTGGGAAGGGGAAGTTGCTGACTGCCAAGGGCTTGATCACACATTGCCAAGCAACATATGGAAAAGCTGTGCTTTCTCTATCATCACCTCTGCTGCAAATGAGATTATGGCAGTGTGGTATATGGCCTAATGGAGTTAGAAAAAGTGACATTAGTTTAGCTTATTGATAAATTAGTGGAAAAGTCTGGAGTGAAACTTGAGATTCTCCTTTTTTGACAGTATTTCACACTACTTTGTTAGACTGGACAGAAGTTCACATACCTATTTTAGGACAGATTACGTATCAACTATCTGATTGAAATTTCCTAGAATTTATTCACGTTAGTCATTTTAGCTGTAGAAGAAGTTACAGAAACTGAGCAAACTAATTTTGTTCATGACTAAAGTAATACTTTACTATATTTCCAAATAAATGTCGTACTGCTTAACACCAGAATCATTCTGCTTAGGAATTTTGTACATAGGTAACCTAAACTAAAATCTGGTACCTATTGCCTTACTCTTTGCCACTTATTACATATCTTGTGTCTTAGATGACAAGCTTTGTAGAAGGCAGGGACCAGAGAATGTTAGAAATGGTGGACTCTTTTCTGCTTGTTACATGCTGTACATGTCTGTATTTATTTAGCTTTCCTATTTGTGTCTTGATAATGTACATTACAGAAGCAAACAGGATATTGAACTCTTACTATCACCTTCTGCTCTCAGTTATGAGCAGGCCAGGTGGTTCCTTGTCTCTTTTCATGGTCCTGCAGCATCACGTGGGCTGTCCTGGGATCTAATTTGAATTTTGCTTATCAGTGTGAGAGATGCTGTGAGCACCATCCTTGGGATGAGGAGACTTCAGATTTGTGATAATGCAGGCACTGATAACACCAATACAAACAGATATTGTGCCTGGATGGTGGAGGTGCTTCTCAACAGTGAAGTGAACTGGCAGTACTCTCTTATAAGAAGGAAGAGATGAACAACACAAGGAAACAGGGCAGGGGTTGAAGAGGATATTTCCTTGTCTTTAGGGAGGGAAACCGCTCAGGGCAGGGAACTAAAAGCACAGTTATCTTGTGACTGGGGCTTGTTTAGCCTGGATTTTAGTCTAAGGAAGATAAACTATTTTTCTATTGCATGATACCTCCCTTGCAGAACAATAGGATGTGAACATTGACCTGGTAGAGAGGTACAACATCCAGGCCAAAATCTATGGGACAGAAGTTCAAATTTGTGATGTTTCAGAGAGGGTTGAGTAGGACTTAAGTGAATACATTCAGATACTTTTTGAAAGAAAATATTTTTTGTTATCTCATGTATTAATTTGCATTTTTCAGCTAGTTTATGGTTCATTATGGATATACTTTAGTTATTGTCTCCATCCATTACTGATGGAAATCTTTTATAGACAGAAAATAAAAGAAAAACAACTGGTGCTATTGGTACTTTTCCAATTTCAGCTTGCAGAAAGTGACTCTTAAATCACCAGCAAATCTTGCCAACCCAAGACCTTTCATTTAATGTGGATATTACAGAAATTTGTCTAAGATAGTTTAAGAACACGATTAATTTTTGTTGATTGTTAATTTTGAAGCAAGGAGGTTATGGAATTGAACTGTTTGGCTTCTTGGGAAAGAGGCATTTGCAACTGATTATTTGCCACTTGCCACAGATATTTTTAAACTTTTGAAAATGGAAATCAAAAAGGTTTAAGGTAATATTTGGTATTTGCTCAAGAAGGCATACCTTCTTGCTAACTTTTGGACGTCGATATTGTGATCTTCTCCAACTTCGTGCCAGTCAAACTTAATTACTTTTAGTGGCACTGCATCAGCCTTATGTCAATGTAACTGCTTACAAATTTGAAAACACATTTTCAAAGGTATTCTTGCCTGCCTTTTATAATTGCCTTTCAACTGGGAGATGGCAACATTTGAAATGTTAACAGGTTTGTTATGTGTCTGTAGTACTTCAAGTTGAAGGCTGGGAATTGTAAATGAAACTCTGCTGCTGAGCTCTTTCCTAGTGTTTTTTTTTTTGTTGTTGGAAAGGGACTAAATGAGGAAAATATACAGGTTTAATCTGTTCATTTGACAGTTGCCCTCTGGTATTTGAGCTGCATAATGGGAATGTTTTTTAGTTATATGCTTTTATATATATATCTCCAAGAGAAAGGATGATATTTTAATACCTATTAAACTTGTTCTGGGTATCTGACCCTATGAAATTAAATATTGGAAATCATATAGTGGAACTTCTTACTTCACATTGAATTCAATGCTTAATCCAACATGAATGTTCTGCATCACCTGCTAATGTAAGGAAATCATTATTCTCTGTGTCACAGTGTATTGAAGTGCAGAAGGACCTAAGGCACAAACTCTCAAAGTTATTTAGAGATCTGTGCAGGGTAGGGAATTTTCTGCATTGTACTGATCATGTTGGCCAGGCAGGTTTGAGCCAGGAGCACCAACTAGGGAGCCTAGAGATATTTTTCTTGCTTTTATCAGGTTAATACTGGCAGCTGCAGCTCAATAAGTGACTTTATGGCAGTCAGTTCCTATGTATTCAACCCCTGGTAATTTCTTTCTGAAATCCATGTCCAATATTGTCTTCTACACCTCAGTAACTGCAAATTGAGAAGAAAGAATGGACTCAAATAAAGCTATTCTTTCAACTCATCTGTTACTGTCTCATTTGAGTCCTGGTTGCTGTCTGAGCAGCCATTGACAGTCTGCTTCAGTGCAGCTTCAAATAGATTAGTATAAATCAATGCCAAAAATGGTTCTGCCTAATTTGGCTCAGTACAGGGATGGACCTGGGGCTTTCATAAAATCAGTTCTGGTTGATGCAGTTGTAGAAACTGTTCTTACTGCCTTTCAGTCAGCAGTTCCTGCAGGTCTTTTTGTTGCTCTGTTCAGTCTCCAAAGATGTAAATGGGAGGGACTCTGGCTTCTGGGCTCTTTGTGGCATCCAGGTGTGGTTAGAGGGGCACCTTATAATTACTAATATGGATGGGTGCCAAAGTGGTTGGCAAACTTGGGCATATTGAACAGTTATAAAATTAAACCTTCGCTTGACTAAGTTAGCATGAGTAGAGGTAAGCGCTCAAACAAGGTCATGAATGACAGAATTATCCACCTATGCAAACCATGGGTATTAATTATGCATTTTCAAATTAATATTTAATAAACGCCATTATTAAATATGGAATTCAAAACCTTAGCTAAGAAAACAGTACTTTCGTCACCTCCAGGCCCATTTGAAAGGAGTACATTATGAATGTTTGTTATGGAGGGAATTTTAAAAAATAAATTTTTTAGCAAACATTGCCTTGGTAGTGAATTTATGTAGATCTAAAAATCTTAGGAAGTGGGACTCTTGACCGGAGTAACTTTTATAATTCTGAACTTCCCTTGCTTGGAAATGAGATGATTAATGTTTTCTTTTTATAAAGATGACTAAATAATCCTCTATATTATTTTATTTTATCTGTTTCAAAACTATCTAGCTTCAAATTCAACTTCACTGTCTGCCTTCTTTCCACTAGCTCCTCCTTTCCACATCACAGCAGAGTCCTCGTCAAAGTAAGTCCATGCTACCTCAGGTGACCTGCCTTCTCCACCCTGTCTTCTCTTCACCTGAAACCCCACCAGTCTTCTTGCTTTCTGTGGCAAGTTATCCCCCATGCTCTCTCAGTCCAGGTCTCAGTTTGGTCTTATCCTTTGCCTTTACATGTCAGTAAGGATCCTTTCATCTCCTCCTCCTGCCTCTCTGTGCTGGTGTCTCTGCTCCAGCTCTGGGCAGACATCAGAGAATTTTCTGGGAAGGTTCTGCACCCACTGTAGGAATATCCTTGTTGTGAGAAAAGCAGGTAGTGCTAACGAGGTCTCCTGTAAACTCCATAGCCCCTATCTCCAAATTCTTCTCCAGGGGAACAGTTGGGACCCGATGGCATGTCTTGCTCCATGTAACCTGAATATGATTTAATTATATGATTGAAAGTGAGAAACCAAGCGTGCAGTTCGGATATATGCAATGGAATCTCATGCTTTATTTGTTTTTGTTTGGGTTTTGCACTGGGAGGAGGGTGACTTTAAATATCTTGGGCTGCCACAGAAGTACCATCTGTGGCTCCCTCTAGGTTTTGGGTCACTGGTCATTTTTGGTGGGGGAGGTCTATACTCAAGAAACGCACAACATTAATTTTTACCCTTTATAACACAAAACTCAGGAAAAAGTGGGGAGCTATACTGGTGACAAATACAAATGAATTGATGTTCAATAAGTTTTATTTGACAAAGACTTTGTCAGGGGCTTTCATAAAGATTGGAGAAGATGATTTTTTTCATCTGAAAGCAGGTGTAAGTGAAAGAACTTAAGTTTGGTTTAATTCCATTTCTTTCTAAAATAAATCATGAAAAAGTGAAGGCAAAACATGCAGTTACAACTCTATAACTGTATCAGTATGTGGCTTCTTAATGAGCAACCTGAGGAAGATCTTGCCTGTTGTTGAATGGTTTATACTTTTTTAATGTATTATGTATTTGACTTTTTGCTCCGTAAGGAGTTTGACAGATGGCTGAACTTGCATCAGGGGAATATACTGGTCTTAAATTACTCTAAAGATGGTACAATGACTAGGGATTTCTTTAAAATTCCCTGTATTCCAAATTTTATGAAAACCCAAACCTCTGTTATTTGAGATGTTTGCATTTGGGTCACAAGATGTTATTCATAAACTCACAAGTCATTTTTTTTCATTGCACAAACCAATCTTTAGTCCTGCAGAAGTAGTACCATGTGTGCTCTTATTGCCGTTTTATAGGAAGAAACGTGTTTTTAGCAAAGGGGAACTTTCTCCTTTTTTATGAAGAACCAACTCTTGAATCAGATGCTGGCACTTTGCCCAGTGCCTATGATCTCAGTGCAGCTTGCTGCATTGCCTTATCACTCATCTGTTTCTGAACTGATGGTGTTACATGGAGAAAACAGTGTGGTAATGACCTAAAAACATCTCTGCTGCAGTTCATTCAGGCTGTCCAGTGGGTGTCCATCTCTCGTGTGAAACACCCCATTGAAACAAGCTGTGCGTTTCCAGTGCTTCCCAGTGCTGGGCCCAAAGGGTGGCCAAGCTGGATAGATCAGCACAGGTGTGACAGCAGGGGACATGCTTAGAGATCTGAAATTTAGAACCCATTTCTCTAACTCTTACAGCCAGGTTTAAGTTAAGCTTCTGAGGTGTCTGCTAAGAAACTACTAGGCATATGTGCTGTCCGTAGGCTCAGATTGTTCCTTTGGGCTTTTTAGCAAGGGCTTTACTTCTGGATAATGTTTGAAAGCCTAAATACAGGATGAAATGCCCAACTTTATCCATAGGAAGTGCTCTCATATGGATTTTATTTTTTGTTTTACCTTTGTGAAGAACGTAGTTACAGAAGTTGAAGAAACCAATTTTCTTGTGTTGAGTTTTGTTATGGAGTTGCGTAAACCATCCACCATGCAAATTCTAAATACATTATACTAAGTGTTTCAAGGCAATTGACAATGTTCCAGTAATTTCCACTGCTGAAAGGGATCTGGGACATTTCTAATGTAGTTATTTTTCCTTCCAACTCGTGCATCATAACAACCCTCTTAGTGCTGGTTTTGGTCCATTCTCTTCCAATTTTAGAAAGATATGTCATACAGTAGTAGTTTATCAGATTTTTAGCTACCTGCCTGTACTGGGAAATCAAGTTTAGTCTGCTCACAGCAGGATGTTATTATTTCTTTCATTACCCTACATTAGTCTGTTGTCTTGTGATAATTATAGTAACAAAGATTTCCTACTATCTGTTTGAGGAACACTACCAGAATATATAAGCATATATAAGAAATTTTCTCTAAATCAAACTTCTCCTGTTTTCTGTACAGAGGATAAGGAGAATAGAGTTCAAATCAGCTGTTCTTATTTTTGTGATATTGAAATTTTGCTTTACTTGAAAATCATCAGCAGAGGAAAAGCTGCACTGCTGTGAAGAAAGTTATGGAGAAACAGCCCTGATGTTTGAAAAGTAGTTCCCAAAGCTTGTAAGTGATAAGTAAGGAGGTAACTTCTCAAGAAGGATGAATAACCATAAAGAAGACCTTTGATTTCTTTTTTTTTTTTTTGTACTAACATTTTTTTGTTGCTGATTTGTTGAAGACCACAAATTAGCAATATGTTTTCGTTAAATGTATTTTTTTCTTATTTGTAACAGTCCAAATAGCTGCACTCAGATTGGTTAGGCAGTCTTCAAAGCAATTTAAACATGTGCTACTCTTGCTGAGAAAGTTAAAATTAATAGCAGTTTATTAATAGAGTCCATATGCAAGTAGTTACAGTAAAGCACTGGCAGATCCCCATCAAGCTGAAGAAATGGGAAAAATGAAAACATGCTTTCAAATGTTTTATTTTGCTAAAGCTGTTTTGGATTTTTGCTTCTCTTTGAGATGCTAATCCAGAGCAAAAAATAAGTAGTAGATCCTGATTTTCCTCTCCCAAACAACCCTGTTGAACTATTCCTTAACCTGCAAAGGACACACTGGAAAAAGATTAAATCAGTTACAGAATAATATGTTACCCTCAGTAAGTACAGAGAGAATGAAGTTAAGCAGCAGATTATTAGCATCAGAAATAGGAGTGTGAAGTTTATTTTAGTGCATGTGCTGTATTTCTCTGTAATATCCACTGTGGTTGATTGATTAGGCCGAAGTCTATTGCTTTCACCTTAATCAGCTTTATCACCAAATAACAGAGTTGAGCGAACCGTCTATTTGCATGGTGCACAAATATCTGAATGTACCTACGGTGGTCTCTCTAGAAGAGGATAATTCCTAAGAAAGCACAGCCATATTTCTCAAGGTTAAAAGAGTTTTGTTGAATATGCTTTACTTTGCAGTCACAGGGCTGCCAGAAGTGGAGAGGTGAGATAGATGAGGAAGGCTGTCAAGACAAAATTTTGTAACATATTTGTCATCCTAAAATTACCTGTTAAAGGAAGGTACTTACAGGCCACTGTGAAAATGTATTTGAGTTCTTTAGCGATGCTTTACAAAGATGTTCTCATTATAAGCTTTTAGACTTTCAAAATTGTATGGAGTTTGTGAAACTTGAGGTAAACAAGCTGAATAGAATATATTACAACTTCTCTTGTATGAAGAAGCCTGGGAGTAAGATAAAGAAAACATGATTGGCAGAGTTTTTGTGCTCTTCCTCTACAAAACCTTAAAAAAAAAAAAAAAAAAAAAGCTGAGTGACTGAGTCACATTCAGTAGACTAGAAAGGTAATTTAATCTCCTTTGTACTCAAGTGCATGTATCAGTTACAATAGGTACTTCAGTAGGCTTCCGGGCTGGGGCAGAGCCAGACCTGTCGGTCACTGGCAGCACGAGAATATCCTAGTTCTGAGAGTTCTTCTGCAGCCCTTGGGAGTTCATCTATCTCTCTCTGCTACAAGGGATTTTGCCTCAGAAAACTGGAACAAAACTTGTAACTTCTTGCAAATACTTAAGTAATGCTTCCAGAATTGGTAAGTTCAAGGTTGAAATGCCTAGGAGCTGCTCTTAAATTCAGCAGACACCACACCACTGGCTTAATCTCTTCATGTGAGTAGTGATGAACTCTAGAAAATTATCTTCATAAGTACCAAATCTGTATACAAGAAAAATATAGCATTAAGGGAAAGGAAACAAGATTAATCTGTATGTAACATAATAACCATATATATACACATATTAGTGTGTGTGTGTAACATAATATAGACATCATAGAAATACAAGTGAAACTTGCGTTCCACAGCTAGGCTGGCATGAGTGCCCACCTGATGATATAAACATCAAATATTCCCATAACACTCCATGATTCTTCTAGGCCCATCAGGCTGTATCAGTTCAGGCATATCATGGGCATTGCTGACCCTGATGCTTCAACACAGAAGTGTGAGTAATCTTGGGCCCTAACCTGAATTACAGTAATAAAGTTGCTCATCAAGAAGATACAACAGTGTATCTGGTTCACTGCTCCTGAAGAATAATTTTTTATTGTTTTACAGACTCTTATCCAAACCTGGAGCAGAGTCCTTACTTCAAGGTACAGGTTTCTCCCCTCTTTACCTCCGATGTAGACAAAATACCTCATGGATTCAGCCTATCAGTCATCAAGTACATTTGGCACAAGTGGTTTTTTTAGAACAATAAAGCAAGTGAAGCATTGACCAAGCACTTCTGGGAGTCCTACCCAGAAGTTTCCTGAAGTTCAGTTTGTACTGCTACATATTAGCTTTCAACCCCTAAACCACCTGCAGAGCCAGGTCCTTAAAAATACAGAGACAATGCCCAACATTCTTGATAATTATTGTTGGGCTTCTAAAGAAAGACATTAGTTTCATGCAGTTATGTATGTATAAAAAATATTTTGAGCAGGTGTTGTGGACTGAAAGCAGGTGACTTGAAACCTACAGAATCATAATCTCCCTCCTGGAAAATGATTCAAACTTGCAAAGCTTCACTACGCATTTGGAATCTGGCGTATTTTCCTACTTCTGTGCTGGACACCTAACGTACCATAAGGTTCTAACACTTTGGCAAACTAGGTATCTGTTCTGTGTTATAATATGAACATGTAACACCATTCACTTTTCATTTTATTCTATCTATAAAAGAAAAAACTTTCTTAAAATTTCTATACTACTCTTTATCCTAATTCCTTCTCCTAAATGTGTTTCATAACATTTATGTGTAAATTATTCAGGAGACCATATTCTCTTTGGCCTCAGCTTTTAACAATAAAACCTTAAACTTCAGATAATGCCTCATCCTTTTGTCACTGAAGTCTAATATGTCTAAAAACAGGCTCAAATCCACTGTGCTGGTAAGAGACAGTGTCTTCCTTTGCATTCCTTAAGAATGTCTGTCTTATGGTTTTCAACAATGAGAAAACCCATAGGAAAACAGCTACACCAGATCACAAACCAACTGGTCTGCTCTGAGGGAAAGCAGGTTAAGCTCTGTTGGAGCCTTTTATAATCACACAAGCAGAGGATGGAAGAGAGGAGACTACTTGCTACCTCAAACAGGCTCCTCAGCCTAATATAAAGTCTCCAGAGGCAGAGTACAAAATGTGCCTTTTGCAAAGGGGACAGAAAGGGCTTGTTGATATAATCAGGGTTACAAAAACAAATGTGTTTTTCTTCGTATGTATTCCCCTGTTTACGCACTCGCAGTTGTCTGCCTTGCACAAATCATGTAATCACTGTAGCCTTGCAGGCATCAGATCAAGCCATCATCCACTAAGCATTAATGTCAAAAGCAATTCTATTTTGTGCTGCCCCATCACCAGGCAATCCCACTGCACTGATCACGATGTGTGATCACAGGCATGTGTGTTTGCTGTCCAGCTGTTACCTTGGTTTAGCAATATTTTGCAGTTTTCTCAGAAAAGTTTGAGATTTCATGTCAGGAAAAAGGGAAGGTTAATAGTAAAAGTATTCACAATCGTGAAAGGACAGTGTTAAAAACTGTAACTAAATATTCATGCCAGAGATGTTACTATCATCTAGGCTTTTAGAGTACTGCCTGAATGGGGGAAATGAATTCTCTTTCCATTTAACTGGGTGGCCAAATTTACTTGCTTCAGTGGGAATAGGATTAAACTCTTTGATAACAGAATTTCCTGAGGAAGGAAGGGATAGCATGGTCATGGACAAATCTAATAATTTTTCTGCTCTAATCATCTTATGCCTCAAAGAGGCACTTATACCCCAGGGGAGCTAATATTTACATAATTGTAATTTATTGGGTAAAGATTTTCCTAACGCAAAGAAACATCAAAGTGTTTGTCAGGTTCCAGAACAATTTTGAACTTCACATGGAAATAAAAGGTAAAGGAAACTATTCCTTTTGGACTAATTAGAGAGAAATGGCACACAGTATTTGAAATCATATGGCTGTTCGAGTATTTTTAATGGAATGCAATTAATATTTTGTGATGAACACTTATCAGTGCAGTTGCTGGGTACAATGTACATGGCTGGGGGGTTTTGCTGGAGTATCTGATTAAAATAATTGGTTATGTGTTTGAGCAGGATGTTTGTGTTAACTTTATAGGCAGGGAAGTGCTTACGTAAAAAAAATGCTTTCCCTAGCATTAAATTCTCTCTAAAGAACAGCACTGGGTATTGTAATTTCAGTAATTCTATTACAATATATGTATTCAGGTGAAATACTGATTGTTTATCAGTTACTTCAGGCTGTAATAACTCCAAATGTGCTTTTTAGTATCAAACTAAGGGCTTGTTTATTTAATACTTTCACACATTTTCTCTTCAAATGCTTGTTCTCCCTTTAGTTAGTCTTGGGCAAATATAATTCAAGGAATGTTAACTACTGATGGAGCTCTCTACTGCTTGTTGTATAATAATCTCAAGATGTTTTAAAGATATGAATTACTCAAGGTTAATTGATTAAGCTTACTACCAATCTGGGAATTACTGTGCTGTTTCTGAAGGCAGGGAAAAGCAGGAATGGAAACCTGGGTTTAGGAAATGGTACAAGATAGATCCTCAAATTCAACCACAGCAGTTGGCGTTCAACCATAGCTCATAACTTCAAAGTTTTTCAGGACCACTGAGAACATGACAAGGACCTCATGTTTTGTTATAATGAGAGGAAAGAAGGCAGTTGGGAAGTATCTTTTATTAGAGTAGTGGTGCAGTTGAGGAAGGGTTAGCTGAGAGTTCACGCAGCAGATGCACATGACAGAAAAGAGCAGGGGAACAGCTCGAGGAGGACTTAGGAGCAGCTTCCTAAACATGCTCTCAGCCTGAAGTGGTCTTCCTCCCGTGAAACCCCAGGAGGTGATCTCAGCTGTCCTGAAGTTTTAAGAGGAAGGCTAGAAGTTTTAAAACATAAGGCTTAGGCTTTTACTGTTTTTAATATTTGAATGAGAGAGAGGTTTGAGTTCAAGCTTCATTTTTCTATGGATTTAATACACAATATAACAATTGCTTAGGAGACTTGAACTTCTTATGGTGCAAAAGCAAGTAGGAAAAAACCCACATGGAATCACAGTTCAAAGATTTGAATTAAAAATAGGTTTGTTTCAACAAATTCTTATCTCTTGTCATTTATTGAATGTTTCAGTGTCAGAGAAGTGAATAGAAAAGTACTTTTTTTTGGCTTGTACGTTCAGACCTGATGGGGGTGATTTTTAAATTTGCTTTATACTGACATTTGCCCTAGAGACTTTACTGCTATTGATTAGTTTACACTCCAACCAGGCCAAAGCCCTGCCTGATCAAATGTTGAAGGGAGAGTTTTAGATAAAAGAGGTTCTATACAATTTCAGATTGAGAAATAATGGGAAAAATATATTTTCTCATATTTTGTGAGCAGAAAATGCTGGGTTTAATAGATTATAAATTTCAAATTGAGTACCCAAAGAAAATCAAAACCAAACTTTCTGTTGATAAGGTACTGTTCCCAAAAGACTTTTCCCAAGTTAAAGCAGCCATCCAATTTAAGATGATAAAAAAGTTGTGTTATTAATGGATAATTAATGGCTAATCACTACTTTGCTGCATGAGTTACTAGTGGAAGTTAAAAATTTCTACACATTTCCATCTCAGGTAAGGGTTTTGTAATTTTTTGTGTTTTGAGTGTTTTATCTTTTCTATAATTCACTAAGTTTTTGATTTGTTGTGTTTTGTTTTGTTTTTTTAAATCTTACTGATTTAATCATGGGCAATTCAAAACAGATTAAAGTAAAATACAAGTAAAGGGAATGCAAAAATTAGTAGTAAAGCTGTTGGAAGCAGCAAAGTAATAGTTCCACTTTTACTTTGCCACCCAGCCGTAATAAGGATTAGCACTTTTTAATGAGCACCTTGGAAGGAAGATCATGATTCAAGGACTCCTGGACCTTGGGACTGCGCTAGATCTCACATCCAGGTAGATGTGGAGGTGTGTGAGACTAGGATATACAGGACCCAGGTTTCCAGAAAAAGAATTTGACAAGGGTTTACAGTCTGTCTACGCTCAAAAGTTTCAGATTGTTCCTGGATCCTGTTGATCTGTTGAGATTTGCTACAGGAAATGAATTGGCTTTCATATGAAGTACTGCAGTGGTATTTGTCTTCACAATTCATAAGTAGCTAGATGATCAGGATAATTTCTCAAACCATGTATTTTTCTCTCTGGTCTAGTTTATTAATAAAAATAATAAAGTAGAGAAAATTTACCTCCTCATTGTGATAACATATTTGCTTTGCTTTGTTATTAATCCTCTCAATGAAATTCCTGCTTTATCTTTTAGTAATGGTAACAGTAATTGCTCTACCTGGTTTTATTTTCACTGAGGTTTGCAGTTAGTAGCAAGTTTTCAGTGATGCTCCAGGATTTTGTGAATTGGATGCTCTTCAATTACCTCATGTATGAAATGCAACACTTGAATTTTCCTGTTGCAGTTTATTGTAGTGGAAGATTTAAAAATAAATGTGTGACAGAAATAGGCCTGTAAGGCCTTTTTTAGGCCTTAAACAATCATATACTCTAATCAATAGGTCTCCTTCTATGAACTAGTCAGGGTCTTTGATGGCCTCTTATTATATAGCTGTTTTGTCAGACATTTATTTTCACATCTTCCGCTAGATTTTACTGCAAAGGAGGTTCAGGGATTGGGTTTAATGATAAAACCTTGAGGAAAGATTATTATCCTTAAATATAAACCATGTGGTGCAGTACTGTGGGATGTATTGCCTTGCTCCAATTTGTACTAGAAATTCCACTGGGAGGTTTACATACTATTTGTAAATGTTTTGGTAGTACATACTAAACAAATTCTCAAACGTGTGCTGCTTGAAGTCTGGCAGTTTTCTGTGGGGGCAGTCTAGGCTTCATTCCTGTGCTCCCCACCCGCCTTAATCTCTGCATCATTTGGGTCCTGCTAGCTGGGACATTGACTTTAAAATAATTGTGGCAAAATCTTCACTGGCAGAATCTTAATGTGACGTTTTTGCAATGCTTTTTGCTCCATCTGTATGACTGAGTTATGTTCAGGAAAATCGGGCAGAAACTAGAATTAAGGAAAGAGCCCCTGGGAAAAAAAAAACAAAAAAAAAACCACAGGACTTGCTCTCTTCTCTACTGCTCTCTAGCTAGTGCTAAAATGTCCTATTGCTGCCCGTAATGAGGACACAAACTAACAAAGTGTCAGTTTATGCGGTGCTTTATTCAGGGCCCGGGAATTCCTGCGGACTAGTGTCCCAAA
>JAYRBT010000177.1:6156081-6175584 GCA_036023395.1 Myiotriccus ornatus | reverse complement strand
TATTTGTGGGTATAGGATTGTTGGTTGGTTGTTTTACTTGGGGTTTTTTTTGTGTGTTTCTGTTATACACATATACCTTTTAATAAAGTGCTGTTAGTTTTCCTTTTCCATCAGTTGTTTTTTTCCTTCAATCGGAGCCTCTTAATTTTGGATTTATAATTGGAAGGAGTTTGGGTCTTTTTCTCATAACTCATCCTCAGCAAAGGACCCTTGTCTCATTTAAAATGGGACACAGTGGTATATGGTTGAAGAGATAGAACTGAAAAAATACATGGTGGCTGAACCCTGAGGGGGTTACAAAAACAGAATTGCAGGCTGAATGAAGGAAGCTTTTTTTAAAATTCTTAAATGCACTTCATTTTCGTCAGAAATTCCTGTATTTTGTTCCAACTCTTTGCCTAGCAGCATGGTGTTCTGACAGTAGCTAAACCTTGGAAGGATTTTCAATCCTCAAGAAGAAGAATGTAATTTCCTTTATTGATTTGGTTTTTAAATGAAATCATGACAAGTTGTGCACTATATCCTCACTTGCTAATAGTGCAGAGCTGGCCAGGGGACTGTCAAGCAGCCTGGGTAGTTTCCGGGTGTCTGGGAACTCAGCAGCCTCACGCTCCAGTGCTGCCCCTTCTGTGACTTTTACTGTCTCACAGGGTGAATGGCAAAAGCAGGCTGTGCTTAGTTCTTCACCAGCTGGTAAACCTGTAGTAACTTTTAGCTGTTAGTCCCTGTACAAACCCTAATCCTGCTCCCCTTGAGGGAAGAATCTGCCTGTCTCTCCATTAGGAGAAATTTATGCCGCTGTGTTATTAGCTTTCCTCCTCCCTCGTACTTTATGCTGAAGAGATAATAGAGTTCTGTATCATGAAATCTTCTTCCATTATTTATCAAACCAATCACATGCTGACATGGCTTTGCTTTTCCTTGTAGCAAGTCTTCCAAGCCAAAATCTAATAAATAGATTTTGTACAAATACTGTTGTATCCAGTGCTCTGTATCACTGGAGTGCACTCCTTGTAAAGTGTGTGCTCTGTGTGTGGACCTATGTACCTAACAAGTATATATAAGGTGTGTGTAAGTACAGTAAGAATTTCAAGGATAAACAAATTGCTGTGAATGAGTCATAGAATCATAGAAGCAACCAGGTTGGAAAAGACCTCCAAGATTATCAAGTCCAACCCTTGATCCAACACCGCCGTGGTTACCAGACCATGGTACTAAGTGTCACATCTAGTCATTCATAAGTGTTCAAAGGTGAACTCTTGTGAATATTCCATATATATGAGATGTGCAGCGATCCCAGCATGTGACAGATACTGAATATTCATGTGAAGTAACTTAATCATAATAAGGGTCTATTCAGTGAATGTCCTGGTATCATTGAATGCCACTGATTTTGATTTAAGTGAACTGTCTAGACAGTGGAGGGCCTAAATATCCTTACAGATTTGGGATTAGAAATTTAATTGCCAGGTTCCTGGATATGTTTTTTAAAAAAAGATTGACATTATTTAGGTCTAAACATAGATAGGTTATTTTTACATTTTAACTATGATACTTTTTTTGTACTTTGTATTAGGAATTTTATATTGAAATGTCAATAATGATATGGATTCGTAGCTGCCTGCAAAATGAGGTAAAATAAAAATCCAGGTTATCTTGAATTCAAGTGTTACAACACTTAATTTTTGACATTGATTGTACAAGCACAGAATCCATAACCCAGATTTAGAACACAGACATATAATCCAGTTTCTGCATGAACTTAAATCTTGGTGAAAGAAACACTGCAGAATAAGTTTAGACATATCTGAAGAGCATTTTAAAGCAGCAGGAGTGCAGACCAGTCTATGAGCACCTACTTTGAATGAGCTGAGAGAGAGAGCTGGAATGAAAGTTAACCCATTGTCGTGGAATCAGAGCTGTGGGAGCTTGGATCTGTGCACTTGGAGCATGTATTTCTGTGCCATCTGCTGAAGCTGGGTACCTTTGGTCTGTGTTATTAAAAAGTGTGCTTTTCTTCATAAATTGACTAAAAGTGAAGTTAGTGGAATCATCTTTGATGTACCAGCTTGGTGGTTTGAGCTTTAGTTTACTAAGTGAAATAACACCAGGTTCATCTGGAGATAATTCATCCCTCATCCACCACCTGCTGCAGGAGCATGTGCAGCGAGGGATGAAGGCACTTTCTGGTACAGCCATTGATGCTGTGTCCTTATGGCAAGGCAAATTCAAAAGACCACAAGTGGAAAAATGTATCCTGGTGTGTTTTGATAAAGGCATCCCTCAGGAGTAAGTCCTGTGCCTCAATAGCCTCCAGATGCCTGTTTAAGTGCATTCCAAGAAATGGTCATGGGACGTGGGTTTCCCCAAAAGAGGAAAAATAAGTGCTAGGAATGTAGGGACACTATAAGTTTAGATACTTGGAGAATTTGAAATTCAAACTGTGAGTTGATTGATGGAGGCAATTCATTCCAGGATTATGCAGAAGCTAGTGTGTTTTGACTAGGACCTCCAGTTGCCCATCTAAATCATGCAGCTTTATGCTTCATGACCCTTTGGAAAGCTTTAAAAGCTGAAGCTGGTCTTTGAAGTTGAATCTAAAAATCTCAAAGTCCTGGGAAACCTTTAGAATGAAATGTTAAAGCCTCCAAGTTCAAGGCTTTAAAATAAAAATGCTGTATTGATACCTAACTAAAGTAAAATTAAAAATTATTACTCCTCACGACTTTCCTGTATATGAGAACTCACCGTTAAAAAGCATATTTGACTTCTGGTAGCTACTCCAGAATTTCTAGCAGTAAGAAGCCATATGGACAGTACCTAGTTTTCAAATTAGAATCTCTTTTAAGTTATTCACTGTTATGTTTTCTAATTAATCACTCCATGATTTGTTTTTTTTTCAGACAGGCAACCTCGTAAGAGAGAAGTTTATGAATAGATTACATTTACCAAACCACAGGAGCGCTGTAGATCGTTGTGGTATTTAGAGCTAGGTTCTACTACTTAACTATTTCTTATTTTCTTTTAACAGGTTTTGTCACTTCTCTGGTTCAGAGTAGAAAAACTGACAATGTGAAACCTTACAATGGGATTTCAATTAATTGGAACTTTTCATTTTCAATACTTTTAATTCTAGTAAAATTGAAAATATTCCAGAGTCAGATCTTCTTATCAGAAAGTATATACTTCTCAGTAATAGGCTGTCAGAATTTGAAATCGTTTGTGTACTGAGGGAATATGCACTGGAAATAATCAACTAAACTGGTTTTGGCCTTGTGAAGCCACTCTGTCATTAAAATGCATTTCAAAACATGTAGGGATGTTTCACCAATGTGGCAGACAACATTGTTGGTACTGATATGTTCTGCAATCTCTTTGCTGAGTAGTAGCACATGTATCCAGATTTCATGCTCTGGAATTAGAATAGCAATCATTTCTGTTCAAAAGAGAAAAGGTGAGGGAACGATTGAAAGTAAACCCCTATTTAGCATAGTTAGGGAGCTCAGCTGTGTAATAGTATAATGATGTGTGATATGTGTAATATAGTAACTTGTAAAATATTCCATTCTCTCCTAGATCACTTCTTTCTCTATGCTAGAGTGTCATGTCACATCTTCCCTAGGTTTACTGAAAGTCTCTTTTCCCAAGTTATTTGTTATTGAAGTTAATCTAACTTCAGAGAAAAGAATTATTCAGAGGCAAAAGGCCCTCATTTTGACATGTTTTCTCTTAGCCTCAAAATCTCTATTTTCTGTTGTTCTGGAAATAAAAATCCCCTGTCATCTGCTGAAAGCAACCACCCAGTGGTGCTCTGTGGTCGGTATGATTTACTCTGCTGACTTGTGCAGAGCACTCTGGTGCTCACAGGTCATGGTGTAACAGGTTTCATGGTGGTTTTGTGGTGGAGGTCAGGAGCCATCTGGTCCTGTGGTGCAAGGATATCCTCTGGTTAGATTAAAATGCATTAAAATGTATTTGTAGTGTAGGGGAAGCCCTTGATAAAGCCAGACTCAAGCTTCTGAGAGAAAGCGTTAGCGTGATGTGCATTTTTACTTATCAGGGTGTATTAAGGTCTCCTGATCACAGAGACAGGTGGGATGAGAGAGCACACCCCCCTGAAGAGATGATGTATAAGCAGTACTTTGCGTAAGGGACAGTATTTGGACAGACATTTGCCTTAAAAGTAAACCAACCCAAACAAACAACCAAAAAGGACAAACAAAAAGCTTCTGCACATGTTAAAAAAGGATTTTTGAATTACCCATGGCAGAAAAGGAAGAATTGCTTAAAGATGGTGGGGGAAGGAAACTGCCTCCCAAAATTCATCGCAGGTGGTGTGGGCATCTGCTCTAATGCCGCTGCTCTTGCAGCCTCTCCAGGCAACAATGCTTAGAAACCACAGCAGGTCGGTGAGAGCAGCTGCCAGGGGTAAAAACTTCACATCCAAGCTGTAACCTAATGCACTCATTACCATAAAACACACTGGCACGAATAATTTCAGTACATCACTTTGTCGCTATTGATTTGCTTTCATTGCATGGATGCATGTGAGAATGAGTGAGGACAGCTACAAGTAATGACCTGCAGAATCATCCACCAGTTGAACTTGCTGTACAAGTGCCAGATTCCTTTAAGAAGAACAGACTGTTATGTTAATGCTTTTTTGTGTCTGTGTGCTGGAAGACAAAATATTCCATAAATAATAGTCAAAGTAAGCCATTTTTGATCTCTGTGCTACCTTGAAATTGTGTGTTTGTCATGAAAACAAAAACAGCTGTATATGTGTCATATTTATTGCCTTGCATAGTTGTGAAGATGACCTCTCCTCAAAACCCCTCCTTAATAAGTAATTAAAAATTGACTCACTAGATCATCCTTTTTGAAAACATCTTCGTAGCTCATTTCCAAATTTAATGAGGCTGACTTCAAACTAATTCAAGATTTAACAGCTACTTTTACTTTTGAAAATTGTCAACAGCAGCCCTGGATAGACTGCTAGCTCATTCAGAAAGCAGTATAAACCCTTTCAGTCTGTGCATAACTATCTGTTCTCTCCAAAGCCATGGCAACGCAGGTTGTGTTTGCAGCTGGACCTCTGACTGTCATTGCTGTTCCAGTTGTGTTTAGAACCTTCTAGTTTACACTGATTTTTGAAGTTTCAGCATTTTGCCTGCTAGTGTATATCCACATCCATGCCTGTAATTCGCCCGAGAGCTTTCCATGGGATTAGTGCACAGGAGAAACAAAAATAAAAATTAACCACTGTGCTTGTGCCCATCTTGATAATGTGCAGCTTCTTTCATATTTACAGATAGATGAGGAGGATGCATGCATACACTTCCTAATGTTTGCTCTTCCTCTCAGGTTCCCTTAGATGAAGTGATGTGACATGATGCATAAACTTCAATGACAGTGTCTTAAAGGAATAAGAAGTCAAAGAGAGTCAGGCAAATGGAAAAGGTAGGGTTTTTTCCTAGTTCAGCAAAACTGTCATTGGCAGGATTTCAGCTTTACTGTGATATAATTAGCCCCTGTTAACACACTAAACTTTACACAGATCAACCCTCAGACTGATACAAGCCTAGCCTAATATGCTGATCAGTTCATTATTTTAAGTGCTTTTGTACCTTCAGCTGAAACACAACCTGTAAGTAGATATTGACCCTCATCCAAAAATTAGCTTCTGTCTTAACAACATGCAGTTCCCACCTCTTTGGATTCCTCCTCTAAGTGTGTTTATGGGAAGTTAGATGCGTGAAATGCAAAAACCATGGAGTGTTACAGCATGGGGATAATATTCTGCAGCATCTTAAAACCCAAGATGTCACTTGTCAGTGTAGAGGAAGCCCAGTTATGTCATTTTTATTTACCTCATTGCATAGGCAAGGCTGGTAGGGTAAGCTGGAGAAAGCAGCACAGCCTGCTTGCCTGAATATTTTACCCATTTCTGGTTAGCCACTGCTGGAGACAGAAGACAGGAGTGGATGGGTTTAGGATCTAATGGAGTATAGTTATTCTAATATGCTTGTGCTCAGATGATTGCAAACGTCACAGTAAACTGTAATCCTTTTTTCATCTTTGCTTCTGTATAAATTGGTGTTACTAACTTTCTCTTGTAGCTCTACACTGAAATTAAATATTAAAGAATGGAATATATAAGTAAGTATATAGAGAGATGAAGGTTGGTACCATTTACTCTAGCTGTCCCATATTGTTAGTAAGGTTGTCATATTTAAAAATATGAAATAGGCTTGAGTTAGTTCTTTTTAGGTTGATTTTTTTTCTATTATTTTGCTTCTTCTGCCTAATTTATATGTGTGGCTCAAATGGTCTAAACTCAGAAAGAAATTAATTGATCCAAAACTAGATGTGCAAGGCTGTGTGTGTGTGTGTGTGAACAATATCCTGACTATATTGTGTTTTTTCTGCTGGAGGTCTGGAAGCAAATTTACTTCTGCAAATTCAGTGCTTTGCTTCCTCTCTGCTGTGTGTGCCTGGTCTACGGGCCTTTCCTTTAAATTAGACTGGCAGAAACAGAATCTTTAACAGGGTCTGTGGAGTCTTTTCTTCTCCTTGTCCAAAGTAAACTTTACTTGGGATAGGATTTTAATTTTATTTATTTTAGTGACTAAAATTCTTTTGGTTCTTGCCTTAAGAAAAGAGAGTGTCTTCCAGTGTGGTGAATGTTGAAAGCATTATAACAGCTAAACCCAGATACTCTGACTCCATAATTTATATAGCAGTAAAATAAGAGTCCCTTCTGTAAAGGCATGTTTGTTTTCCTTGGTACCAGCAAAACAGCCTTTCCTTGTACAGACTTAAGCAGTTCCACAGTCACCTTTGTAAAAAAATTACTCTGTTCTTTCTGACTGGAATTAAATGTTTGTCTTAAGTAAATTGTAAAGTGGGTAGCTGCAGGATTTCTTCCAGGCAATTTGCTTCCATTATATATAGAAGAATCACATGATAATTTGTATTCTTTAGATAAACATGTAAAGTAGTCTTGCAGCATCAGACTGCTTGTTCAAAATATGATTCCCTATTGCATTAAGACTCCTGCTGCTGAAGAGCCAGCTGAAAGGAAAAGGTAGAGCATGAGGACTTCAGAGAGCAGAAAAAGTTTCTCTTAATTTTTTCAGTAAATGCACTGATTGTCTTTTCTGACAGAAGAGCCAAACACATTTCACAGAATACAACTTGCACTTGAATTCACCTCAGAGAAGAAGAGATTGCGTGATTTAAAGCTAACAGGGAACTCACTCCATAGCTACAAATACTCTCTTAGATGAAGATGCTGCCATGGGAGGAAAAATGAACTCTGTCTTGGCCCAAGTTTTACTGGTAGCTGCCGCTGCCCCAGTGCCTTTGTCACATCCTTCAGTCTCCTGCAGGGTTTGTATGTGTGCTGGATGCTGTGCTGATGAACTTCTTTAGAATGCTTGGGTTCCATGAGTTGTTTGGCAGTCTGTAATCAGGGCAATTGAAAGATTCAAATCTTTAATCAGAAGGAAAGAACCCTTCAGAAGAGGCATCTTAAGTGAAAAAGAACTTTTGGTTCATGACTTATTATCTACATTGTGCCAAGATAATCTGACAAATTAGAACTGAAAGGTGTTTTTTTTTTTTTTTTTTTAATTATTCCTTTCAGGAAAAAGTGCACTATTTGTTCCATGCAATGAAAGTGCACATGTACAGTGGTAACAAAAAGGCTGCAAATGATATTTTACCAGATACCCTGTCTCTTTGGATCTTTTCCCCAGTCCAGACCCTCATGGGTTCATTAAAAGGAAATTTCATTGTGTGAGTCTAACAGAATTTCCTAAGTCCAGTTGATACACTATTTATAGAAAATATTCCTCCCAAAATTACATGAATTCCAGCAAGACAATTGAGTCTTTATTGTCTCTGGTCTTGAAATCAAGTGGGCTGTTTTTAATCAAGTTTCATGTTGAATCTAATAATTTTATAATTCACTCATCAACAAAATTTTCAATAGGCTGTGATAGAAAGACTGACATAGAGTCTATATAGATCAAAGAACATCATATAAATGGCCTTTTTAAACTTCGAGATGGAAAGACAATAAGCTCCGCGTTACTGGCAGAGTTGGTGTTCAAGCATTACAAAATTTGCCTCGTTTTGTATGAGTAATAGGTTTTGCTGGGGTTTTGTTCTTGCTTTTTAAATAAATGAATATTGCCTGTTTTTCCTTATCATCAAGGAGATTTTAGTTTCACTTTGTTTTCATGTATTGTGAGCTATCACCCTTTACAAATAATGAAACAAACAAATTTCTTTTGGTTTTTGGAGCTCTTGTTCCACGAGTTTTCTTATACTTGGGTGTCCTACTTAAGTCATCCTAAACCTGAAATGAGAATGAAAAGTATCTGAGCTACACCAAGACGGTGACCCATTCAAGGTCCAAAAACAAGACAAGAACCTATGAACCATGTCACCACTGTGTGTTCTGTTCAGTATCTTCTCTTTTTCCTTGACAGAGTATGAAAAAAACCCACTCTTCTTGAACAGAAGGCAGAATCACAGATCATCTGTTCTTGCTCAATTTTTTCCTTATAGTTCTTCACAGAATTTGAAGAAAACTTATTTCTGAACTAAAAGCAAATTGACTAACCTAAAATGTCAATGATCCTTCCACCAATGGCTTTAAATAGTGAAATTATGCAGAGATTTTTCAGTATTTACCCACCGAAACTAGTAAATGCTAGAAATGCCAGCAATAATGCCAGTTCTTGTCCTATTTACTTTCTATATTTGAGATCATGTATAACCTTTGGTGTGAAACCTTTCTGAAAATTGAAGTAATCTGAGTTTAGCTTCCTTTTTCTCAGTGTTCTTACAGCATGTATGTTTCCCTGTGCTCTTCCAGCCTGGTTAATTTATCATTGACAAATGTCTGAAAGTATGATCCAAATCATTTTTGCTCATGCAGAAGTTTAATTTCTGCTCAGCTATTCAATTGACCATTTACACTGTATTTATTCATAAAGAGAAGTAACAACACCAACCAGACGATTGCTACTTTACAGTAGTGTGGTTTAGTATTTTACCAAAGGGACTCCCTGTTTCTCCCCTTTCCCCAGTAGACATGGGCTTAATTAAGAGTAAAGAATCCAGGGGTTCTACTCTTTCATCTTTAAGTGCTTTTTCTTAAAGTTTGACATTTGTAAACTAAATTCATATTTTCTTATTTCCTAAGGAAAGACTCAGGCAATAGTAATCCTAAAGGGTCATAAATATATTTGCTTTTTACATTATATTTTAGCAAATATATTTATGACCCTTTAGGATTACTACTTTATTCAGATCTTATCTAGATAAAGGTTATAATCTTTATTAAAAATGTAAATAATTTAAAATATAATGGGTTTTGTCATTGGTTATATGATCCGATGTTTTCATAAACTGATACAATATTTCAAATTTTCCTCAGAAACACCCTTTTTCTGTTGTTGTTATTACAATGTGTCCTCAGCTGCCTGCGTATGGTAGTGGAATAACACAATGAATTTAAATAATGATCTGCTGCCAGAAAAATGAATTATTGTGTCCAAGAGACAGCTGCTAAAAGTCTCTATAACATTTTAATATGTCTGAGGAGAGAACCATGAAACAATTCCCATGCCTGGCAAACTCTTTCCTTATCTCTCAAACTTTCACTTCCAGTTGTTCCCTTTTGCTCAGAGCACCTCCTCTTCAAGATTCTCTGTTCGGGTGTTTCTGAAGTACCTTGTATGTGTGAGAAAAAATGTTGTTGGCTTCAGATTTCTTTCATTTTAACCTTATTTGGGTGTCTTACTGTTCTGTAAGCAGTGATTTAAAAAAATCCACTGTGCCTGGAGGTGAACTGAAATATATAAGTGTATTTCCTGATCCTTCATTATATCTGCAGAGGATTAAACAGTGGAATATCTGAACTGAATATATTTCTGTTAGAACTACTATAAAAAAAATAGAAGAAGAAAAGAGAAAATAGAAGTAAAGAAGAGAGAGAAAAGAAGACTAAACAAAAAAAGAAGTGAAGAAAAAAGAAAAGATGAGAGAAGAAAAAAGAAGAGAAGAAAAAAGAAAAGACACAGAACAGATATACACAATCAAACCCAAGAACTAGCAAAATAACTAGCAAAACAAATCTCACCACGTCCCTCAGACAAGCAAGATCGCCAGACATGGCCAGCACTCTCCAATCTCCCACGTGGCAGACCAGCGGTCACTGCAGGCCTCAGACTCCAGATAAGCGAGACCAACACAAGGACCCACTGCTCCTGAACCGAAGTTCTGTAGATACTTAGTGACCTTGATGTTCTTCATGAAAAATTCCAGGTCAGTGCATTCATTCAGGTTCAAATTTTTCTTTAATGAAAAATCACTTTATTTTTTTAATGGGACTTAAGCTACAGAAACATGAATCAATGTTTTCTGTTGAGAAGTCTGTGTAAAGCCATTAGCACACTTCAGATTTGTGTACATTTGTGTGAATATATTGTGTTGTGCCACTTTTCCCTCCAATTATTTTCCAAGTTTGTTGGTCTAGATTATATGCTTTTCAGAGGAGTTTCATTTCCTTCCAAGCTATGTTTTTGCAGTGTCTAAACTAAAAAACTTCCTGTTCTATCTCAGAGATAATATTTTTTTCAGTAAAAGTGATATATATAAAATGGAAAGAAGGAATAACTTATGCTAAACCCACAGGATTGTGTGTAACCTGGGGAAGATGTTCAAAGGGTGATTCACAGGCTCTGCAGATCTTGCTTTGCTTAGTGTAGTAGAATGCTGCTGGGTTCATTCCTTCATTTTAAGAAGGCTGATTTACAAATTGCTGCTCTCTGAAATCAGCTTCTTGTTAATGCCACACATAGAGGGAGCTGCTGTTATTTACCCAATATATTGTCTTATAAATAGTAATAACAAAATTATGTATACCTTATGTAGAGATTAGATGTGTTTCCCCATAGCAATATGAATAGTGATTCTGGAAAGCTCTTTCTGCCAGACCAGAAATATGCAATTTTATTGCAGCCTCAGAGGTAAATACTGATATTTGAACAGTGCTTAAAGGGTGTAATGGAGTGTTTTAGTAGCTCCGTGCTTCATTTCTGTAGGTTAAACAGTTGCTCTTGAGTTCTGATCATGAAGCAGAAAACTTCTTCCGCTTAAGAAAATATTCAGTCTTTAAAATGTGGGAAGCCTACTGCACTGAAGACTTCTGTGATAGGATTCCATTTATATAGGATTCTTTCACATAAAAAAGTTAAAATTACTGTTAAACTTTGACTGATTTAAATTCTGCTATCTTCAATATCTGTCAAACAAAATGGCAGGTGGAATATGTATTTCCTTAGGAGGAAAAATATCCCCCCAAAAGTTTTCTTTTACCACCTAAAGGGAACACAGAGTGGGAAGCAAAGCAGAAAGAGTGAGTGGGAGGGACTTTAATAAAGAGAACAGGAATTCCATTACTATATTGTAAATATATGTAACAGTATTGTTTATGTAACTAAATCTGGCTCAGGAAAACACACCAGAGAGCTTGGAAGACAGGTTGTCCTGATTTACAGTGTAAGATCCTATTGTTTTAGGGGTGCTCTTATCCTTCAGCTGAATCCAGTTAGATATAGAAACCGTGGGGAATGGAAAAGGGTGGCTCACAGAATAAAGCAGAACATGATCAAAGGCAAGAACAGGTTAAATATAATGAGAGCAGAAGAGAAGATTCAGTGAGGAGCTGGCCAGACGGATGCAGGCAGAGAGGCTTGTGCAAAAAGGCATCTCTGGTGCCTCTGTGACCTTTGGCAGATCATTTTTCATTCCTGAGAAGCTTCAGCTACAGATGAGAATTTCAGAACAGGAATTAACTGGTGTGGTGTAAGTCTGTTCCTCTCCTATTATCGCAAGTCTGAGGCCTGAATTTATCACAGACAGCTTTACATACTCCACTGAGAACACCTAACTGAGAGCCTCCTGCAGAGCCCTGTGCAATGAATAGGAGGATCTGGATCATGCCTGGATGCTCCTGTGTTACCTGGCTGACTGTTCATACAGCCTATATCTTCTAAGGTAGGTAACTTGTGGTGGCTGGGGTGGGATGAATATGGGTCTGAAAGCTTTGTACTGTGAGCAAGAAGAGAGAAAATTCTGGTGAGTGGAAGAGTTTTGTGCAGCCCTTATTCCCTAATGTAGGATCAGGAGCAGAGACACTGGGTTTGAGATACCATGTGCATTGGGGGTTCATCCATGTGTCAAAGGTGTGTGTTTACAGTGTCATACCGCAGGTACAGGTTCACATCACAGAACGTGGGATCTGAGGGCAATAGTGGTTTGTCAGGATATCAGCAGCTGAAAGACAAAAGGTCTTTTATTTTTCTGGTTGAAAGGCACAGATATGGAAGAGCTCATACAACTACTTTATTAGCCTCTCTTGTATTCTCAAACAACATCTCTGTTCTACACAGAGTAATAATATACCCATATTGAAATCAGAACTTGATTCTCAAACTGATTAGGCAAGATGATGTGTATAATGAAAGAGTGTGATCTTGGCAGATAACAAATACAGGAGAATTATACCAAATAATGTTTGAGAAGTGTTTTAGATGGAAAACTATATCGTAATATATTATGCATGTAATATGTAAAACAAAAAACTTTATTCCGAGCCAGCAAGGAGCCCTGTCTGAATTTTTTTTCCCCAGATAAGAGCTATTGTTTTTTATTTCCTGCCCTGGTGTTTTTTTTTTCTTTTTTTCCCTTTTTCCCTTGCATCATTTTTCCCAGAGGACAGAGCCCCGCCAAGAGAGAGGAAGGGAAAGGACTGGGCAAAGCAGTTTCCTTGACCAGAAAAACCACCACAGTTTCCCCTGTTTTTGTATTAGAGAAACCGCCAATGAGCGTCATCCATTACGGGGCCCCTTGCAAGGGAGACACAAACTACGGCAATATCGGTAATACAAAAACTACTATATGCACAGGCAAGAGTAGCAGCCCAGACAGTCCATCTGTTGTCAGTCCATGGCAGTAAGAGTCTTTATGCCGGACCGTGGGTGGATCCTGCTGGCCCTCTGCGATGTTAACAAAACTGAGCACATAGGTAGCCCTAGCAAGATGAACTTCAGGGGTTTCCCCAGACACTCCCGCCTTCTGTTTTTGTAATTGACGCTCAAGGATACCATGTGCTCGTTCCACAATATTTTGACCCTGGGGAGAGTGAGGAATACCGGTGACGGGAGAAATCCCCCACAGTCAGAGAAAAGATTGCACCTGGGAAGAGGCAGAGGCAGGACCACCATCGGTCTCAATTCGGTGTGGAACTCCACACGTAGAAAAGGTCCGCAGGCAATGATGAATAACATCCCAGGCAGTTTCACCTGTATGGGCAGTAGCCACTATAACAGAGGAGAAGGTATCCACAGACACATGGACACATGTCAAGTGGCCAAAGTCTGCCACCATGCGTAGTTCGACGACCTGGGGCGAACTGTCTTGAAGGTCAACAATGTGTAGCCACCTGCTGAGCATAAGACAAAGTCACAGCTGCCTTGTATGTCTTTCCGGATCCGTCAGTAAACCTGTTTTGTTTTGATTTCTGGGACCATTCGGTTTTCTGATAGCTTTTTTTTTTTTTTTTTTTTTTTTTTTTACTGCAAGAGGCATGTATCTATGGCCTGTGGTGGTAACTGCAGCCATGCAGTACCCAATGCAGCCATCTTGTGGTCCACTGGTCCTACTTTGAACATGCTTGAATCATATCATCAAGCGAGGGATCACCTGGTAAAGCATCAGTGATCTTCTAACAGTCTGCATTGGCAGTCTCTTGCTAACTGTTTCACTGGGGCCTCATGCAGAGTAGCATCATACACCTGCTTCTCTATGGCAGTCAGCAGTCTCTCAACAAATGGCAAAAATGTCTCTTTAGTATCCTGCCTAATAGAGCCATATCCGGGCTTAGGAGCTGATAGCCTGGCAGTACGAAAAATTGCCTCCATGCCCACAGCTGTAACCTGCTCTAATACTAAAGGAGGCCATTGTGCCTGGTGTTGAGGGTTAGAAAACTGTCCTGAACCAGTGAGAACATCACCACCATTTCCATATCCGGGGTCATCTTGAGGCCATTGTAAATTTCTCACTCCCTGTGCTGTAGCCCTTTTAAACCAGATTGACTGAAATACTGAGAACTGCACTGAGGGAAATATGATCTGGGCAATCATTTGTATATCGTATGGGGTTAATTCCTCCATAGCCAATATCAGAAGCACGCGCATAGTAGGGGCTGAGTTGGACCCATACTGCACTGCCATTCTCTGTAATTCCTGAATCACCTTCCATGAAAATGGGCGGTGCTCATTGGGCTGTCCACTAGCTGGATCCCCCCTCACCACCAGGACAGCCCCAACCTCCTCACTTGGTAAGGAGGCTATCTGATGAGAAACGCCCTCTAATAGGGCATCAGTCTGTTTTGCTAACTCTCAATTGTCCTCTTCCATCACTTGAGCCTTAACCTTTTGCCAGAATGTTACAGGATCATGGAATATTCCCCTTTTTGCTGAGTGAAACCCTTTTCCTTTTGAAAGTTTTGCCTCCCTGCCCTTAGAAGGGGGAGGAGGCGAAACTAAGGGAGTTTCGCTCTCACAAGGTTTGAGCGGAGGGACTGAGGGAGTCACAGCAGAAGAACTGGCAGCCGCAGGATTTATAGGGGGAGGATTAATGATATCAAGAGTTACAGAGTTCCCAGAATTTTTCCCCCGAGCATTCCGAGAGATCTCCCTAGGAGTTTCTGTGGAAGCTCCCGTAGAAGCTCCCCTAGGGACATTAACCATCTCTGTCCCAGAACCTCCTAATCTTTTATGTTCTCGCAATGTTTCTCTTAACACGCGCCATGTAGTTAGCAACTCTACTGCTTTCTCATCTCCGTGTGTGGATTCTTCAAATAGCCAATGGCCTAAATCATCCCACACAGATTCACTAAAGGCAACCTCAGATGTTGCCTGAAAACCCTGATCTTTGCTCCACTTTAACATTTTCTGTAGGAGCAAGGCACTTATCTTGATTCCATGTTCTTCCAGCAGTAAGCAGTAACTGCCACATCTGGATGATAGATCCATCCTCTCTAGACAACATGGAACCCATTATTCTCCGGTGGCTCATTTGTTCCAAACAGGTGTCTCAAATATATGGGCCGGCCCCCCCAGCGACTCTCCTGTCGCTCTCAAAAGCTACACCGGAGTTCCCGCCTCCTACAGCTATCCCACAGCTGTCTCCGTCCTCTCTTGGGACCTGTAACTCTACTTTACTTGATCAGGTTAGAGGACTGACTTACAAAATTACGTTACACTGTAAGGCAGCTTAACGAAGAAAAAACTAAGCAGCAGCAAAAGCAGAACAGGAAACAGCAGTACGGCAATATAATAACAAAAGCTCACAGTCACAGGGGTTAAAAAACCAGAGCTGCAATTCTGTTGCCTAGTTACGGAGCTTAGCTCTATAAGAGACGGAAACTGAAAGAGTAATTGTTACCTAGCAACAGCAGACATAGCTCAGCTTGAGCTCCTCGACGTCCGCTGGTAAGAGCGGTGACAGCGCGGGGGTGCCGCGGCAAACGCTCATGGAAGCCGAACTGCAGGAACAGAGGCAGAGTTTTCATAAGGCAAGTGGCACCGGCAGCGACAGCAACAGTGCAGACTCCAACTTCGATCTCCTCGACTCCAGGCAAGGAAGCTAGGCTGCTACAGCAGACGATCACAAAAGCTGGGCTGCACCGTAGCAAAACTGAAGGCAGAGGCAAGGCGGGAGCCTCCCCTCTTTGGTTCGGCAGGTGAGCAGCTGCAGGAGCCGCTGCAGCAGGTGGCACGGGCCCCGGGTGTGCTTTGCTGCTTCTCCATTTCGTCTTCTGCAAATCGCTGATCGAGGCTCGCGCGGCGGCAAAATCCAGATCCTTTTAGCTGCTGCTTCTCTTCGTTCTTCCTCCGTTGATTGCATTGGTGGGTCACCAGATGTCGCAGGTCGAGGCGGGATCATGACACTAACCCTCGTGGAACCAGAAGCTGAAACACTTTATTGCAAGGCACTGCTGTTTTTATACACTTTTAGGCTACACATGTTAACTCTTTATTGGTGCCCAAATTACATAAATAACCATCCGTTGGACACTAATAATGTTATATATCTCTGCTAACTGTGCATTTCAGCCAACTATGACTCAGCATATTTTACCGGAAAACCATATTGTTACATCTTCAGGGTCTGGGCTTATTTCTGCCTTGTGCAAGAGTTCCTACTTAACCTTAACTCTCCCAATAACCCGCAAGTCAGCTGGGGGAAAAACCACCACATGCATGGAGTGCCAAGAGTGGCTCACCAATTCCACAGGAGAGATTGAGATGGAAGGGCTTTTTTTCCTGGGTGGAACTGCATTTCTTTGGTGTCAGAACAGCCACGCTGAAATGGCCGTCTGAGTCCCCAAATGGATTCTTCATTCTTAGTCCATCTGGGGATTCAGATGGGCCATTTCAGCATGGGTGTTCTGAAACCAGCCAAATGAAGTTCAAGCCAGGAAAAAAACCCCTTACCCTCCAACTCTCCTGGGCAATTGGTGAACCACTTTTGGCACTCCATGCACACATAGAGCTTCCTGTGCTGGCACCTTTTATCTGGGAGGAATCTTCATTCTTAGTTCCCTTGGTATTCCGAAGTGCCATTTCAGCACATGGGTTTTGACACAAAACAAATGAAGTTCCAGCCCGGAAAAAAAAGCCCTTCCCCTCCATCTCTCCTGGGCAATTGGTGAGCCACTCTTGGCACTCCATTCTTATGCCATTTGAGGACTCGGATGGGTCATTGCAGCGCACACGTTCTGACATCAAAAAAATGAAGTTGCAGTCAAGAAAAAAAGGCCTTACCGTCCATCTCTCCCATGTAATTGGTGAGCCACCCTTAGCACTCCATGCACACATGGAGCTTCCTGTGCTGTCAGATTTTCTCTGGGAGGAATTCCTAGTCCATTCAAGGAATCAGACTCACCATTTCAGAACGGGGCTTCAGATACCAAACAAATGAAGTTCCAGCAAGGAAAAAAACCCTTAGCCTCCATCTGTCCTGCGCAATTGGTGAGCCACCCTTGGCACTCCATGCACACATAGAGATTCCTGTGCTGGCGCCTTTTGTCTGGAAGGAATCTTCATTCTAAGTCCAATTCAGTACTCAGATGGGCCATTTCAGAGCAGGTCTTCTGACACCAAACAAATGGATTTCCAGCCATAAAAAAAAGCCCTTCCCTTCCATCTCTCCTGTGCAATTGGTGAGCCACTCTTGGCCCTCCATGTACACACGGATCTTCCTGGGCTGGCACCTTTTGTCTGGGAGGAATTTTCGTTCTTAGTCCATTTGGGGATTCAGACGGGCCGTTTCAGTGTGGGGCTTCAGACACCAAACGAATGAAGTTCCAGCCAGGAAAAAAAGCCCTTCACCTCCTTCCCTCCTGTGCAATTGGTGAGCCACTCTTGGTACTGAATGCACACCTAGAGCTTAATGTGCTGGAAGATTTTGTCTGAAAGGAATCCTTGTTCTTAAACAATTTGAGGACTCAGATGGACCATTCCAGAACAGAAGTTCTGACACCAAACAAATGAATTTCCAGCCAGGAAAAAAAGCCTTTCCCCTCTATCTCTCCTGTGCAATTGGTGAGCCATTCTTGGCACTCCATGCACACTTAGATCTTCCTGGCATTTTTTCTGGGAGGAATCTTCATTCTTAATCCATTTGGGGATTCAGACAGGCCACTTAAGCGTGAGTGTTCTGACACCAAACAAATGAAGGTCCAACCCGGAAAAAAAGCCCTTAGCCTCCAACTCTCCTGTGCAGTTGGTGAACCACCCTTGGCCCTCCATGCACACCTGGACCTTCCCGCACTGGCACCTTTTGTCTGGGAGGAATCTTCGTTCTTAATCCATCTGGGGACCCAGACAGGCCATTTCAGCACAGGTCTTCAGACACCAAATGAATGAATTTCCAGCCAGGAAAAAAAGCCCTTAGCCTGCAATTGTCCTGAACAGTTGGTGAACCACCCTTGCTCCTCCATGCACACATGGATCTTCCTACACTGACGCTTTTTGTCTGGGAGGAATCGTCGTTCTTATTCCATCTGGGGACCCAGACGGGCCAAATAAGCATGGGTCCTTGGGCAACAATCAAATGAGTTTCCAGCCAGGAAAAAAAGCTGTTAGCCTCCAACTCTCCTATGCAGTTGGTGAACCACCCTTGGCCCTCCATGCACACGCAGAGCTTCCTGGGCTGGCACCATTTATCTGGGAGGAATCTTCGTTCATTGTCCATGTGAGAACCCAGACAGGCCATTTCAGTCCGGGACCTCGGACACCAAACGAATGAAGTTCCAGCCAGGAAAAAAGGCCCTTAGCCTCCAACTCTCCTGTGCAGTTGGTGAGCCAGCCTTGGCCCTCCAAGCACACATGGATCTTCCTGGGCTGGCAACCTTTATCTGGGAGGAATCTTCGTTCTTAGTCCATCTGGGGTCTCAGACTGTCAATTAAGCATGGGTCTTCGGACACCAATCAAATGAAGTTCCAGCCAATAAAGATAGCGCTTAGACTCCAACTCTCCTATGCAGTGGGTGAGCCACCTTTGGCCCTCCATGCACACATGGATCTTCCTTCACTGGCACCTATTTCTCTGAGAGGAATCTTTGCTCTTAGTCCATCTGGGGACCCAGACGGGCCATCTGAGCACGGGGCTTCGGACAGAAAACAAACGAAGTTCCAGCCAGGAAAAATAGCCCTTAGCCTCCAACTCTCCTGTGCAGCTGGTGAACCACCCTTGGCCCTCCATGCACACCTGGACCTTCCCGCATTGGCACCTTTTGTCTGGGAGAAATCTTCGTTCTTAATCCACCTGGGGACCCAGACGGGCCATGTGAGCACGGGGCTTCGGACAGAAAACAAACGAAGTTCCAGCCAAGAAAAAAAGCCCTTAGCCTCCTACTCTCCTGTGCAGTTGGTGAGCCACTCTTGGCCCTCCATGCACACATGGATCTTCCTTCACTGGCACCTATTTTTCTGGGAGGAATCTTCGTTTTTAGTCCATCTGGGGACCCAGAGGGCCACTGGAGTGCGGGGCATTGTACACCAAACGAATGAAGTTGCAGCCTGGAAAAAAAGCCTAAAGCTAACCCTAAACCTAACCCTAAGCCTAACCGTAACCGTAATCCTAATGCTAACCCTAACCTAAACATAACCCTAACCCGAACCCTGAGCAAAGGAGCCAGCGCAAAAAGCTCCGTGAGGGCATGGAGGGCCAGGGGTGGCTCACCAACTGCGCAGGTGAGTTGGAGGCTAAGGGCTTTTTTCCTGGCTTGTGGCTAACAACTGCGCAAGCCAAACCCTAAACCTAACCCTATCTCTAACCGTAACCCTAACCCTAACCCTACTCAAACCCTAACCATAACCCTAACTGTAACCCTTACCCTAACCCTAACCCTAA
>JAYRBT010000177.1:6054765-6155981 GCA_036023395.1 Myiotriccus ornatus | reverse complement strand
GGAACTGCTCCAACAGCTGTAGACTTCCCCCTGCCTTCTCAGGGTAAGGATGTGGTGACAGCAAGAAGGCAATGGGTGGGATTGGAGGGCACTTGCTGCATTTTGGTCAGATGTGTAACCTGTGGAATGGGTGTGTTTCCTAGGAGAAAACATTCTGGAGTAGCAGACACAAGAATTTGTAAAAATTAGCAAAATAACCAGTTTTATTTAGCTTTTAGCTCAACCATTTCAGAAATGCAGCAAAACTTTACACAGAATGAACATTTTTCTCCTTTGCCGGATGAAAAACATTGTATTGCTTGGTCCAGTCAATTATGTTGGGTTTGAACATACCAAAGCACCTGCACTGAAAGAAGTCTGCAAGATTCTGGCAGCATCCAAGACTGAAAAGGAGAAAAATATGCATTAATAAACCTAAAAAGAAAAGACTGCAAGCATCAAAACTGCACATTCACCACAAGACAGTACTTCAGTTTTAAAATTGCGGAGTTGGGTTTTTTTTAATTAAAACAGTTCTCTATTGAGCATTATTCCTTTGCTGAACTTTTACAACCTGTTTCACATTAACATATCAGAGCAGACAAAGTTGAACTCAAATATTTAAACGTTAGTCCTTAGTAAGATCCCATCTGTTAACACATATAAGGAAACAAAGAAACAGGGAATCCTTGGTACCAATTTCTCTAAATACTGCAAGAGAAGTTGTAAAGGGGCCGGTTCATGCCTTAATTCTCTTTCTGGTCCTACACAACAGAGACACTGATGAACAAATTAAAGGATAGCTCTCCCTCACCCCAAAATATTATCTACTGTTTAGTGCTATGGACTGATTTTGGCACAGCTTTTTCCTGTGCACACAGCCATGCACAAAAAAACCCACAGGTCTTGTGCTGGTTGTTGATTTCCTAGAGAAAAGGAAGTTCTCAGTAAGGAAAACAAGGTCCACTTCATCCTCTTAGCACAACTCTTAACAGGGATGACTGGCACATCATATTTTTGGCATTTATGAAGGAGTGAAGCAAATCACTCAAAATACTCTGTTAATCAATACCCACTTGTATGGAGTTCTCCTGAGAGAAACAGGATGCTTAGATGATTTTCTCTGCATCAGGAGATTCATTCTTTCATGAGAGGTCAGCCCCAAGAATGCAATCTTAGCGAAAGGAAAATGTAAGTAATGGTTACAACGCGAACAGCACAAACCAAAATTCTGGTGATGCAAAAAGATACCAGTGAGAGGGGAGATTGGCCATATCTAACAAATGAGTAACTACTGCTTCAACTGATGAGTGAGAAGTGTGTTTTTAAATGTCACTTGGGCTACAACAGAGCCCAGCAGGCTGTAACATGAATGCTTCCACTGACAAGGCAAGCTTAATTGGGCTGTCTGTAAAGACTGTACTTCCACACACATCTGCAGAAGTCTTAAGATCTATCACAGTTAAGCACCAATCTCCTCAGGGTTTGTCTACATTCTACCACACCAAACGACAGAAAAAGATCCCCTGAAAAAAGGCCAAAATGCTTCAACAATAACTTTTCCCTTTTCTTGACTCTGTGTTTTCTTTCACTCAGTTTCAACAATGAACTCTGGTTTCTTTTCTGCATTTTTCCTTACCAATTCCATTTTTAAAATTTTTTAATCAACAAGAATCTTACAAACCCTCATAAACAGCTGCAAGGGTCCTTCACTGAATGACACACTAAATATCACAAAGAAGTACATTTACAAGTCTCACTGACTTGGTCCTACAGGAGTAGCACTTGCTACTACAGCAGTACACATTTAAAATTGTGGAGTTGTTTTTTTTTTTAATAAACAAGATGTAAGACACATCTTTAGCTCAGTATGCTTAACACAGTGACATCTCTTCTAAAAGCTGCTAACAAGCTGTTTCCCAGATGTTTTAGGACAACTTTTCTAAACGTGGTTTGCATAGCCAAGCTCTGAGAAAAACAAACAAGAAATTTGACAGTCCTCAACAAGATAAAATCCAGGTTGTATACTTTTATTGTTGCAATTGGAATTTAATACAGTCTAATGACACACTGCCGAGCTCTGCCACTGAATCTTAAACTCAGGACTAATTGTGCTATTGAGCTTTTGTGTCATTTTTGGGGCACTAATACCGGTTCTATTTGTCAAATACATTTCTCGTCTTTAAACACTTTCTAGAGATTTGGAATTTTTGATGAGCAGTAAACCCAGGACTCAGTTACAGGAATGATCTGCAGACTGTGATCCTGCTTTTAACAGGGTGCATTTCAGTACTGCCCTGAGATTTAAGGGAAGCTCCTCGCTGTGACTGAAAACAGTCAAGGAAAGCGGACACAAGGTTTTCATGGGAGCAAATCATCCAGGGAAAAGTTTTAAGTACAAACTGAAGGAAAATAGTACCTGATAAAGCTGAACAGCGAGCCACAAGGAGGCCCAAACAGTGTGGAAACAGGCTACTGCAGAGATGTAGGAAACCCAGGGGGAGCAGTACGTGACCTGTGTGAAGTATGTCCACGCTCCATCCTGCTGGTAACTTGTTGGGCAATGGTTGGACCAATCTGAGAAGACACACAACCAGTTAATTATGTTTTTAAGCCCTTAAGAACTGAGCAAGGATTATTTGCATGAAATGGCTATTACTTAGCAACATGCTCTAGAAATACCGTGTTTAACATATCCCTTTCCCACTTTAAAGCACCCACATAGATGCCTGGCTGCTTGTTATTCTGGCTGCATAATCTTTACATGCTGGGTTCATAATCCACAGAAAGAACATCCCAGGCACTGCCTAAGCACTTTTTACATTATATTGAAGTGTCATAATCTCTCATTGTCATAACCTCCCTGGAATTTTGCTTCCTGCTTATTTGTAACTTTAGGACAAGAATTTATCGTTTCTCTTAAACACCACCATCGACAAAAGGAGACCTGATGGTGACAATTCCAAGAAAGCAGTATTCCACCACTATCAAACAGATGTAAACTGGAATGTCCAATTCCTGCAAATTTCTTATGAGCTGCTTAAAGTCTACCACACACACATTTAGTGTATTAAAACAAACAAACAAACCAAACAAACCCAAACTACAAGAAAAGCAACTTTTTGTTTCTTCTCTGTATCAATAGAGCAATAAAAAGGTTTTCTTCCCACGTTTGTCCACATACAGGAAATGGAGAAAACTCTGTGTTGAGTATTGCCTCGTATCAATATAATGTGAAGCAATATGAAATAAAATTAATTCCCTCTGCTTTTTTAATGAAAAGGTTTCCCCCAGGAAATACATTGTAATGGTTCTCCTCTCCCCTCTAAGAAATTTCCTAATTTTAAAAAGTAACAGTTCAGATTTATTAATGAGATATACAGTTCTCTTCAAAGTTATCACTACATTAAAAACAGAAAAGAAATGCTTGAAGGTGTTTAATATAGGTATTTCCAAATAACAAGAAACGTATTTTGTAATAACGTATTTACAAACTTATTTTCTATTACAGTAAAGGGCATCCAGATCAGAACCTGTAACCTGACCTTCCTCCACGTGGCTTCTCTATTTCATCTCTAACAAAAATTCTTCCTGTTGTTTCATTTTCCAGTGGACACCCCACTAGAGTTGTATCTTATTATGTTTGTGTTGAGCAAAGACTCAGACATGATGTATTGCCACTTATTTATACAATAATGCCACTGCTGCAATATGGCATCACCTGTGCAGGGATAATTACACTTGCTGGAAACAAAATGCTGAAAAAAATAAAGACCAGACACACAGGTACTTGAAAAGCAAAGTAAAATAAATTCATGGATACATACACAGAAGAGTTCCATAAAGCAGCCAGACACCTGTCATCGTTAGGAAAGTCAGGAACAACAGGTAATAACAATGGTTCCCAACACCTGGAATTGAGGCAAGGAAAAAAAAAATAAAAAAAAAATTTTTCGACAATTCAAAATTCAGCAGTATTTTCATTTCCCCTGAAGTTAACAGAGAGTAAAAGGCGAGTCAAAACCATTTATTACCTCAGCCATCCACAAGAGAGCTTGACAAGGCTGATCTCTCTCTCAACTTTCTCCTGTAAGCCACCCCAGTTTATAGAATAGAATTAGTTCTGATAAAGTCAACCAGGATTTGTGTCTTCTTCAGAGCAAGCCTTCAGCTGTTTTAGCTGGATGAGGACTAATTATGCAACCACAGCTCTCCCCCATGCACAGTAAAACTGTCTCATATCGCTGAAAAGTCTAAGCTATTCAATTTGATTGTTTGACCTTGTGTGCTTCAGAACTGCAAACATGCACAAAAACACCCCAGACCTCTGTCAGAGAAACTGTTCCATGAAGATATGAAAATTATCTTTTTTTATATTACAATCATATTGCTCAGAGCTTCCAGACAATGCATCAGAAGGATGTCCTACCACCCTGTAAATAGCAAATGCCGTAAAAGTATTTCCAAGGATTTAACATAACGAAAAAATGTTAATATAACAAAAAAATTGGCAAAAAAAGAAAAGGCTAAAAATATACTGTTACAGACGAAAAGGTCTAACCTTCCTATCTTGAGCATCACCAGTGATGAGCCAGGAGGAAAGAAAGAGGGTGAGAGGAAAGAACACAAGAGCACGAACAACGCCCTGCGGGGTTATCTCAGTGGTCCAGCAGCTCCTCTCACAACTGTCTCTAACAGTGAAGGAGGCAATGAAAGGTTGGGAGGACACCCAAGCCTGGCCAGTTTCTGGAGTTCACTCTCCTCACCCACAGCCACTGCATTAAACTGTCAGAGTGTGCACACTTGTCTAGTTCTTTTAGTATCTACGTTTGGACACGTTGTGCAAAAAGTCTGTCTGACTCCCTTTCTGAACCTTCTGACTCTGCCTGTATCTGCAAACCCTGACAGCAGCAAGCTCCAAAATTTCACTGCCTGCCATGTAAAGACAGGACCAATTTTAAATCCCTACTTCTAGTATGATATGCTTGTTGAGTAACAGTTCTGCATTCACTTTAGTCACCATCTTCATATTTTTTTCCTTTCTTTTTTAACGTCTCTGTCACATACCCTGTTCCTTCTTCTCTCAAGAGTTCCAGACTTGGTGGTCTCTACTCTTAGGGTGACCACTCTATCCCTTTAATAATTTTATTTGACTTTCTCTCTTCCATCTAACTGATTTCTCTTCAGTATCAACTGCATATTCTTGTGTCATGTGGGCTCTCTCTCTTTCAGGAGATAAATGTTACTTCTGCAACTTTTAAAATATGTGGCATTTGCAAATTTGATAAAATACACACTCTCACCTATGCACTGTCCAGTCCAGAGAGAATGCTGATCATATCTGGCTACACATGCTTGGCAAAGAAGGCAATGCATAGATCTCAGAGGCTTCCTTACCTAGTTGAGGATGAAGGAAAAGAATACACTCATAGCAGAAGCTTCTATTTTGCTCAAAGTTTAAAGCATCATCTTACAGGTCGTGCACATTTTGCACAATTACTGTGTAACAGACCTCTCAACAGAACACAGATGAGAGCCATACATCTTAATTTTACAAAAAGAAAAAAGAGATGGAAATAGTTTTTTTTTTTTTAAGATTAGAGTCCAAGTATCTCAAATCATCTCTTGTCACTGTAAAATATAAAGAAATCCAAACAATATAGAACAAACCCCTCATGTAACACTCAAATGACAAGCAGAGAGGAAAATGGTTTTTTATAGCAGCGTTGAGTAAAATGCAGGTTCACAAAGAAAACAAATACCAAAGGCCCACTTACCAGACACGATGTGCAGAATGTTCTGAAGTCCAAGCAACCTGCTTCTGCAAGAGCTATAATGTTCTGAAAGACAAAGTATTTGTGCTTGCATTTGGATCACATTTTCACAGGTGCTGTGAAGATTTTTACATCATGACTTTTGCAGTCGGTAAGTATTTTGAGTGCCAAGCACTGACAGGAATAAGAACTTGCTATTTGAAAAGGTCCACAAGAAAACGCAAACCAGTAAAGACTAATGCAGCTTCACCCATACAAGATTACACAGGAAAGTATCTCTATGTTGCCTAAATTAATAAATAATTTGAATTACATATTCTTTCAAGTGAAATGGTGTTTACATACAAGGCATCTCTCACATAGTCAAGACAGACTTCAGACTACAGTTCTCCTTGCTCATCTCTCTTTTTAGCCACAGGCAACTGGAGCTGAACCCATACAGAATTTCTATTTCTTAAGTGAAGTTCTATGTGAATTTATATCACAGATAACATTAGCAGCTCTGTAAGATGTTTGGCCAAGCTCACACTTTGGTGAAAAAAGATGAAGGCAAGGAAATCATGGCAGGATGATGAAGACAAGGAAACAAGCAGTAGGAGGAGAAATTCTCTTGCTGAAAACTCTTAAAGGAAGAATATTTCACTGCTCTCAAGTTTACCAAAGCTGCACATAATGACAAACAGATCAACCAGAGGTACATAGATATTGCACCAGGTTACAGGCCTCCCATTTGCCTTCACAAAATCACCTACCTCTTTTCTTTCTTCTTCTGAAGTCTTTATATATCCAGGATCGGTACTCCAAGTTTTATAAAGATAATAAAGAAGACCCATCATGCTGAACATGACAATGATTTCAAGAATTATATTTGTTATATGTACTTGTCAGGTTAAGGAATATATTCTTATACCACGTATCACCACTGTTTGTCAAACAAACGAAATAGTCTAAAATTAGTTTGTTATTTTACAAGCAACACACACACAAAAAAATTATCTTCACCCTTATAGCAGGATCTTCTCTGTCCTTCAGAGGCCATCATATGAACAGTCCCTGATGCCCCCAAGGAGCAGGCAGAGAGCCCAAGCCTGAACTGCATCTCCAGTGATCCCTCAGTCACTCTATAAAACTCCACTGCAAATAACCCTTAAAAATCCAGTACTGGAGCCTCCAGGTTGCTTTGTCTTATGAACTAATGCCACTGCAAACAGTCCTGATTAAAATGAAGATGATAAATTATGAAATATTGGCACTGTATCCTAGCAACTGTGTTTGTTACAATGCAATTGCAGGGTGCAGTTGCAGAAGTCAAATGATGGTGCATTTCTTGTGGATACTGCTGGTCTATTTGAGTTGCTATTGGTTTTTTGGAGCTACCTGAAATTCTTAATTAGGACAGCTGGATTTTCATTCAGTCCAGAGGAACAGTTTGACAGACAAATACAGGTAAATAAAATCCTGAAAACTTTTATAACACTCAGATCTGTGACCAGTTCCAGAAGGAAAACACATTAACGAGAAAAAGGGTTGGATAGTGAAATGGGAAACTATCCACTGACCCACCTCACCAAACTATGGTTAGACCTTTGAGGACATTGTTGTGCTCACTATTTTCAGCAGTGCCTGACTCAAATCCCTATCACTGGAATTATTTTTTTCCCCTTATGATGACACCATGAGAACCTTAAAGCTTCACAACACAGCACTGAATAGCACAATTTTCATTTAGACAACCATGTGTGTGTATCCCCAGCGGGAATATACTTGATCAGTTCATTGAACTTAATCCTGGTAATTCTATTATGGACATCTTAATTGGGAACAGTACAAAAGAAGAGGCTGAATCAAAAATTAATTAAAACCGTGTAGCAATATATTATAGCTGGTTTAGTACAAAATTATTTACAGTTCTAAGTATCTTCCTAAGTGCCTTCTCACAAAACTTTACCAGTAAGTACATGCCCCCTGTGTAACAAAAGAGCAAGGCACTGAAAAGAGTGCAAACTACTAAAATGGTTTTGTACTCAACAGTGAAAAGCCTCTTCAAAGAAAGCAAGTGAGAGCTAGACATTAATCCACTGTATACTAAGGAGTGAATAAAGACAAACAGGAGACTGGATGATCTATTTTGCAGGAACACAAAGAAATTTGTTCCTTTTTTTGGGGGTGTGTGTGGAGGGTGTTGTTTTTAAAGGCAGAAGCATGAACACCAGTAACTGCCAAATCCTTGTCATTTTAGAAAGAAGAGATGCTTTTAAAATTATTATTAATGCATCTGTTATCCAGTTATACCACATGCCAAAATACATTACTGTATGAGAGACTCAGTGAGAAAGATTAAGAAGTCACACAGAGATGCTAACAGAAACAACTGGATTTAAACATAACTGACATCTTCATTTTGATATTCCAGTAACATATGAAACAGTTCAGATTATAAAGAAGATAAAAATCTGCTAAAGACAAAAGAAGGTACACATTCTTAGTCTGTATATAACTTTAAAGTATAAATCCTGAGTATAAAGGATATCGGGCAGGAACCAGAAAAACCAGGTCATGGACATCCAAAAAACTGAACTTAGCAGAAATGCTGTGGGAAGGTACCTTAGATTCTTGAGCCCCACAAGTTGCCTGAAAGAATATTAAAAGAAAAATATTAATATTTTTCAAAATATATTTAAAACACAAGTCCATAAAATATAAATAATCTGTTTTGTTATTATAAAAACTTCATGCACACGATATATTTCAAGTCTCACAAAGCAATCAAGAACTGTCACTCAAAAGGATTCTTTATCCAGATGGGCAGGGGGTTAACGATGCAAAAATAAACCTCAAGAGTGCTCTGTTCCAGCCTAATATTCTAGATGAGAAGTGCTGTAGCACAGGGTGAGAATTACAGTCTCTGTCTATTTGCCACATTAATGAACAGTGACTGTTGCAGGAGCTGTTGGAGAAAGCAGGAAACGTACAAAACAGCCCAGGATAACACTGGGAGCTCTGGGGAGGCAGAAGGAGAGGGAATAGCTCACTAAAACCTGTACTCTGTCAAAATACAGCAGGAAAAAGTTGCGATAAAACACATTTGTGAGCACTGTGAATGGATCTCTCAGTGTCTACCAGATGCAAACCATCAATAACACTCTTTAACATTAAAATTAGCTAACAGACTGGTTTGCTGGTTTTTTTTTTTAATCTTTCAGTGACAAGAAACTATTATTGTGTACACCAAAAGACATTCAATTTCTATGGTCATTCATTCTAAAAAGCACATACATTTAAATTCTTCACCCACTCTGCAACCATTTCTTGGGAGGTATCTCTTAAGCTATGTGGAACTAAACTTTGAAAATATATCACGTCTCTGACAATTAAATGCACATACAGAGAGAAAAAGCCACAAACCTGACAAACAGAGCCATCCCAAACAGCAGGCAGAGAAGCAAACCTCCTTTCAAAAGCCAAGAATCAGAACTTAAGTTCACGACGTATCCTATGGCCCACATGAATGTCAAGGAAGATGCCACCATCAGGAAGAGCTGTTAAAAGTATTATTGCGAAAATATTCAAGTTATTGCTTTATTGTTCTTGTATTATTGTTAAAGTATTCGAGCAGGAATGTAATAACAGATGCTGACAGAGTCAAGATAGAGGAGACAAGGTGACGCATCAACACATCAAAAGCAGGGAGGAGGAGTGACACAAAAAACCCCCACTCAAAACACTGCTGTGTGCTTTTAAAGAATATTTTTTGTGCACTCAATTTCAGTAATCTCAGAAGTTGCTTGTTAGAATAGAGTTAATTTGCATATCACTCTGAACACAGGATGCCGTAGTTTTATTTCCATTAGTTATCACTCAGGAAATTACCTCGTATTTCTCTACTATTTTCAGCAACCTGTTATTTTTCCTGCTTCTCATTCTTTCTTCTTCTTTCATCATATAAACCATGAAGTGATTCTGACTTTGATAAGCAAGGTCAAGCGGTGTCTCTCCCTTTAACAAAAGGAAAAGTTATTTATTTATGCACTTAACACATAAATACTTTCCTTTTTAACAGAAGCAAGAAATGAATATAGTTAAAACAAGAATAACTGGGCAGTTACTTCTCAGCTCCCCCTTCCCCCCCTCTATTTTTTAAGGCAAAGCAAGCTAAATTCAGTTTTAACATGCTTTGTAATTCTGAAAACTGACATTAGCACATTGCATCCATTTGAGTTATCTGCTGGACTGCCTCCAGTAACATATCTACAGTCATGGGAATCGATACTTTCAACGTTTATAGTTCTATCAGTTTTTACAAATATTAACAAGAAGACTTTCACATGTGACCAACCCAGGCATTGCCAAACACCACCTTTCACATGTATTTTGAAGTTTTGTGAGTCTGACTGGACACTAAGGAACTGTTACTTTTTAAAATCTGCCCAAGGCCATTAGTCTTCATGACAACATTTTGAAGTAGAAAGCAGCCAAATCAAGAAATGAAGAAATGAAACAATGTTGAGGAAACACAAGGCTTGGCTATTCATTAAACAAACGTTGTAAAGAACCTCTGCATTCATACTTCGAGCCACACCTCAAGGAAGGTGCCAAGTCCTTTCGGGGCAGTGTAAGAACTTCTGCTCTTAGTCAGCCCCTGTTCCAATTGACACCCAACCTGGAGAGGGCTCAGATTTTTTTAACATTTATTTCACACATTTATGCCACGTGGGATGAAATATCATGAAAGAAATCATACCTTGACATTTTTTATGTCCAGGCTGGCACCAGCTTCCAGCAACAGATCCACTGCACTGATATTTCCTGATGCTATTGCCCAGTGCAGTGCAGTATTCTTTTGAACATTGTCTACAGCATTGAGAGAGGGGTTAAACTTTAAGAGAAACCTCGTGGGTTCTGGTCTAGATGAAAATAAAGTATAACAGTTAACGAACAGAAGAGAATCTAGGCTGGAAATGAAACTTTTGAACATCTTATAAAATAAAAAAAAAATCAGTGAAACAACAGGAGATATGCAACACCCTGTCTCAGAACAAGCTCATCAACAAGAGATCCAAGTTTAGAATTCACAACCCGCCCTGAAGGCTTTTCTCCAGATCATGTAATCTTACCATTTAAACAAATATGAGGTCTATAACACAGATTGTATCTTCTACAACACCAGGTGTAAGCTTCTATCTCCACATTTTATTTGTTCTAAATGCATTTCACTGTGTCTGCTTCCATTTCTTTTCATTTTGGGGAAAGCACAATAAGGCTGCAGATGATTCAGCCACAAACCTAAACTTTTTAGAAATTCTTTCTTTGCTATATCCAAGGAGCTACTTCCTAACTCCTGATCTCTGAAACACTGCATGTTTTAGTATAAACGAAAGTGAAAGGAATGTCAGTTAAAAAAAACCAAAAAAAAAGGTAAGAAAAAATTCACCTCACTGCTTCTTGGGTACAATAAAATAGACCCTACTCAGTTAGTCAGTACTTACCCCATTGCTTTTTGAGCTGTTAACATTAAAGGTGTTTGTCCATTGAGGTCTGTTGTGTCTATGTTCTAAGAATAAGGAAAAAAAAAACCCAAGCAAGTGGTTACCAGTGATTTCAGGAAACAGTCATGTGGTCAGATTTGGAGCTACACAACTGGCTTAGCTTCGCTAACGAAAAGAAAATGGAAAGAAACCAAATTACACCAGCCAAGAAGCCAACACTCATTGAAACATTTTTCCTCCCTCTACGAGTCTTGCATGTCATTTCTTCCAGAGTATTCTGAGTTTTCACTAAGGACACTTCTAAGGGAGAGTCTCCACTAAGGATATTTTCAAGTGAATCATGTTAACCATCCTCCTTGTGTAAACAGAATACATAACAGAATGCCCAGGTACATCAAACAGGTTTATTGAAACAACAAAGGATTGGTTGATTGCATATCTCAAAACATAAACACTTAACTCGTATTACCTAATTTTCTTCCTTCTTAACCATGAAGGTTTCCTTGCTCCCTGCTCCCACCTATCATTACATTAGAACAGATTTACTTAAAAGAAATGATTAAACACTTGGATTTTTTCAGTAGAAGATAGGTGAGCTAACAGCTTTATTAAGTCTGTGATATACATTGCTATAGTAACATCCTAGAAGTCAGTTATTCTACCAAAGAGAACTCTATGAGAAAGAAAAGAAACTTAGAAAATTTTTAAATCCTCAATGTTTCTAAGAAACAGTCTTGATCATATAAGAAAACTGTTATGCTTGTCATTACTTCTGCTTATTTCAGATGTAAGCTAGGAGATATCAACTACCATGGATACAAAAAAAAATTAAACACAGAAATTAATAAAAATTCAGACCTAGTCTGATGAACTATTCTGATCATACTCCCACTGATGGACAATTCCATGGGTGACTAGCTACAAAACTGTAATCAAATCATAAATGATATATATCCATCATATAGTTCTCAGGTTTAAATGCCAGTTGCCATTTACAAAGCACCACAAATCTGCACAGCCTTAGCAATGCTCCTTAAATACTCTGAAATGTAGGTGAATCTGGACATGTGGGGATGACAGGAACAGCGGGGAGTATTAAAAAATTAATTAAAAAATATATATTAAAAAAAATCTAAGTTGATCTCAACTTATAACACAGAAAAATAGTTATAAAACACCTGCCTTTCATCTAGAAAACAAACCAGCTAATTCTGAAACGCATCCTACACACAGGCAGCTACTCACAAGTAGAACACAACACCTGGGAACATCACCAACATACCTGGCCTTTTGATATGAGGTAAGCTACGATGGGCATGTGTTGGAAGAGCACTGCTAAATGAATGCTACTGAATCCTTCCCCATCAATGAGACTGGGATCCGCTCCACATTTCAACAATAATATGACCATGGGTAGGTGTCCTTGTCTATAACGATACATGAAATGAAACTATAGAGATGGTGAAAAAAAGAATGGGTATTTTAATGAAAGCATTGCCCTAATAATTCTCAGAGAGACCCCACAGAAAACGAATTTTCTTTCAGATTCTCATGCTTTTATTCAGGAAAATACTTTCAAGCTACAAGTTTGTATCAGGAAATTTATCTTAAATATATACCTTAATAAATCAGCCTAGGGGAAACTGTTAATTTAGAATAAAGTGGTTTTTCTACGGTAATCTCTCCTGTAAGCAGTCATCCAAGCATCCAACTCTGGCAGAAGACTGATAGTCCAGAAGAAAGCACTGATCTTCCAATGTGAGAATTGGCACTCAGAGAAGTTATTCCAGAATAATTATTTAAGGTTCTGTTTTCTCCAGACAAGCAGTGCTTTGTTCTTTGGACCCCACAGAATGCTACTATAGCTTTTAATATTAACACATTTACACTTGCAACATACCTAATGGCCCAGTGAAGGGGAGTAGAATTCAGATCTCCACCCAGCTGATCCACTATTGCACCTTTCGAAATATAATATCTGTGTAATAACCACACAATAAGATTAAGAACGTAATAACACATAATAAATACATACTAGTGATAACACAGCTGTAGTAGTGTGGCAATGGCTCACAATAAAAAAAAAGAAAAATTACTAGAGAAGCAAATCAACAAAAGTATTTGCAGCAAAGGACACTTTTCGAGAAAAAATACAGTCTTTAGCAAGGTACTTGTAAAATCAGCTGTCATGTTTGTTAAACAAACCAAACCCAGGAAAATGATTTCATGTACTACATGATTTCACATTGAAAGAAACCATTTTCAAGTACAAAAGCAACAAAGAGGTTATAAGTAACAGTGGCAGAATACTTGTGTTACTTTCACAGGGACTCCTGAACTTACTTAACCAGCTCCTGTCTGTTGTTTATTGCTGCCCAGTGAAGAAGAGTCACATTTTCTTTGTCTGGTTGTCGAACATCATATCCTGCTTCTACCAGTTCTCTGCATCGCTCCAGCATTCCATACCTTGAATGAGGGGAAAAAAAAACCCAATTTATTTAAACATCCTCCAGTCTGGAAGCAGCCACATACTAAAGAAATAATAAATCTCTGTGAGCATCACCCAGCAGTTCCTACTTGAACAAATTCCGCATTGCATTCAATGGAAGTCTTGCAAAAAGAGCTGGGCTCTTAACAAACCCTCTGCTTAACAAACCTGCTTGAAACGAAATACCTTTGTTTGTGATAAAAATATTTACAACAGTAGCTGTAAATGATCTTTCTTCAGAGAAACACAGAATATGCTGAGTTGGAAGGGACCCACGAGGATCACCGAGTCCAACTCTGAGCCCTACACAAGGACCATCCCCAAGAGCCTCACCATGTGCCCCAGAGTATGGTACAAACTTCTTCCCCTACAGGGAGAAAACGAAACCGAAAATGTTTCTTTTGTAAGAATATCCAGCCTGGCTCACATTTGAGGACACTCCCATCTATTTCACCACTTGGCACACTCAGAACATGTACTTACTGCGTGGCCTTGACAATATCGCAGGTGCTGGGGTCTTCAACAACGGGATATGGTCCCGGTAAACCTTTATCCCCGTGGGTGCCGTGACTGTTGTGCATGTGAGGTCGGTGAGGCCCATGGCAATGGCCTTTACACTGCCAGTTAACAAAGCATTTATCAGCCATTATTATTTATGGATTGTACACCACAAACACCTCCCTCTTCACCACGGCATGTGCCAAGTTCCGTTGAAGCAAACGGGGCCGTCAATTTAAGGCACAGTTAAAACCACCCAACAGGAGACCAGTCCTTTCATTCGCGGAGCACAGCAGGGATGTGCTCAAGGTGCACCAGGACACATTTCAGAGGGGGTCCCTTGGCGCAACACCTTCCCCCAGAGCGGCGCTGCCTCACCAGAAACCACGGCCCCGGGAAAGGCTTTAGACGCGCTCGGGAGCCGCAGTGCCACCCACGCAGCCCGAAACCACACGCGAGCGACCCGAGGAGGCACACGCAGGGCAGGAACACGGGCCGCTTGTTCCCGGGAACCCTCGCCAGGCACTCCCCCCCGCCCCGGCAGCACCGCGGGGACCGCCCGGCCGCCCCGCTGCGGCCCTCGGCGCTCCGCACCCACCGCCCGGGCAGCGCCGGCCCCTCCACCCCGCTCCCGGCCCGGCCCTGTCCCCGGTCTCCCCGCTCACCGCCGGGCCGCTGCCCGCCATCCCCGCGCCCGCCGCAGCTTCCTGGGAACGGCGGCGGGGCGGGATCAGCGCCGGGCACACCCGGCCCGGGCGGGGCGGGACCGCGGCTCGGGGCGGGACCGGCGCCGTGAGGGGGCAGTCCGGGAGACTCGAGGCGGATCTCCCCCTGGCAGTGTGGGGGATCCGTCCCTGATCTCCCCCGGCCGTGCTGGGGATCGCGGGGCAGCCGTCCCAGGCCGTCCCCGACCGTCCCCGACCGTCCCCGGCCGTGCGCTGAACTGTCCCCGACGAGCCCCCGCTTCGGCTCGCGCGGGCGGATCAGCGGCTTCCCAGCTCCCTTCGGCTGCGCCCGAAAAATGGTTCCTCTCCCCCCCCTTTTTTTTTTTTTTTTGCGGGGCAGCCGCACGGAAAAAAAAAAACCAAAACACTCCTTCGGTTTCGCACAGTGTATTTCCTCCCCTGCCCAAGATCGGGGACAAGAAGCGTTTTCTGCTGGCGACACTTTGCCGCTGGAAGGGATGCCCCGGGGAAGGGTCCGGATCGCGAGCCTGATGAGGAGCGGCTGAGGGAGCTGGGGGGGCTCAGCCTGGAGGAAAGGGGGCTCGGGGGGGACCTTCTCGCTCTCTACAGCTCCTTGAGAGGAATAGTGCCGCCACTTTGCTGGCGTGGATCCCTCGAGAATTCAGGGCCATTTGGAAGTCATACCTCCAGCCCCCAGCCGAGCCCCGAGGTCCCCCCTCATTATGACAACCAGGGTGAGGGAGGAGCCGCAGTTACGGGAGAAGCCGTGAGTGGGAGCAGTCACCCCCTAAATAAACCGGGATAACCTGGGAAGACACTCACAGGTGTCCAACACCCACCAGCTCCAGCGAGCCCAGGATCTCAACAGCTTTCAATTGTGAATGAGAAGGAAAGCCAGGAGAGAGAGAGAGTCAGTTCTTCTTCCTATCTCAAAGCTGAAGCTGAGAAGGGGAACATCAGAGCTGACAAAAATAGACCACACATGAAACACCACTCAGCTGCTTGCCCATCTCACTTTTGTGAGTGGGAAATTTGGGCTGTCCTATGGGACAGTGCAAAGTCCTTGAGTAGGGTAAGCCCTGCTCAACAACAACCCAACCACCATGTGAGATCTACAACGTTCCCATTCTGAATCCAAAGACAGCATGTGCAAGCTACTGGGAAGAAAGGAACCCTATCCCAGTCATGACCAGTCCAGTGTGTTACTGTAAATTGGCAAATAAAATCTTCTAAGACTCATTTTAGGGCAGGCATTATTTATTTACCTGTGCTGGGCACGCAGGGAGGCTCTTTCTTCTAATTGTGTGTGTCCTGTTTTCCCTCAGGTAGGGAAATACAACTTTCCATGTTTATCAAATGTCTTACATATGTGTGAACTTTCTGAGAGAAGCAGTGAATATGTAACTAGCTCTACAAAGTTCTTCGGAAGTCCTTATTTGGTCACTGGAGGTCTTCTGGTGGTCTCTTGGGGACCTCTGGTGGTTGTTTGGAGCTCGAACTTGAACTTGTCCACCGAGCAGTGTATTTGCAGTGTCTTTGCTCAGCATCTCTTATCAAAAACGTACTTGTGTGACAACTACTCTAACTCAAAGCATTTAGAAACTTGCTTATTTTGCAGCTTCCTGAACAGAAACTTCTTTTGTAAAGGCTGGGGGGAAAATCACTGAGCAATGGAGAATTATTGCTTGCAAGTGGGAGCACCCAGCAGCTCAGATAAATCTGAGCCTCTGATATACCGGAGACTCTGCTTTAAATAGGTTTTTCCCAAAGAGCTGTCCAACAGAAACCTCTTCCTGGTCCTCAACAACCACTTTGGGAGAGCTCCCCAGAGATGGGGGAATTCCAACTCCCTTTGTTGCTGGAGGAACCTGTCCAGCATAGAGGGGAGGGTGATGTCAGTTGACACCTCTGCAGTGTTCTGGGAGCTCCGGGGTGAATGCTGGTGGCTCCAGGACTCTTCCTGCTGTGCTGCTTGCTCCTGGGAACTCTTCACTGGAGCCAGCTGGGCTCCCATTTTTACTTCCGGGCCTTTCCTGGCCGTGTGCATCTTCAAGGATGAACACTTTCTACTACTGATAGTCCAAGGGAGCAGGGAGACCTGTCCACAGGGTCTTGTTTGTCTGGAGTCCAGCAGGTCTCACTTAGGCTCCCAGAGAGACAGATGCTTATGGAAGGATGGAGGCTTTCAGAGGAATGGAGGTTCCTGGAAGGAAGGAGGCTTTTAGAGGGAAAGAAAAGTCTCTGAGGGAAGGAGGATCTTCAACAGAGGGAGATTCTTGGATGGATGGAGGATCTCTGATGGTACGATTTCCTTGGAAGGGCAGAGGCTCTCCAAGGGGTGGGGACTCCTGGTGGAAGCAGCCTCTCAGAGGAATGGAGGCTCCCAGAGGAGCTGGAGGAACTGGACAAGCTGCGGCAGGGCAGGTGGCCTTGCTTCACCAGCTCCTGCAGTTCCACCCACAATGGGTTCCACCTGTGGGTGGGGACACCTGTGTGATGTCAGAAACCCCATCCTGGTCCGCATGGCAGCACAAATGGAGCTCTTGGGTATTGCAAAATCTGAGGGTGGAATGGTGAGATCTTTGCAAGGTTTAGTGAACGGTTTGTAGGAACAACCAGAAAAGGAATGCTCACAGGGATCTGTTGGATGGGAAGCAGTTTGGAGGTGGAGGGAAATGAATCCATTGCTGCCATTGGCCCTTCAGGAGGTGATGGAGCAAGATGAATCTCTGGGAAAGCAGCTGGAAGGAAAGAATCCCACTGCCATAAGGTCACCTGGTGTGTTATGGGAAGGCAGTGCATGTTCTTTTTTGGGATTTTAGTTGGAGTTTTGATCACATCCCTCACAAAATCCTTTCGGAGAAGGTGTCCAGCTCTGAGATAGCAGGTACAGGGTGTGCTGGGTGAAGAACTGACTGCTGTACTGTTTTTTGCTGGGATAGAGTTCCTATCTTCATAGCAGCTGGCACAGCACTGGGTTTGGATTCAGGATGGGATAACAGTTGGATGGTTGGGTAGTTGCTAAGCAGGGCTTGTCCTCCTCAAGAACTCTTCAGTGTCCCATGGGTCAAGCCATGTCCCATGCTCTGCCAGCAAGGAGGTGACAACATCCTCCTTCTCCTCCTCATGGCTGTGTCCTACTTGGCTGAGAATGTTCCATCCACTCTGCTCCACAGGGAGCCCCTCTGTCCCCCACGAAGCCCTGGTGAGCACTGGGGTGAGGCAGGGCCATGACATTACACAGGTGTCCTCTCCCACAGGACTGACAGCACCACACAAGAGGTGCCACCACCCCCCCGGCTCCCAGTGCGGTCACAATGGGCCGTTTCGGAGCCATGAGCGACGGCAGCATCCTCCTCTCCTTGTTTGTCCTGCTGCTGGCCACTGCAGCTCTCTGGCTGACCATCGGGCACTGGCAGCAACGGGTGCTGGGGACACCGAAGAACCCGGGCAGCCTGGCCAGGGTCTCTCCGAGCAGCCAAGTAGCCCCAGTGGAGGCTCCCAGTTCCTCCACAGCTCAGGCAACCACTCCGCAGCGTCCAGATGCTCCTGTGAGCCCCGAGTACATCCCCTGTGGCTGCGGCCCCAGCTGCGCCCCCTGCGTGGCAGTGGCCCAGGAGCTGCAGGATTTGGTGATGATGATGTGGGTTGGGAATGGGATGTCTTTCCCACTGGATTCTGAGATGTGGCGGGTGCTGTGGGAGAACCTGGAGGAGCTGGTGGAGCGAGGCCACCTGCCTTGCTGCAGCTCATCCGGCTCCACTAAGAGCCAGATCCCACAGAGAACCTCTGTCCTTCCAAGAGCCCTCATCCGTCGGCAAGCCTCCGTCTTTTCGATATCCTCATTCCTGCCAAGAACTCGATTCTGTAAGAGGCACTCCATCCTTACAAGACGACCATGCCATAGGAGGGCCTTCATCCCTCCGAAAGCCTCCGTTCCCTCCAAGAGCCTCCATTCCTCTGAGAGCCTCCACCCTCCAAGAGCCTGCATTCCTTCCACAGGCCTCCGTTCCTCCGAGAGCATGCACCTTTCAGGAGCCTCCATCAGTTCCACAAGCCTCCAGTCCTCTGAGAGCCTCACTTCTTCCCGGAGTCTTCATCCCTCCAAGAGCTTCAGTGACTGCCAGACTCCAGATGGAGTAGCCCCTGCAGACCAGTCTCCCTGCTCCCTTGAAGCCGCAGGTATCAGCGGAACTCACTCATCCCTGAAGATGCACATGGACAAGGAAAGCCTGGAAGTAAAAATGGGAGCCCAGCCCATTCTGGTGATGCATTCCCAGGAGCAAGCAGCACAGCAGGAAGAGTCCTGCAACCACCAGCGTCCACCCCTTGACTCCTGGGATGCTGTGGCAGTGCCAGCTGGGAACACCCCCTGTGTTGGAGAAGCACAGAGGAGCACCCTCAGTGCAGGAGAAGACCCTCCAGTGGCATAGGAAGTTGGATATCCCCCATCTCCAGGGAGCTCTCCCCAGCCAGATGTTGAGGACCAGGATGAGGTTTCTGTTTGCAGCTTGGATACTTCTGCAGAGCATCTGTGTTAAATAAATCAGCTTCTTCCTGAAGAGCTGTGAGTGCTTCCACTGGTCTGGTTTTTACTGGCATAGGGAACATGTTCCGGGCCTGGCTCCTGTGTCTCCTGACACTGGCCAGAGTGCAGGACTGGAGAGGGAACATGGCACAGTGGAGCAGGAGACAAGGCAGCATCCTTGGGGACACTTCCTGTGCCATGGGGCATCCATCAGCCTGTGGGACAGAAGTGGGGGGACTCCCACCCCTTGGGGGACTGCCCTCCCTTGATTTTTCCCCCTTTTTGGAGGGGATGCCCGCAGGTAAATGGCTTTATGGATGCACTGAGCTGCTGGACAGGGCAGTTGTACTTGTTTTGTGTCTTCTGTGGGGGTGAGTAAATGTCACTGGGAGACCAGTGAGGTGAGCGGGAGATGAGGGAGGGTCATGCAGGGTCCCTCCAAGTCCCTCCAAAAAAGTGAGGTTACAGCCCCGATAGTGCCTGAAAATTCATGAAGGACGTCTGTGGAAAATACTGAAAACTGTAAAGTTTCTCATTTTTATATGTAATGGAAAAAATTACTTTATTAAAAATAGATTTCAAAATAAAGCCCCGTATCTGTTGTATTACATGCAGGATTTCAGATTATAAGGCATTCTGAACATGGAACTCTAGGGTTTGAAAACACAAATACTATGCCTGTATATATATATATAAATGAAAAAATAAACAGCTTGGAAACATGAGAAAGTATGATCTGTTTGAAGGAAATTGATTACACAGAGCTGTTTCTGAGGTTTTTCCTGTCTCCTCTTGCTGTAACATCCCAAAACTGGAATCTGGACTTAAATTGGGGCTCATTAACTCGCGGTGCCACTGCTGCCTCAACAAGCCGTGTGGGGTTTTCCAATCAGCGCTGCCTCCCCGAGGGGAGCACTGCTTCTTCCCAGGAGTGATGGAGGTGTGGAGGTGTTCCCTGTCCTGCTCCTCCGCAGCCTGCCTGCAGGCTCGTCTCCTGAGGCACCGCTGCAGCTTCCCGGGAGCCGCGGATTGGGCACCGGTAACTCTGGGACAGCAACTGCTGTGCCATCTGCTGCTGGGAACGCCTCACTGCAAAAGCACTCCCCGGCTTTTCCTGGCCGTGTGCAATCGGGAAAGGTAAGTGGGGTCTGTTTGATACCCGTGGCTCCGATGGAGTGTTTACTATTAATACATAATAATAATACTACTACATTAATGCTAGTCCCTTCCTTTCACCAAAAAGGAGACATAGCAGTTAGTTTCCTCCGGAATGGTTAATGGCATCACTGTGTTTTCAGGTAAGGAGTGCGCACCTTTAGGCAACATTTTGGGTCGCATTTGGTACTAAAACGAAATGTAAATTTTGCCCCCAAGTCAAGACCAAATGAACTATTGTCGGGAGAGCAAAACAAGACTCAAGCATTTTGTTCCCAGACAACTGATCAGTTAACCGAGGGGCTTCGGCCTTTTTAATTCTGGAGTAATGCATCCGTGATTTGTCTTGTTGTACCACTTCTACAATAAAGTGGTAACCTCTGTCTGATGGCATTCCCAAAGCTATCCAGAATCTAGGTACTCTTGGATTCAACAGTATTCTAGTCACTTTCCCAGCAGGTTTGGCACTTTTGTTGTTCTGTTTCTGTGTAAAACAAAGCCATCGCTGTATGAAGTGTGTACACAACATAACAAAACAAAGGACCTCTAGAAAAACAAAATCAAGTGATTTGTGAGTAGCAGCTCAGTTTTTAAAAACTTTTCAAAATACCTGAGTCAGCCTTGATTTCGACTGTCAAATCACTGGCACCAGGAGATATTAATGATTATATTTGTTAGTCATTTACTCTATTTTCTCCAGTCATTTAGTTTGTTTCATCCCTTCTTTGGCTTTGGTTACATTTTATCTCTTTTGTTGTTTCTTTCCTGTCATCTTCCTGGCAGGAAATGTGTAACTTGGAGATGTAAAATATTACGAATTTGTTGAAAAGTTAAGTATCAACCATGTGAATGTTATGTTTTTATATGATTTCTGATGGCTTTATTGCAGCCAGAGAGGCACTCAGTTTTATAGGGCTCCCAGAGAGATTGATTAATATTCCTTTAATTATTAAAAACAAAAACAGCGTGAGAGTTTACTGAAGAGTTTCTAAAAGGGCACTGGCAGCAGTCAAAAGATATGGTTCATATGTGGCAGTAAATCAACAGTGATTCAGAGAAGAACTTTTTGAGAAAACATTATGGGGCAAAAATATATGCTTTAAGTAAATAGCATCACACAAATATCAGCTATCCATGGATTACACAGATTTATCAGCTGGTACTTGGATGGCTGCAGCCTAATTTAGTCTGACCTGTGGGCAATAGATTCTGTTCTTTTGGTAAATTGGACAATAATATAACGGCAAAAATCTCCTTTAACAGTAAGCATACATTAGGAGTCGTCCGTGTAAAAAGTATTGTATGCACCTGGAAAACATTGAATTGGAAGCTCTCTGAAAGTATATGGTTGTCAAAGAGCGAGTCTGAAATGTGAACTTCCAGAAACTTTTCCTTTAAATACTGAGAATTTTTTTCCTCTTTTCTTCTTTTGGCGATTTTTAGTGCTGTCTTTGTTGGCTTCCAGTGCCATCTAGTGGAATGTCATTTTGTTTCTCTAAGAGGTGATGTTCCAGCGCAGACATTTCGAGCCTGCGTGCATGCAGAGGTTGATTTCTTTCTGTACACTGGTGTGTCCTTCAGGAATGATCCATTTACAGATATCTATCCTCATGTCTGATGTTTAAGGCCCATATAAACTAGAATTCGGAAGTATAGAACTGTATATTTGCAAGTAGATTGATTCACAAATATTTCACTTTTCCTTTAATCACAGAATCACAGAATATGCTGAGTTGGAAGGGACCCACAAGGATCATGGAGTCCAATCCCTGGCCCTGCACAGGACCATCCTCAAGAGTCACACCATGTGCCCAAGAGTGTTGTCCAAACACTCCTTGAACTCTGTCAGGCTTAGTGCTGTGACCACTGCCCTGGGGAGCCTTTTTCTAATACCCACCCCAAACCTCTCCTGACACAACTTCAGGCCATTCCCTTGGTCCTGTCACTGGTCATCACAGAGAAGAGATCAGTGCCTGCCCCTCCTCTTCCCCTCATGGCTTCTGAGAGAGCGTGTAAATGTTTTAACCATTCCAAATAGTTCAGCTGCTTGTTTGCACTCAGAAGTGCTATTCCTGTACTTGTGTGTCTTCTTCTCTGTGTATCTTTTTATGTGTGGTATAAAAATTGTATTCTGCCATTCATAAAACTTCATGCACCTTGAATTCATGATGTAGTTATAATCTAATCTCTTCTTTTCTTTCCTTATAACTTACAATTTAACCTCCTTCTTTTCTTTTCCAGACACTGCTTTGTTTCCCTCACTGCTGAAATGGGCTTAAAGATACTGTAAGTAAAACCTTCTTTTTTTTGCTCTTTTAAATCCTGATTTATGTTGATAAAGTAGTGTGTGATACCTTGAGGTTTATGGCTAAAGTGTGGGATCTGTTATTTATGTTTTTTTCAGCTGTTGCCCAACTCCTTTAGCTTAATGCTCATGTTGATAAAACAGGAGTATAAATCCTAACCACAGCCTCATTAGTCCTATCTGGGAAGGTTACTTAAGGAGACTTAGCCACTGGCTACTCCTATAAATTGTGCTTGCTTTACCTCCTCAGGAGCTGGATGATGCTTTTCAGACCCCTTGTTCTGCTGTCCTGAGCTGTTCAGGGACAGCGATAAGCCACTGGCTCTCTGCAAGTGATGCTCAATGCTCCCCCAAAAGTTTGAGGGGATGAATTTTTGGCAGCACCATCCAGCCCTTTCAGAGGGAAGGAGAGCATTGCTTGGAAAGGTTCTGTGATATAGCCATGTGTCCTGATTGCTCTTTTTCTTTATATGCATGTGTGCTCTCTCTCTCTTTTTTTTTTTCTGATAAAAAGGCAGTTTAGGTAAAGCTGGCTTGGTACGTGCTGTACTGCTTTGGGGTACTTTGTGCGTTTGGGCCTCGGGTGGGTGATTGTTTAAGGCTCTTGATGTCTTAAGGTCTGAATGGTGAGGACCAAGAGTGGGATTGTTCATCATGTCCAGGGATTCACAGTCCTACCTACTGTGCCTAAACCCAGAACTTCTGATTTGCCCTGAAAGGCAGATGTTACACTCTGCCTGCAGCCCTTCCCTCTAGGGCATTGTCTCCTGGCTCTTGAATTCGCACTGTGGCAACTGTGGTGGTTGGGATGGCCTTGGGGCTGAGCCCATGAAATGCACTAAGGACATATCTGGCACAGTGGAGGGGGCATGCAGGGTTTTTTGGCCTTTCAAAAGCACCAGGCACTTCTCAAATGTTGCCATACGCTCCTGAGAGAGCCCCTCAGAGACATCAGTCTGAGCTGCCCTTAGGCAGGAGCTGGCAGTGCCACTGCTGGTTCGAACAGCACAGTTAGAGGTGTGGTGAGAAATGGTTGTCATGTTTGGAAACCACCTTTTTGGTCTTTCTTTGAAATGTATGTCAAACGTATATTTCAAAAGACCCTTTTCAAAATACCCTGCCATGAAAAGGAAGCAAACTCTGAGTCAGGAGAGGCTTCATTTCTCCCACTTGTGCAAATGTGGTACGTAAGCAGAAAGGGAGTGCTTTCCTGCCTCAGTGGTTGCAAGTTTATTACTGATGGCAGAGTAACTGATGTTCACGAGGACTTCTGAAAAGGTGATAATGCAGAGCTCCAAGCTTTAGCATTTTAGATGCATTAGGCTATCTAGACCACATGTGAAAAATGTCACTGCCTACCAAGCAGCTAATGTGCCCATCAGTTATGGCACAAATTGTTCTGTCTTTTGGAAACCAGAGGAGACAAAACTCAATATCATTCAGGTAGCCTGTAACTGCTTTGTTTTGCAAAATGCTACGTGAAGTGACTGAGTCCCAAAGTTGAAAGCGTTGCAGTAAAGACCTTAAATGGGTTTGCACGTGCAGCAAAGAACACTAAGTGCCTTTAGCTTGGTAGCAAGAGATTTTTTAGCATATTTCAATTTACTGGTAAAGGTTCCCTCTCCCACCCCCCCCAGTAGTTAGTATGCTACTTCCTAAGTGAAAAAAACCCACAACAAACCAAACCAAACCATGAAAAAATTGTGTCAGTATGTGCACACTGTATACCACATATATGTGTGTATGCATTTACACAGAGGTGTGCACACACACACACTCTAGCTTGCTTTACAGACTAAGAGCCACGTGACAATATGCAGTGGCATCAATAGCTACATTAAAAATGGAAATGATAGTCTGCAATGTTTTTTTTTCCCATCCCAGAAACTCAGTTTTCTGTGGCCCTGATAAAGTCAGCTCTCTCTAGAAAGGGTGTGAATTGACCTACTGATATTTCAAATCCCAGTTGAGGACCTGCTCCACCCACCATCTTTCTGCCATGCTGGTTGTGGTTTAGGTGTGTTTGGCCGTGCATAGAGTACCCTAAGTGAGGTCAGGCAGGTGCCAAGACCGTGTCTTCACTTATGAGTATGGAACTCTCAGCTTGCCAGCTCCAGGCACTCCCTCTAGGTTCCCCTCAGCTTTGTCAGGTCTTAGTTTTAGGATAGAGAGGTTTCTTTGTGAACACACTTGTCACTTCTAGCTGGCTGCAGGATGTTACATACAGTTGGATTTCTAGAGTAGCAGCATTGCTGAGTGGCTCCTCTCACCTCTATGCTTTCTGTGTAATTATCAGAGACACACTTGCACTAGCAGTGTCCCAAAATAGTCTTCCAGTAGCACAAAATATCCGTTGAAAACTTCCCAAAATCTCAGACTTTTTGAAACTTCATTTTTAGCAGTTTTTCCTTTTATGTATCACGAGGCTTTAAAATGTGTTTTTTTCTTTTAAATAGTTTCTCTTTTATTAAAAATCAACAACAGCGACAAAACCCACATGAGAGTAATACACAGTAATTTATGTAGTGTTCTTGAGTTACCCTGTGACTTCTAGAGAACAACAAACCATTTGACAAAGACCTTGATGCAGACAACTTCCGAGTAGAAAGAATGACTGGTTCTAGTAAAATCCACTCACTCCCAGTATTCCATTACCTTGAACAGGAGTAAAATGTGAGTAGGAACATGACCTGACTCCTCATATTAGTAAGTGGCTTTTGGTGTATGTGATCAGTTGAACAGAACCTCATACAAGTGTAAAATTCATAATAAAGATGTCTTTATTCCAAAATAATAATAATAATAATAATAACAATAATAATAATAATAATAATAATGTATTAGCCAGACACCTACAAAACATCTACACAAGACTTTGGTAAGAAACGTCCATGGTAGCTTTTTCATAATTCCACAGCAAACAAAAACAAAGAAGGAAATAAAAAAATGCAATTAAACAAAACGTTGTTTAACTTGGTATGCCACACACACAGAGTCCTACTGTACATTTGATAAGCCCCTAACTCTTCTTTTTTGTTATGTGTAAAGCTTCTACAGTTTGTATGTTAGAAAAAAACCCAAAACATACACACAATGCTAAGATCTGATAGTCGAAGTCTACAAAACTGGAGTGACATCTGTGCTTTCAGTTCAGCAGGATTATTCAGGACATCAGAACAATAACAGTTCTTATTTTTATTGACTGATAATCAGTGGCTATTACACTACTAGAAAGTTTACAGTAACAATGCAATAATTCTACATATTGTATATCAGAGCTTTTTCTCTTTTTTTTCTGAATAGAAAATCAACCTCTTATTTTTTCTTCTTTTGTTTTTGTTTGTGTTTCTTTTTTTTACAAAATGTAACAAGCTTAAATATTTCTCTTGTATCAAGTTAGAAGAAAGACAAGTGATTTGTAAAATGTTTCAACAGAAAAACAGTGTGAGAAGCTGAACCTAAGCAGGAACGATCACACATTTTTGACCCGGTGCAATCTACCTTGACATTTCATATCTTAACAAGGTGGGGGGAAAAATAATTTCTTATTTTCATAACTTACATGAGCCTAAGAGAAATGACTGGAAATCACACTGAACAGCCTTCTAAGAGGAAAAAAAAAAAAAGTATATGGAGGATCAAGTTAGTGAGAACTGCAGAGAAAGGAATGCCAGATTGTTTTAATGGACAGTTTTGAGGGCACGTTCAGAAAGATACTGAATATTTCCTATATACCTGAAGATGTATTTGGACTATGTAGCCTTTGTCAAAGGGAGTATTTGATGGGCAAAACAGCTTGATGAACTGGAACAAACATGAAAATGGAAATACAACGTTGGTTTTAACTGATTATTTGCTGAAACAGGCATGGTTTTGCAAGAACAGCTTTACCAGTGATAAGGGTTGATGAGATAAAATACGGTTCATGAACTCATAGCACTCTTTTTCCATTCCGGAGAAACTTTCTTCTTCTGCTCCCTCTGTCCCAGGCTCTCACAGATCCAAGCCTCCAAACCCACACATTTTATGCTCAAAGATTATTTTTCTGAATGAATATTCTCAGCTGGGACAGCCTCTGTCAGCTCAGCCAGAGAGGCTCACAGGGCTGGGTGGGGGTGAGTAGATGTAGCTCTGCCCTGGCACTGATCACTGCAGCCCTTCTCTTGCAGCTATCTCTTTCTTCACCCAAAATATGCTCAGCTGGTCAGTCCTTCAGCTTCTGTATCATCCCACTGTTTTTTTGTTGGGTTTTTGTTTTGGTCACGAAAGGGTGATTTGCAAGGTAAGGTCATAAAGCATTAATGAGGGACTGACTTGCTGCTCTGCTGTAATGGCAGCGCTACAGAGACATAAACTGCAGGATTTTTGAAGAGGCCCAAGAGGGCAAACTATCTGAATTAATATTATTAAGTGAGCCAAGCTATACAAAATGCAAAATGTTTGGTCTTAGCATTAAACCTTGTTGTGTTCTTTTTTTCTCCTCGTTTGGTTGACCGTAGGCTTGCACCCATTTCGTGTAGCAGCAGCAGGAGAGGCTTATTACTGTGGCAAGTTTCCATTATTTTCCTGGCCCTTCCTTCATTCCAAATCTGCAAAAAGCAGTACAATACCTTGAAGGGGGTGGGGTGCAGCAGCTATGGAGATACTGAGCAGCCCTTGCAGCGTTCAGTGGAGAAATAATCATGAAAAGCCCTACGATGTAATGCAACCAGCCCGTCTGGGTGCACCCTGTTCAGGTGCAGGGGGGTAACGGGAGGATCCCCAGGGTGGTGGTGGTGAAGCTGAACATCCTCAGTGGGTTGTGGTGCACATCCTTTAAGTGTGGGAACACAAAACCCAGGTGTCAGGGTTTTAACCAAGCGTTAAGGAAATGGGTAAATGAGAATTACTTAAGGCTGCTTTAAAGACACCATAAAATGAATTTTTCTCCATTCATTTCTCTCAAGCTTGTTTTAAGAGTCAGCATCAACAGCCTTTATTTTCAGTGCATTGTTATTACTTCTGTAGAGACATAGGTGTATGCTGCCTTTCCTGGGCCAAAAGACAACAACCTGCTATCTTTAATGTTAAATCTACAGGACAATATTGTATTCCAATAGTAAGGGATGCCCACGGGTCTTGCTGATTACACCTGATTACACCTAGGGACGAGAGCTAAATTCTGCAGGAGAGGGTATAATATAGCAATTAGAAAGGTGAGGATCTATTTTCTAATCTCAGGCAGTTTTTTGATCACTCAAGTGGTCAGGGAGGGAATTTAACCTGGCTAGTATATCTACAAATGGCCAACCTTCACAAATTTAGTAATTTTTAGATTATTCTATACTCTGAGTAAAAAAACCCATAAATGACAGTGCTGTAAATGTATTCTTGTGTCAATCTATAATTACCTTTTTAAGAGACTGTCATTGTTTGATTTTAGAGGCTCCCTTCCCTGTGTTCGTTATAAGGGATACACGAGAACCTGGCTCACCTTTTCTCTACCATTTTTAGTATATTATAAACCTATTTCCCTCTTCCCCTGTGATTAACATTCTCATGAAACTGAACCTAATTTTTTAGTGTCTCTCATGTGGGGAACTTTCTGTGACACAGCTGTTGCAACTCTCTCCGGACCAATTTCTATTGGTTTTGTGTCTACTTTGAGAGGCAGTGGATAGATCCAAAATAGGTGTGTGGAATCTGAATGTATTATGACATTCACATGTTTTCTTTGTGTGCTGTTTTGACTTGAGTATGTAGTGGTTAGACATCACTATTGAGCTGCACAAATTATTTTTTCTTAAGTTTTAATGAAACAAAGACCATTTTGCATGGACCACAGCATCCATGTGAAGAAAAGTATTTAGGATTATTATTGTTATTATTACAACTATCAGCTTAACCCAGTGGTGTAAAAAGATAAACATGCACCTTTAATACTATTGAACCAGCATTACTGAAATTACTCCTTGGCATAGTTGTGTAATTATGTAGGCACTGCTTTGGATTTTTAAAATCAAATCAAGAGAGAAATCCTCCCTCATATGAAACATGTCACTTATGTTAATATGCATGCATCCCATGTCTTTACAAGTAGTATTTCTATATGGCTATTCCATGTCCACAGATAGGTCTGTATTTTAGTTAAATAACTCATGACGACTCACTATTTTTATGCATTAAGGGCTGGCTGGAGTACCAAAGATTGACTCTCAGCATAGATCTGTGAGGAAACATTTATAAAATATTTTTCTTGCACCAGCAAGACTAAAAAGCAAACCACACTGCAAAAATGAAAACTAATACACACTTTATATTTTTCGTTGTTGTTGTTTTTTTTTGAAAAACCAAACCAAGGTTGACTTTCCATTTAGCTCAGAGTGCATCGCTTGGAACCTTGTGTTTTGTTAACAAGGATGAACATTACACGCTCTTAGCTCCTTTTTGTCTTTGCAACTAGTAAACTGAGTACTTTTGGACCTCTTCTTCACCATCATGTAGCGTTCCTGAATTCCACCTCCACAGAGTGTAGAACATTCTGTCCAGGCAGTCCATGGTTTCAGCCTACAAACTGAAAGAAATAAGTGATTTGGTTAATTTTTTTAGTAGTAGAACCACTTGTTAAGTATAATCAAGGTGCATTTGTCAAACACTGAAAAAAAAAGTATTAAAAAAGAAATTTACTGTCTACATTATCTACATTATAAAAGACAAACTAACAAATTGTTAAGTGTCAGACAAGCATGAACCACAACTTAGCAGTAATTTCTGTTCACATAATGTAAACTACAGCCCAGGGTATTATGTTTTGTTGATTTGAGGAGTCTGTACTTGATAATCTTGTCTCCTATTGAAAAAGCAGCACTAACAGATCTCTCAGAGCAGACCGAGTCTGAATCAGATTACTGAGATGGAAATTAATTCAGTTTTGAAATTCAGCACTGGATCCAGGAACAAATATTTCAGAAGTTCAAAGGCAACTGGATGTAGAGATTACCACCCAGATCTGCGGAAACTGCAATCAGTCCTTTGCCAGGTCTAAATTCCAGATTTTTTCACATTCCATGCTTTTGTGGGGAGTAGCTAAAACACTTTCAGCGGTGGGACATGGACAGACGTGAGCCTTTCTCTGACTCAGGCCACACCTTAATATTACTGCACAGGTTTTTGGTGACGGGCAAACACCGAAAGGGGTCGCGCTTTATTTTATTGCTAAAACCTTCCCTAGACTGAAACGCTGGAGTTGCTCTTGCAGCACTGAAACTCCTGCTTTGCAGAAAAGACAACCAGCCGTGAGCATTCCAGAAGTTGTTTCACACTCACCTGGATATTGCTCGCTGTCTAAATTCTTTTTGGCTTGTTCGCTTCTCCTTTTCTCCCGGGCCTCTTTCCAGCGCCTTTTTTCCATGCCCGGGCCTCGCAGGCATTTCCTTACTCGACATTTTGAGCGCTGGACGGTTTCTGGGCATGCTGTTCCTCCAAACTGGGGCTCTATTTTAATCATCCTCGTCCTGATCATATGGCCCTTTCCACACGAGGTGTTGCATTCGGACCACTGGGACCACTCGGTTAGTTCACAGTCGATGGCTGCAAAGGAACAAGAAACGTGACACAAAGCCCATGAAATCTGAACATAAGGTCAAGAAGCAAGATGTGCCTGATGAGTTTTTACACCCTGAACACGTGAACACAAGACTCCAGGCTTCTCAGCTAATGTTTTGAGGCTGCACATCAAAATTTCCCGAGTCCATTCCTAGCAGAAGTATTGTGTGACACTTTCCTCAATTTCTTCTTCGAGAGTGATGCTGGCAGATCACTGAAATTACAATGAGCACATAAATAATTCTCCTGCGTCTTCTTCAATTTTCCCCACCCATATGTCTGTTTTGTAATGAAAAGCAGTTGAAAACTGAGTTATATTTAAAAAGAATTTCATACCTCTGAGATCTCAGCCTTGCTTTCTGGCAGTGTTATGCAATAAGCCATATTCACTAATACCATTAAAGTTTTCATCTTTCAGCACTGCTTAACACTTACAGCCCCAGTGAATAATAATCAAAATGACATTTCACATCATTTAGGAAAAGCTGAATGAGCAATTACAGTGTAAAAGCCTTTTTTAACCGATACCTTCTGTGGAAAATTATGTAATTTGTGATAAAACCTCATAAACCAGCTGGCAACAGGATGCTGAAAGCAATCATATCTCATTCATTCAGTGGCACCTTAGGCTACCACCCTTCACAAAGACTGAAAAGCAACTAGAAATTTGCACTGTCCAACAAGTGGGGGATTTTAATGGAGTAAGGTAAGAAAATCATTGCAGCTGTCTGCACCATCCACTGCCTTATATGATATTGGAGGTTGCAAAGTGTATCAGATACGTTCACGGACGTAACAAAGACAGATAAAGCCTCTTTTGTGCTCTTGGTGTGAGCTAAAAGAATCAATCCCACAGGTGATTTTAACTCTTCTTTCCTTCCTTCCAAGCACACCTTCTGCCTTTGAGCACAAAAAAGAAAAAAAAAAAAAGGTTTTATAATTCTGACTTATTTACTATTGGGAAGCTCACAAACAGTTGCCTGAAGTGTGTTAAAGAAGCAGAACTGTACTCCAGTTCTGGAGTGCTGTGTCCATTTCTTGGCTCCCCAGTAGAAAAGAGACATGGACATACTAGAGGATGACCACAAAGACAGGCAGGACACAGGCTGAAGCACATGGCACGTGAGGTGGAAAAAACTGAGGAGGAATCTTATTGCTGCCTCCTACTACATAGTGGGAGGGTACAGGTGAAACCAAGACAGAACCTCCTCAGAGGTACACAACAGAAGGATGAGAGGCAACAGGTACAGAACATGGGAAATTTTGGATAAGTGCAAGAAAAATATTTTTCTCTGTGATGGTGGTTAGACACTGCAAGAGGGGCCCAGAGAGGCAGTGGTGTTGCTATATTTGGAGATAATAAAACTTCACTGAGCATGACCTTGAGCAACTCTGACCGGACCTAATCGGAACAGGTTCTCTAGTCTGAAAATCTTGGGTATCTGGACAGGGCACACTGAGGTCCAGCTGAGCTTTAAGCATTCTCTGCCTCATCCTCTTCCCCTTTTCACAGGTAGAAGAGCTGCAGGCTGACCAGGGGGACCAGTTTGAATATATGCAGGTCTCAGGGGTATCGTCTAAAAAGTAAGGAAAGGCACTGAATGTTAAAAATAGTTTTCCCTTTACTTGGCTGATGATTACTTTGGATTCTAAGAGGACATGTTCTTTCCCCCTGCATTCTGTATTGACCAATATTGATCACCAGCACAGGGTTAAGACAAGCTGAATTTAAGACATGATCATGTTCCAGCTCTCAACAGCTGAAGGTGCGTAATAACAATAATAATTATTTTTTAAACAGTGCACAGTTGATACCCCTCCCATCTAAGAAGTGGTGCTTAAATAGCGATAGAGTTTTGCCCCACAGACTGTTACACTTGCAATTATTCTCCTCTTTCCAGGGGATTTCCCAGACTCACGGCATTCAGGCAGCATGCATTTCTCTGCTTGTTCCAGCTCCTCGTTGCAGTCTCCAAGCTCAGCAGCAGATTTCAGCATCCTTTGCCGGGTTCGCATTCCCTTCCCACATGTTACACTGCAGTCACTCCACTCAGACCAAGGAGAGAGTAGACAGGGGATGGTATCTGACATGAAAATAAAAAGGGAATGAATTCTCATTATAAATAAATTACGAAGGTGTGAGTTTTGAAAATGATACAGGTGGAAAATGTACTATGTTTTACCTGTCATCAGCCAATTATACTTTCTTGCCACAAGCTAAATGATGTTGCTGAAGAAGCTCAGAAAACAGTATATTAAGTTGAAAGGTTTGCTTGATTTTAATATCTTTTCTTTGCTATCTTTTTCTGTAGTTTATTCCTATCTGCAGAGCCCCAGTGCATCTGAGGAATAAATACTTTAGGAAGCTATGTTTCAATCATACCTCCTGTAAAAAAACCCCTGGATTGTTACAGTGTACAGAACTGGAAGTCAAATTACCTTAATCTAAAATGTGAAACTTCCATATTTTATCTACCAAAAACATTTTTAAACTTATCTCTGCTTTTGATGAAAATCTTAATGTTTCTTAAGAAATTAAAAAACGATATTAATAGGAAGGGTAAGATTAGCTGACTGCACAGAAGGAGCACCTCGATTTCTGAATGGCCCGTGGGCTAAAAGGAGAGGGCACGGTTTTCTTTGTTTTATTCTAGCCTTATGACTAAATATGCCTCATATTCCATAAATTCAGAGCTGTTTAGGTATGGATTGCTGATATGCACACCACTATGTGGGTCATACAGTAATAGGACACCAGTGAATGTTTTTTTTTACTGATGCTCTCATCCTGATGGTGAATGTGGTACTTAATGCACATTCCCTAAGAAACCTAAATTTTAAGGAGAACATGTAAAAGCAACATTGTTCCTAGTTTAGCTGTGTTCTTTGTGTGTTGGAACAATGAGTCAGGTGATGCCTCTCTGTAGCAGAGGAGATAAATTCCCGGACACTTACGGCACTCAGGCATCATGCACTTCTCTGCCTCTGTAGTTTCTGCCTTGCACATGGATCCATCAGCAGGAGTCATCTTGATCATTCTGTGCCGTCTCTTCATCCCCGTGCCACAGCTGGCACTGCATTCATCCCACTCACCCCATTCAGTGACAAGGCAGCTGCTGGGAGCTATTCAAAGTGGACAGAGGGAATCATAAGTAGGGCTCATATAAAAACTGGTTTGGGCAGTGCTCGTATTACAGGCTGGATTTTATCAAGTTAAACAGAACACTTACAGCACTCCTCATTTACAATACACTTCTCGGTCTCTTCAGTGGGCACTTTGCACATGGAGCCATCCTCAGGGAACTGCTTTACATATCTCTCCCTAGATCTCGTTCCCATTCCACAGGAAACACTACAGGGGGACCATGTAATCCAGTCAGACATCATGCAAGTGGAACCATCTAAAATACAGAGAGCCATTTCAATCGCAAGTATTGGCAGAACTGATGACAAACCTGTAGCTGCCCATTTCTGTGCAGCATTCACTTTGATGCTGCTTTTCACATTGTCCCTTCCCCTATTGTTCCTTTACTCCTTGCCTTTATACTTTTGTGTTCTTCATGCCCTGACTCAGCTGAAATGCAGAATTAACCGCTGAAATGCAGAATTAACCCCAGACAGCCTCAGTTTGTGTTCTTCAGCAGCTATCCCTCTGTTTGCCATAACTGAAGCCATACTACAGGAACCAACAGCCTCAAGAAATTCAAAGGAAGAGAAAACCCTACAAGGTGTTCTTGTCCTCCACGTTTCACTCCTGATTACCTTCATCACTGCAGCCTGGACCCATGCATGGCTGAAAATCTTGGGTATCTGGGCAGGGCACACTGAGGTCCAGCTGAGCTTTAAGCATCCTCTGCCTCATCCTCTTCCCCTTTTCACAGGTAGAAGAGCTGCAGGCTGACCAGGGGGACCAGTTTGAATATATGCAGGTCTCAGGGGTATCATCTAAAAAGTAAGGAAAGGCACTGAATGTTAAAAACAGTCTTCCATTTTCTCCCCTTTACTTGGCTGATGATTACTTTGGATTCTAAGAGGATACGTTCTTTCCTTCAGCGTTCCATCTCCTCCATTTTAGCCCAGGAGAAACAAGAATTACCAATTGCCAGCTTTCATTTAAAAAAAAAAATTCTTATCTGAATCCCAAAAGGCTTCTCTCTTTTATCACCCGTATTGTTACTGCCATATTCTAGGTACATATGCAATTTCTTTGCTTTATAAGGGAGGGCTAATAGTAGATAGAGGAGATGAAAACCTAAATCACTGTTTGACACCGAGTGGAATTTTTGCTCCTGAGTCAGTTTTGTTCCTTATCTACAAACGATAGGGGAGAATGAAACAAAATATGTATTAGTATTGCATGAACTAATTTAAAATGTACCTTCTTCTTTTTCCTCCGGTGCCAGATCTGCCACAATATCATCTATGTTATCGGGAACGATATTGCATTGCTCCCCCTGCAAAAACACCATTGTGGAGACTGAATACAGGAAACTCATACATGAATGCACAGAGAGGGGCTAAACCAGTACAGTGGGAGGCATTACTGCATCTGCAGCACCTTTTTCTCTTCGAATTCCTGAGCATGCTTAAAGAAAATCCCCAATTAAGCAGATGCAATAATTACCAGAAGTAGAACTAATACCTTAAGATAGTTGTAGGATTTTTCTGCCATTAGCTTTGTTGTGAGTAGGGTAAAGAGTGTAGAGTTGGGTGGGAGGGGGAGGAAAGATGAATTTTCTGGTTTATGGAGTGGTTTTTTTGCACTCACTTGAGAATTTTACATGTGTATTATACCTTGCGTGCAATTCTCTCGATGACAACTCTGGCTACCAGCTTGATAGATCCTCCCTCTGGATCATAAAATGGACTTTGGGGATGATCTAAGCTTGTAAGTGGCCTGATCTTCTCTTGAGGCACTGTAGGTTTGTTGGGAGACTGCAATCAAAAAGAAAAAAAAAGTTAAAAAAGAAATTAATAATACAATTAATCTGCAGAAATACAAATTTCTCTGAGATGCTAAATCGCAAAATTCCTGTGTAAGATGAACTTGGTACATTTGTACTTAATGGTCAGGTTTTTTTCTTTTTTTTTTTTTTTTTTTCTTGTTTGTTTGGTTTGTTTGTGGTTTTGTTTTGGTTTTTGTTGTTGTTTTGTTTTTTTTTTGCTTTGTCAAGAAACACTTCTCTAATAGTTCAGGATTCAGACCTGAAGCTGGGTTAACAATAAGGAGCGTGCTTTGTTGTCTGGTTAAATATCTACATTAATAAAACAAAATAAATTATTCAATATGCCCCCAGAGCTGTATTATAACCGGAGAAATTCCTCAGGTTCTAAAGAGGCCGGGTCTGAAAGACAAAATCAACCCCATCTTGTCATCTGACATGGGAATATGTGTCCTATTTGAGGATGTGACTAGTCCAGTCTCACTTCAGCTGTCTGTGCTGTGTAGGTACCTGTGGCCTACTGAATTCACTTGACATAACTCGTTTGGTCAAAACCTGGACTTTAGCTGAGGATGCTCTGCCCAGGGAGAGGTGGAGTGTCCCTCACTGGAGATGTTCAAGAACCATACACAGTGCTGTGCAACGTGCTCTGGGATGACCCTGCTTAAAATAGGGAGGTTGGACCAGATGACTCATGGTGGTTCCTTCCAGCCTTACCCATTTGTGATTCTGGGGTAATAACGTCCCAGGTGAAAGTGATATTATCCCATTAATAATAATGCTTAAGGACTTCAGACAAAATGACCAACAGTAACTGTAGCTAACATCTGTTTAAATGACTTCTAATTCATTATAAGAAAAATTTTTGCTAGAGCAGCATAAATTCCCATAGGACGTTACCATGGATCAAATAGCTTTCATTCTTCAATGCTTTAAGGTAATATATTTGAATACATTACAAACAGTCCCTGTACCTCATAGGTAACGCCACTGTCCGTGCCAGCATCCCAGGGGATTAGATCCTGAACGACTTTCTGGACCCAGCCACAGTCCTTGGTGCAGAGATCTTCAGCAGAGAGCCCCACATTCCAGTCGGGGCTGGGGCCCAGCATGGTGAGGAAGGACATCAGGTGCCGGTGGCGATCAACAGAGAACTCAGCAGAGGGAGCAGCTCTCCTGCAAATCCAGAGGAAAGGTATCAGAAACTGCATCCAGCTTTGCTGCCACAGGGAATTCAAACCGGGAAATACTGAACCCCAGCTGGGTTCATGGGGATGGAGGAGCAGGACAGGGAGAGGGCAGCTGCTCAGCACTCCTGAGTCTCGGTCTCCACAAGGCTTTGGCGTCATTCCAGATTTGCAGTTTAAGGGATGAAGGAGATGTAGCAACTCAGAGCTGCAGCAGTATGCCTGTGTCTTAGTGGCACAGTAATAAAAGATCCGTCACTACACTTAAAAAAAAATTAGGACCAAAATATCAGAGGAATAACCTGAGGCCTTGATTGATGGGATATTTTTTATGCCTCGTAAAAAATCTAAGTTCTAATGCTGAAAGTTCTTGGAAGTGCTACTCTGTATGTGTGAAAAGCACTCATTAATAGAGTTTTAGTGCTCATGTAAGTGTGAGATTAATGGCCATTGCCAGCCCTAGAGAGTGCAGCCAAGAATTCTGCAGCTTTCTGCCAGTGGGTGTGAAAATGCCTCTATTCATCCAGCCTTTGTCAGCCGTTCCCTCGGGAAGAAATCTGCTGAATCACGTAGTGATTCTGCCATGCTGAGGAGCAACTGCCACATCCCTGTGCACATGGAAGTAAAATCAGGCCTGACTGGAGGCTTCTGTTCACAGAAGTTGGGCTTCTTGGTGGCGTTTTTCTCATGAGCAACAACAAATGCAGAATTATTTAAAATATTATTTGGGTAATTCTGCTCTAATAAATACTGGTCTGATGTCAACCAAAGTTTTCTTCAGCTACAGAACTTAAGTAAATACAGAGCCAGGTCAAGGTGGTGGGGGTTTTTTTCCTAATTTTTTGCCAAAACCCACTGTTTTAGAGCATCTAAAGACCACATTCATTTTAAATGTAAAGGGGTTTTACAGTGTTATTTATCTTTCCTTTTTTTTGTTTGGTACCTTATAATAATGCCCACACATGCATAATAGTGTACATGCACTGTTCTACTGGAGTCATAAGGAGTTTATTCTTCCTATAAATTCTTGTGTACCTGTAAAAATGCAGTATTTTATTTGTGTATTTTTTCTCAGCAGATTAGAAAGAAATAGAACAGCCCAAAGACAATGATTTTGAGTAGTTAACACACAGTTTCTAATGTCAGATATCTAAAAGTTAGCACTTCTAGCTCCCCTTTCAGAGGCAAGTTTCAGAAATAGGCATTCGCTAATGAATAAAATGGCCACTTCTCTTCCAGAGTCTTTAGAAGTTGTTTTTTTACTGTGTAAATTACTTTACATAGAATTAAAGGCTCTGAGCAGAAGAGTAGCTAAGTATTTGATGTCATTAATCCTGCCTTTCCCAAAAAGTAATGCAAATTATTTTTTTTTTCCCATGAGACCCAGAAGTCTGGTTTCAGTGTGCCTTTGTAAAGTAATAAAATAATGAATGATGATATCACCTTCACTCTGTGAACGCAGTATCCTGCATATATTTGTCAAGTACATAACAGTGAGTGGCCTTAAAAAGCCTGTCAACTGACTTCAAGTAAGTAAAGGATTTACTGCATTATAAGGGTTTTTAAGAATTCCCTATCGGAATTTTATATTTCAAGCTGTACACAGCAACAGTCTAAGCAGTACACTGTACAAACAACACAGAGATGTGTGTTTGTATACCTGATCTTTAGGTGGAGAAGATGTCTAATCTGGATCTTGCAGAACACAGATGCAGGTCAGCAAGGGCAGTGCAAAGAGAGGAAGGCACAATCACACCATTTAAAGGCAGAGGGTGGGGAATCACTTGACTGCTTTAGACACGTACTGGTGGAAAACTCTTGTCAGCTGTGACAAGGCTTGTGACAGGCACATACAAATTAAGGCTTTGAATGCTTTTTTAGGAGAATTAATATTATTCATCGTATCAATAGAAATGATTTGGGTATTTAAATTATGAAAGTATTTAAATTGTAACTGTATCAATGTTGAAGCTGTATGAAGGAACACTTTAGAGGGAGATACTCTTTGCCTACGAACTTTTGGATGTGTTAAATGATATCAGAGAACTTGAGCCTCTCACATTTTTTCCAATTTCAGAGCACATTGCAAAAAATCACCTATCTTAGAGAGATAAGTAGTGTTATGGACATTATACTGTACTTCATCCCATCACATTTTAACACAGAAATGTGAAGATTATTAGAGGACAAATGGGAGCATGTTCTCTTCCTTCCTCCACTCCAGTGAAGACAGGTACCCAATGCACACACACTTTGGCTGCAGTGCAGCACAAAGTGCTGGGTTGGGCATTGTAAAAATCTTTAAATGCAGTTTGAGAATGAAGTATTTAAAATATTATATTTCATATATTTCACTTGCTACTTTATTCTATTAATTAATTTCTGTGTGGATACTTCTAAGCACTATGAATACAAATTTGAACAACTTACATAGTGTTGCCCAACATTCTGAGTCTTCTTGAGTTACTGTAATTAAGGAGAAATGGGCTGACCTAAGGCACCATCTGTATCTACTCCTTTAGCTCAGGGATAGGCACTGACTGGTCTTAGACAACAGAGAACTCCGATGGGTTTTGTTTGGGTTGCTTTTTAATAATCTGACAAATTTCAACTATTTCTGGTATCCACGTGAATGATGGATTTCTGAAGCTGGCAGGAGTCTAAATCCTTCGTGTGTACCTCAGCAGCACATCTGGCCCGAGCATCCTAAGACTGTACTATGGAATTCCATGAGGGAAACCAGTGTTAAAATGTGCTCAGTACACCCTAAACCCAACTTTTTTTAAAGTTTAATTTCTGTACTGTCAACTCACTGGACAAAATAGGAATGTGGATCATCCTCTTTCTCTCTTTAAAGGCTTTCAAACGTCAAGGAAGTGTTCCAGGACAGGTTAAGCCCGTTTGGTGAAGCTCACAGGAAACCCCGAGGTTTGTGACGGAGCGATGTGAATTTGCACTGAGACAAACAGTTCCCTTTTCCTTCCCCTGCACATATACGTGCTACAAACCAATCAGGAGTTGCAAAGCAAATCCTAAACATCAGGTAAGTGCCAGATGACAACCCTGAGAGCCCCACAGGGCAGGGGTATCCTGCTTTCATTGGCTGAAGCAGACAGTACTTTTCCACTGCGAGCCTGAGCAGCCTGCTGGTAATTCCTGTCACATAGTCCAGAGTGAGGCAAAGTACTAGGCAGTGTCCTGCATCCTAATGTTTTCCGTTCCCTTTTATTTCTATTCTATTTTATTTTTCTTAGCACAATTAGGATCTCCAGCTATAAGGATGTTGTAGACCGAGCAGTGTAAGAAAATGGTCATTTTTTCCTCCTCTGTTTTTTCTGTGTGTGTTTTGTGGTGTTTTGGATTGTGGGGTTTTGTTTATGTTGTTTGGGATTTTTTTTTCCCCCTTTTTTAAGGCTAAAAGAGCACAAACATGATTTTGCTTTGCAAGTTTTCTCCCTAAGTGACAATCTAGTTGCTATCACTACTGGGGGTGGGGGTTAAAAAAGCCTTTGACAAACTAACAGAAAGCTCAGCTTGCTGCAAAACATGTTTTTGAGTGTCGAATCAATATTGTTGTGCTCTGATGAGGTCCCTGAAAAAGGTAACAGATCTCACACAAGGAAGGTGGTTGTGTAGAGTTCAGGGACAGAAAGAGCAAAAATCATGTTTTGTGGAATGAAACTTTGTCGTTACTTTTGGTTTAATATTTGGATAACATACAAGTAAAACAAGCAGGAAAAGGCAGCCTGAGCATATATTAGTTTGTTTTTTTTTCTAGGATCCTAACTAGCTCAAGAAATAAGACCATTTGTAGGGTTGAGCTTGTACCACTGTGCATTTTGCTGCAGGATGCCACATGTACTATATTAATATAAGCAGATGATTTGCCTCACCCATGAATAAAAGAATTTTCCAGCAACACAGAAGCATCAGTATTTCCACTGCAAAGGTCTGTGTACTGCAGAGACTCTCTTGCTCGCTCACCAGGCTTGGCTACTGGAGATGATTTTAGCTGTGGCAGTAAAAATGCAAATAATTTTTTGAAATGAAATAAGCCAATGTATTAGATGCTTGTTTTGCAGCGGCGGAGGAAAAGCCAACAGTTCAAAACATCTTCAGAAATACTGAATATGTGCAGTGCTTCATCACTATCCAAGTTCTGACTTTGGTCATGGGAAAAAAAAATAATGTGATTAAGTGGGCAATTAGAGAGAGACAGGGGAGTGTAAAATACTAATTTTTATGGTGGCCTTTTGAAATTAAATTTTAATTCAAGTAGTCATATATTTTTTGCTGGGGGGAAAAAAAATCTAATATATATCATGGAGTGAATAACTATATGGAGCACAAAGTAGTTTGAAATAGCTCTCCAGATTTTTTCACAGAGCTGTATTGAGGTATAATCATCCTGAACCCACTGTTAGAGTCTGGATACTAGATTCATTTGAGTATACCAGGATCTGAGGATAAAATAGTATCCTTTTCAGATAGGAATAAAAAAGTAGAAACAGCAGAGAAACCAAAGACTGATGACTGCTGGAGGTGGGAGGTATCTGAAAGCCATGTGGACTCCAGTGCCACTGATTTAGTATCAGTTCTAAGTGGTGCTGCTGATGGGAAAACACCATATTTTTTTTAAGTTAAGAGTTCAGCTGATTATATGACCATGAAAACTGAATATTTTTGGAAATACTAAATTAATTAGTCTATTCTACCCCTGGTAAGCAAAAGCAGCATCCTTCTTTTTTAGAGGCTTAGACAGCTTACCAGGATGAACATTCTTATTTACTCATCTTTGGAACTCTTTGTTATTGATACAAATAACTTTATGAGCATGGAAACACACTTCACACCCTTGAACTTCCAACTCTGCACCACCCACCTACCAGCAGCACCTACACAACATCTGTTTTGCTGAATAAACTTTAAAGTCAAAACATCCTGAAAAGTGAACGAGCTTCAAAGAAGAGAAAGGAGGAAAATTAAGATCTAAAATTAAATGGAAAACACTCTCTTGGAAGTCTGAAACTAACAGAACGAATTAGGTAGCATATTTAGATGATGTATTATTAAGAAAACCACGTATTAATTGATGGAAAAGAGTTAATACCACTACATGGACAACAAAGTTGTCAACACCTGAAAGTAAACTCAAAACTGCAGAGTTGCACAGAAAGAATCCTCTTTAAATTCTGCTTAAATGCAGGGCAGGTAAGCAGTTCAGCTAACGAATAATTTAAACATGTACATGTCCCAGAAGAGCCAGGGAAAGGAAAGCTACAATAACATGAACATTGAATCAATGAAATTTGAGTGACATCCATATAGAAACTTGAAAAGCACTTTAATGCCAAGCTGTTTGTGTCTCAGAGCCCCCAGATCAGGGGAGGTGATAGTAAGAGATTGGTTGTTTTATTTTATAATGAAAGAATGAAGAAAACTACAATTTAGCTTATACATTTAGCTTTTGGACTACAAAAAGGCCTACATAACAATCTCTTACCTTGCTGTATGTAAGTGCTTAAAATGAGAATGTTGCCTAAAATCAGCTAAAAAGGGGTGGGTATGTTATTGCATATGGAATTAGGGGCTTATGTGGCTGCCACTGTATTTAAACCAATTGTCAGAGCAAATGTTGCTCTAAAATATCATTGATCTGAGGGCTTTTTTTTAAAGCATTACCAAAGGAAGGGACTTCATGCAGTGCATCTTTCAGACATTCTCAAATTGTCATCTAAGCGTACCTGGACTGCTAGTGTAGATAACAATGATATATTATGCATTAAAATACCAGCTATTTGATTTAATCCCTTCTTTCATCAGAGGGTATGTGAACAGGCTCTCTACACACACACACACACACACAAAATAAATCTCAGATATCTCAAGTTAGGGTTGCAGTTTCTGAAACTGCTTATTTTTGTGCATGTTTTTTTGCAGGTTGTCACAAACCACTTAGGTGTGGTTATCCCACATGGTGCTGGCAACTTTTGCTCCTGCTTAGAGTAACTTTGTGTCGCTTAGATCACTTACTGAGCACCCACAATCAAACCGTGTTTCAGGAATCACTGGACAGATTCAGGAAACTTGTCTTCTTTGCTTCCCAGGAGATGATTTGCTATCATCAATTCAATTAATTCTGAATATTGGATTACAACAAATATCTCCTCTTAACAAAAAATACCATGACTCTTATTCACTGGAATATCTAAAAAAAAAATGTAGATACTCTTTCACAATGCTTTCAAAAAGTTTAACATAGCATTGTCTTGCTTTTCAAAACCATTTAATTTGCAAATGTCATAAGACTGGAATTGCATTTAATGTTTCCCCAGTCCCAGTGTAGTCTCTGAGGACGTCCAACACCTTCATTAACACAAGGCACATTCCAGTTCATTGAGCACCCTTATCCATCAGACATGCACGTGCCTTTTGGTATCCAGAGGAGCGAATTAGAGAGAAAAATGTTTAATTACCATTGCGTTAATAAAAACTCAAAAGGCTAACAATGAGAAATTTGAATCTTGCAAATAGATTTCTGTTCACCAGAAATTTAAATGGCAAATTGTTGCAGTTACTCGGTGAGCATTTACACAAGAACGAGGAGTCAGGATTAGCAAGTAGACATACAAGTGCATGAAAATAATGCTTACTTGATTAATCACAAAATTATAAAGGGAAATTGTTTTGGCTCAAGGAAAGACAACAGATGGTTGGGAAATAATCATAAAATAGTAACTACCAATGGGAGGAACATGTCCAGAAAACAAAAGCAAGGACAGAATGGGATGGGTAGGTTTGATTTAACTGGATGGCCATTAACTTCCATGCACAACTAGTAGAAAGTTCTTGCAGTGATTATTCTCAGTTAAATCTTTTCTGTGTCTTAATACTCAACTTTTTCCTTGCCTTGTGACATTTGAATTTTAAGTGGAAAGCAAATGGTGACAGAAAATGGAACTGCCATATGTGCTTGCTCTGACAAAAAATGATCTTTTTTTTTTTTCTTTTCCAACAAACACATATGTTCTTACTTAGGGGTTTGGTTGGCTTTTTTTTTTTTTGAGATTGAATTATGAATGTCTTAACGTGGGTGTCAGACCATCTGTCAGACAATGAAGTTTCCCCAGGTCTCAGTAATAAACATAACACTTCAGACAATTCTTTTTTTGTAAGAATAATAGAGTTTTGTGATTAGGGCTTTTTTTAGTCAACACTTAATAAATGTATTCGGCTATAAATGGTACTCAGGTAACATGGTACTTTGCTGTGAAAAAATAGGAGACTGTGTTATCTTCTCATTTAAATGGAGCTCTGTAGAGACATAAAAATAGAGTGAAATAACCATGTTGTAAGGGCAGCACATTCTGTTACGTTTACTCATTCTTGTTTAGTCCCTGCAATACTAATAAGTATTAAAAACATTGTAATTCATAAGATTAAAGCTTTTATCTTATATTAATTATTCAAATACATACATGCATACACACAATCTCAAATTTAGATGAATAATAAAAACTCGTAAAAATGTCTATTATTTTATATGGCTTTTTTTTTTTTAAAGCATGTTTTGTCTGAGATTTACTTCAAGTAGAATTTTTGGGTTTGGTGAAACAAATATTTCTACTTCTCGGATAAAATCTAGAACTCATATTTAAAGAAAGCCTTTTTCCTGACATAAAATACAGTTTAACCATTAGCCAAGTGAAGAGCTGGAGCACACAGAATTATTTCACGGCTCCGAAGAAATTTATGCATTTTTCTTCACGCTGTCAAAAGTCACAGCCAACTTTTTCCCTCGGTTTTGTTTTTGTGCACTGGATTGTCCTTTATGCATGACAATTTCTGATTAGGCCGGGGGTTAGAATTCTGTTTTTGACAATATTAAACCTCACTGGATGAATCCCTGCTATCTATAAAATCAGAAAAGGAGAAAATAGCTGAGCTAGACACACCATCGTGTTGCCATAGAAACAGAAGCCTCTGGTCTGCTCATTCCTGTCATTTTGTACACAAAATCTCCGAACTTTCAAAATGTTTTCTAGTACTACGCTGTCATTTTGTGGAAGGAAACTTCCTTCACATGCAGACTGACAGATATTGGCTTTTACCCCATTTTGGGATAGACAGCACAATGTGACAGTGGGAGATAACAAGAGAGGTAAGGATTCACGAGGGGGGGGAAAAAAACCTCCAGAGATTTACAGAAATAAAAAGTAAAAGACACGTGCTATAGTGGCACTGGGGAAATAAAATGTGCAAGAATAAAGAAAGCTGCTTTATAGAATGCCATATTTGGGGGTGGGAGGAAACAACAGAAATCTTTGCAGGCTATCATCATTTTCCATTCCTGGCATGCATGTCATCAAACAAGTTAATATAACTTTTAACTATAAGGCTCAAAATAGTACATCCCTGTTCATTAAACAGCACAGATCTACCAAAATGTTGTATCTCTTTGTGGTAGTAGGTACCACAGAATGCCTAGAAAGTTCTGCAAGAATTAATTGTTACTTCCCCAGCTTATGACTCACTAGATCTTTTGAAAGCCTAGCCTCAGAAATATTATTTATAAAAAATTACACTCCTGTTCCCTTTGGAGCAGCTGACCGTGAAACCTGAGTTTTTTACAAAGCCTTTTCATCATCTTCACATAACACTCTGTGAGAAAGTATTTTTTTTTCATACAGCTATGACAAGAGATCTCATCCAAAAAATTGAGTCCATCAATCTGAACAAGATATTTACTTTAATTGAAGTGCTTTCCTTTCTCCTACAGGTAATTTATTTCTCCCCTGAGAACTGGCTTCTTTTTGCCTTTGCTATATTTCCTGAGAACGCCTTTATTATAAAGACTTTAATTCCTAAGAAAATCAGTTTGGATTCGAACATTTCTTAGTTTTAGGTTTTCAAAATAATTTTTTTCCTTGTAATTAATGTGAGAAAATACCACATATTGTTGAATCACTAAAGAATGGACATTTCATATTTACATGTCTGTGTGTTATATAAATTCAGGTCCTGATTATATCTTGCAAGAGTAACACTGCCAGCCATGGAATAGTATGCAAATGCCAATTCACATGTGCTGCTTTCCTCCCCTTCTTCCTGTGGTTTCACCAAAATAGCTCACTTTTAACTATCAGAAATGGTTTTGCGTTCCAAAAAGCTTCAATCCAAAAGTATTTCCCCCATCAGCCTGAACTCTGCTTTCTGATTTTGTTCTCACGGCATTTCACTGGCTTGTGCAAAATTATTGTCCATCCATTTATGGTTTACATGGCATCTCTGATAAGATCAGTTTCTGAAGAAATAATGAGCTACCAGATGTTACCAAGCAATCCCAGGACTACTGAGATCTCTTTACATTCACTGAACTTGGTCAGACGTGGACGAGTTTTTCAACTCATTGATTGCCAAGTCATTTTTCCAAAGGATGGCAACACAAGACCTTAATCAATAAGCAGCTATTATAACACTCTAAACATAAGTAAAACGTTGTATTCTCCTCTAACTTGGCATGAAAAATTGAAATTTTTGTACTCAGCATGCAGAGAAATTAAACCAATTGAAAACAAGTTATTTTAATCAGTATCCTATGAAGTGATACACAACACTTCCTACATTTTGCACTTGTTAGATAAATGAGTCCATTGGTCAAATTCACTCAGACAAGAAAATGACTGAACACGCTGTTTCTCTCTGTTCAGGCACTCCTGAAATCACTTTCTACTATTCTGTGCCAGCAATGAATTGTAAGGTGCAATGACACTGCACAGCATCCTGTGTGAGTGCAGAGGGACAAGCATCTCTGGGTGGTTTAGGTGACATGCACTTTGAGGTGCATTTCCCTTTGTGCTCTGCCTCATATCCCGGAGCAATCTCGGGGTGCAGACCTGATTTCTTTCTGAATAATCTACCCTGGAGCTTTTCCTCTGCCTTCCCGCTGCCACATTCCATGTGACCTGAGCGGTGGCTGCCCAAAGCCATCTCCCATCCCCAGAATTTGTCACTGTTTCACCCTCCAGACCTGCTCCTGCTGCAGTGTGTTTCTTACAAATGCAGATAGTTTAGGTGGCTGTTCATTATGGACATTGCTCACAGTTATAAATATATACACTATAGAGATTGTAATGCTTTCACCAAAGAACTACAGCAGGGTTTTTAAGTTTAGACAAGACATGCCTCACACAAAAACCTTTTGAAAGTATTCCCAGAGCGCCTATTTAAGGGAAAATATGGGCCATACAATACAACACTGCAGCTTTTATTCTTATAAAAGCACAGATGTACTTGCAGAGAGTCACTCGGGGAATTTAAAAAATACTTTCAAGCATCTCAAAATTTAAATCAACAATCATCTGTCAAGAGAAAAGCACATCATAATTCTCAAGAAAAAAAATAGTATTTTCTTTTTGGATAACATAAATCCAGTGAGATGTCAAATATAAACACATTTCACTCATCCCACTTCATTACAATGGTAAGTCACTAAGAATGAATCTGTAACTCAGGCAGTTCATCAGCCTATCCCTCGTTTCAATTCGTCATGCTTTAGCTGCCAGCAATTTTATATCCTTTTATTTTCAGTCGTTCGTGATGACTTGTTATCAACGAGATGGGCTTGTACAAATTTAATTATTTCTTTGCTGGAAGTTTTATTTTCCTGGGTGCAGCTGCCGTTGATTGAAAGGATGCTATTGTGAATTCAGTCTACTTCAGGCATGGCAAAGCTGCTGTTGCAGTGGCAGCGACTGGTTTGGGTTTTATGGCTGACTTCCCAACCATGTGCTAGCCCAGTAATGCTCACACCTCTGTGGTCAGAGATCTGTTGCTATTGCAAGCTGTTAGCTGCACACGTTAACAACATCAGCAATTTTTGCCCCCAAAAATCCCTACAACGGTCATTAAAATTTGCTTCAGGCAAATTCAGGCAAATCCAGGCATTAGGGCACTATCTTAGTGTTGTGGCTACATTTAAGTTTAGTTTCAAATCAGTTGCTCTTTCTGAACTGTTCATTCTGTCCACTTATTGTAGGGAGAGAGGTTGCTGCTTTTATAACAAGAGTTAACTCCACTCACTTTTCTTTGCTAAAAGAAAACTAAAGGTAATTCAAGCACAGGCACATCAGAAGGTGTTCAAAGGGTTAAATCCAGCTATGGGAGGATCTATAAGCTTGAAAGGTAAGAAAATGCACAAACTTTGCTATTTTAAAAGTACAGAGGAAACTGGAAGATGGATGAATGCAGCGCTCAATTAGGAGAAAATGTCTAACAAGTATGCAAGAGAAATGAGCATTATATGGAATATAAGACAGAAATAAATAATAAGCTTCCTTATTTCTATATAACCTCCTGCTGACACTGAGTCACACAAGGAAAAAATATACAAGCAGGATTTATTTTTCAAATCATTAGGTGGAACAGTGTTTGTAAGCAATTTGTATAACCAAATACTCATGATATCCAATGCATAGATGATTAAAGGACTATGATACGAGCTTTTCTTGCCACTTTGGAGAAAATAACTAATAAAATTTATACGATGGCCATTACAGTTGGTTAATTGCAGTTCACTCTGCATTCTGAATGCCATTTAAACCCAAACACAAGTATGAGTGTTCAAATGTGTTGGGTTTTTTTTGTTGGGTTTTGTTGTTTTTTTTAAGTTCCCAGAATTTGACTAATTGAGCAACTGAATAATTTACTCATTTCTAATGTAAATTTTTATAAATTACATTCTGATCCCAATATCAGCTACTTATGGGTAGCTATTTATTTACTGCATGGCATCCAGGAAATAATTTCAGCACTCTTAATGGCACACCACAAGAGTTACATCAACTAAAAACGAGCGTACAATCTCAGAATTTCCTCACCTAGACGTCATGCAAAACTAAATGCTTGTGACTCCATAATATTTTAAAAGAAATTATGGTACAATTTCATTTGATATCAAACATTTCAAGTGGAAGTGGAATGATTAAAGTAAATTAGTAGGTATTTTTCAATGAATTTTACTTTGCAAGCTATGAGGAATTCGGTGGGGTACTTGTGAATAATTCTATCAGCCCTCAACAAGATGCTCTAGGAAAGCTAATTCACAGAATTCATGTACAGACATGGTCAGGTCTCCAGTCTCCAGGGCTCTGGGTATTTAATTTTTTTTTTAATCTCTGTTATCAAAGCTGAAAGGTCCATTGATTTGAGTATTCACCTCTCAGTGCTGATTAAAATTTAGTAGAGAACAGCATTTGGCACTGACACAGCAAACATCTGCCTCCAGAGGGAAACAGGAGGAGGATTTCTGTTTGGGTTTGGTGTGTTGGTGTGTTCCTACTGAGCCAGCAAGTTAGTGAGACACTCCAAACGTAGGTAGCACAACAATGTACCCACCTGATTCTTAATATAGCCTATAAATATTTTTTAATATAGGTCTTACTAAAAGAAAAGTGCCAGCTTTAGTTGTGTGCATGTACATTTTATCTATATACGCAGTTCAGAAAGAAACAGATTGTTCATGCAGATGAATAGGTAAATTATTGTCTCAAATGCTGCAGAAAGACAGGTATACCGATTAATTACATAAATACTAAAAAAAGAGAAAAAGGTTACTTCTTGAAGATTTTCAGAAAATCTTAAAAAGATTCTTCAAATAACATATTTATTTTATAGGACAACACCAAAAGAAATGTCTAATGTCAGTAATTCTTTAATTCTAAAGAATTACTCCATTTATTAGGCAAATGTTGTAATTTTGTCCTATTTCCAGCACAGACAAATTAAGCAAGTAATGGAAAATCAATTTCAACTAGATAAGTAAATTGTACCTTACTTTAAAAGTGCATCTTTGGTTGAACAGAAACTTTGGGGTTTTGAAGTTGAATTCAGTAACTAACAGTCAAAAAAAGGAGTCAAATCCAAGCGTTTTCTTTTCTTTTCCAAACTACCAAATCGTTCATTCCACTTTAAGCAATGTGAAGGTTGTTTAAAAAAAAAAAAAAAAAAAGCTAAAAACCTGGAAAGAAAACAAAAATATTTTTGTTCTCCAGGAACAGAATCCCCTCCCAGGCAGCCAGGGAACTGAAAAGGCCATCGACTGTCGTTTCAGAAGTGCACGAAATAAAGATGGAGTGATGGCTAATTAATGAGAACATGCAGCTGATTTGTACTCATTCCACACATACCCTCTCCCCGCCTTACAAACTGGTTAGTAACTCACTGTTTGCCGAACATTTTAGAGACTCATCTCCTTCAGAAAACTTCTGTCTCTCCTCCCTCTTCTTAAGGGGAAAATCCTAGCGATTGCTGTCTTTCTGTGGCTAATAAATATTCAATTATTCATGCAAAATAGCAAGGCTTGAGCTAGAAGAAGGTGCTATGTGATGGTGGGTGCTGGCTGGAGTTTTACATTCAGAGGTAAAGGAGGGAACCAGGGGAAAGGAGAATCAGCCTTTATTTTGCTGCTTATATGGATGTGTGGCTGACTTGGAAATACTTGAAGATCAGGCCCTTACTGATAAAAAAGGCAGGGCAACAGCTAAATTATGGAAGTAGATAGGGTTTAGTTGCAATCCGTTGGCTAACAGAGGTCCCCTCCCTCTCGTGAAAATGTAGTGAGCTTTGGGAACGCTGAAATTTGGTTGTATTTTTTATGCATTTGGTAATGTTACTAATAGCTATTTAAGTGTGTAAACACTTCAGGAAATGATAGTTTGTGAATTAAGTGTTTACAGCAAACGGTGCTAAATGCCTTCCTAAATGTTCTTCTGTAAATTAGCCTCTCTCTGAAGCTCACAAAAGTTGCAACATGGGAGGTCAACGGAGAGGTTCAGTGACACATCATGTTTACCTGGAAAACGTTTGTGTTTAGCTCCCTGCCATCTGATGGAACTGATTAGGTAATATCAGTAATATCAACATAGGCACAAATTGTTATTAAAGCTCTTTTCACCACTGAACTTCTTTTAAGTATGCAGCTGTCTACATAATCTTGGGTAGTTTTACACAGGGCTGTTTATCAGTGAGATAACACCACGTTAAAGCCGTGTGAGTTGTAAAGAGTAGAGAATCAGACACAAGAAACTGAGATGCTTAACGGTGAAGAATAAGATGAGGGAAAGGAGTTATTTCATTGCATTTCAGAAGACAGTGAAGAGTTCTGACTTTGGAGGTTCTCCACCTAACAGCATCTGAGTAATTGCTCACTGATCTAATGTGGAGGCCACTTCAAGGAAGAGAAGTTCTGTGGGCACAAGAACAGCAGCAAAGTGAAAAAAAACCAATCAAAACAACCACCCCCAAAACTCAAAAGTTAAAAATATGTTACACAAAAATCAAACAAGAAAAAAGCAAACACTGAAGCCGCAGATGGGGCTTGCCTTTCAATTCCCAAATGCTGTAGTGAAAACTTATTGATCGTAGCAAATTCGCTGCAGGATCAAAACATACAACAAACATTCTTTCGCCCAAATTGTGACAGAGGAATTCTGGAAGGTTGAAAGAGCTTTCATTCAAGAATAAAGGAAGGAAAAATGCAACAGAGTATGTCAGCATTTTCCCCTCCAGCTGGTATGATCTGTCAACTCAAACTTACTTTGGATCAGAACAGTTTTGCGTTCCTCGTCACCTCTCCATAGAATACTCCGTGTTTGATTTGTGGAATGGTGTGATTTGTTGCCCAGTTTAGTCACATTTTTTTATCTCAATGCTAAAAACCCTTATTTGGGGATATGCTGGTATTTTCTGATACCCTCCTTGCAAGCCAGGGAAAAACAGCCCTTAGACCTTTCAGGTCAGAGAAAAGATACTCAAAACTTGAAATGGAAAGAAGTTGCTGGGATAAATTTAGGAGGTAATGAGATAACCATACTAACTTACAAACTTTGGACTAAATACTTCTATCCATCTGAATTATACTCCTTTTCTGCTACACTTCACATTCCAGTGCTTACTGGGGTGTTTTCAGGTAATCTACAAATAAATGGAAAAGAGCTGCTTAAATGGATGAGAAAAAGAGTAAAACCAGGGGACCACGACTACTGACACAAACAACACAGAGAGATGAAATGGAAACAGGAGAGACAATAAGGAAGAAAAAGATAAGTTTTCCAAACTTCAAATAGTTCAGAATTACAATGAAGAAAAATGCCTTTCACTTCAATGTACATTGGTTGTAACTAGAAGTGGACTGAGGTGGTAAAAAGGTTGGAAAGCAGTGGGGGTTTTTAGTTAAAAAAAAACTAAAATGAGAGAGGAGTAAGAAAACTCTTCAGATTATTTCAGAAAAACCTAACCTTTTAATGTCAGGTACTCTCCCCATGCCATTTACCTAGATAAAATTGAAATATTTTGTCTATAGGTTGATCCACTAAATTTAAAATTATCTAAAAACCCCCCCAAAAATTAATAATTAAAAAATACATTATGTGCTTAGTAATAATTACAATCATACTGCTGGAAAAACCTATCCAAATATATTTGTTCTTCTAGCTAGGACTGCAGACTGAAACTCTGGCAGGAGAGAAACAGGAAACAGGCATCTTCTTTGTGCAGAGAAGTGAGGTCTTGCCATTTTTTTAGCATCTGAAAAGTTTAACAGAAAGTTAAAGCTACTTTTTTTTTTCTTTTTTTTTTTTTTTCCAAATGAATATTGCCTTTTTATGTGCCAGGAAAAGACAGAATAAACAGCTGAAAATACTGGGAAACTCACTCTATCTCTACTGGTATTTAATAATTTATAAGGTCTGAGCATTTAATAATGGGGTACGTGACATACTGGAAAATGATTTCCATCCTGTATCTGATCCATGTTTGTATTTATCAGTGTTTTGTTACACGTGTCCATGGAAGTCTGTATTCCACAGTGTGCGTGGAGATGTCTGCTTCCCTGGTTTACAGGGACAACAAGTAGGGATTAGACACAAGAATTGGGATTCAAATACTTCTCCCTTTGTGTTGCAAGAGAGATGTCCAGATTTGAAATAAAAAGAAATAATGAATAGAGCCAAAAATGGAAAAAAAAAAAAATTAAAGAAAAGGGAATTCAAGGAAAATTTTAAAAAAGTATTAGCTCCTGGCTAATTTGATGCGTACTAAATTCAAAAGTCGTGCCTTCTTTATCCCAAATTCTTCTGTCATGGCTTGATTATTTTACAGGTGCCAGATATGCAGATTTGCATAGCAGTGGCATTATCTGGTTTTGATGTGTTTTATCCTCCATGCTGCCAAAGGCCAATGATTTGCAGAGGGGGATGAAAATAAAATTTGATCCTGCCTGAAACATGGCTGTGAGGAAGGGAGCAATGAGGTGTGCTCTTGTTTATACAAGTAAGATAAGAAAAACTGCTTTGATTTGACAGCTGTGCTGGATACTGATACCAGTGTGCTCAAGGAAGAATGAACTCCCTGCGAGCACTTTAAAGTCAGAATTTCAGACACACAACTTGGTAATACAAACATAAGCAACAGCAGAATGTTTTATTACTTGGTCTGGCACTCGTACTTCTCATGCTACCAATATTCTCCCTCAGCTGGGCAACCATAAAACTAGTTCACAAAGATCCCCCAGATCTGTCTCCTCCTACATGGAAGAACTCAGGAGGGTTTTCTGCCTCCTCGAGCCCTGGATAAGAGATGGAATGAAGGATAATGAAAATGAGGGATAGGAAGAATAATAGTAATGGAAAACAGTGACAAAGAACACATATAGGGACTGAGGAGAGGAATGATAAAAAGCTGACAGTGAACTATGGCAGGATATAGTTTCCACACCAATAATCCTACTGGAGGATGACAAAATGCTAAAGGGTATTAGCCTTAATTGTAACTAACAGAAAACATTTCAGAAAATTACTTACTGTCATTGTTTCCTTCCCCGCTTAGGGCTGGCAACTTCTTTTGGCCCCTACTGTAATTTCTTTTATCTGACTCATATCTGAAGCTAAAGAACTCTCCCTGGGGAGGCACTTCGTGCCCACTGCATCTCCACTTCTTCTCCACCAGCAGAAGAAAAGCTCCCAGTTATATTTCCCTCCTTATCTCTGGTGTCATGAACCAAAGACTCGTGACATGGTCAGATTTAGACACACACTTACACACTTCATACCCTCAATCTATATAAGAGCTTGAAAATTTACTAAATGAGGTGTGACTGCCCTCAGGAGTCACAACCTTATTGACCAGCATCGACCAGGGAGAAGAAAAGCCATTTAAGGCCACGATGAATCCGTGAGAGGTGCCCAGGCAAGATCATTCCCTCACACGTTGTTATGGGCGACCAGAGTGGAAACACGAGGGTTCACAACCAACTGCTCAAGATGTGGGGAAAGATTTAGCATCTTGGCCTGTCTTCCTACAGCCTCTGTGAGGAGAGGAGGTGCTGCAGCTCCCTGGCTGTTTTGGAAAGGTGGAGAGGGGCTGGTAGCCCCAGGGGGAGGCACAGTGCCTGCCCTGGCTGGCAATTCCTCTGAGCAGGCAGTGGGGCTCTCATACCATATTATTAGATATATAACCAATGATTTTGCAAAAGAAGAATATTCACGACTTTTAGTCAATCCTTGATTAATAAGATGGTTGTGCTATGCATAATAATAGACCAAATGTTTATCCTGAGGAGCCATTATCCAATACTTGTACAGGTCTAATCTAAATTCCAAGAAGGTCCATCCATTATAGCAAATGGGGAATTAACACCAGTTAATGGATATTGAAAGTTTGCTCTTCTGGTGTGCTTGACCATATTTTTAAATGGAATTTCAAAGTAGGACATCATGGCAATATATGATTAAAAAATTGTATAAAAAGCCAAAAATCAAACACTATCTGTAAGGTGAAGGGTTAGAGGAACCCTTGAGGAGCATCTGAAAGCAAAAATATAAAGATTTTTTGATGTTACTGAAAGGTAAGAATTGTCATATAGAAAAGGTAAGAATTGACTGGAAAAACATCTGGAGGATGTTGCAAAAGCATTTGCAGGCATGTCTGTAAAGAATATTCTTTAGAAAGTATCTGAAGTTGTTCATACAACTTTTTTTGTGAAGTTTCTCAGGGCCATATTACACTCAGCACTAAGATCAGGGGAAACGTACTTTAATTAGCTTTGATTTTTGTGATGTAACATATTCAGGATGATGGATTCAGAGCCTGGAGCAGGAGATCCTCTCTTCATCTTCTGTAAGGAAAATACAAACCTGCTCTCCTGTCAATGCCAAATCCATCCAAGCACCCACAGCAGTCAGTTCCTAGAAGTATTGCTCCCTTTAGTGCAGAAACATCATGTACAAATGATGCTTTGTAAAAGTAACTGAAATTGGAAGGAAAAAATACTTGGCTTGTTTCAGTCTGAGAAGTCGCCAGAGCAGAACAGAGAAGCAGACAAAAGTTGCCATTTAAAAAATTAATTTTAAGTGTTAATTTTGAGTGAACAGAAAGAAGACAGCAAGGGGAAAAAAAAATGCTATCCACAGCCACTACAAGGCAAACACCAGCAAATCCAAACCCTGAAAATTTCAGTGGGATAAGACCACGAACACAGAGATTGCCATTGCTGTCACCTCAACTGACCACTTGCATTACACCTGTCAAAAAAAGCCTAACCTGCAATTCCTGTGCAGAGCCTACAACTCTGTCTCTGGGTTAAAATATATTCAAGAGGTGGAAAATCCATCTCATGCTCAGGTGAACTGCTCTGGAGGTCAGTCACAGTGCTAAAGTCTTTTGCCATACCTTTAGAGAGAGACTCCTTGTCACAAATTTCCTTAACTTCCATGCTAGGAGGGATTTCATACTTTGGCCTTATTTGTTTGTTTTAGTATTGTTTTTTTTTTTTTTCCCCCTAGGCTAAAAAAGGGATCATCTATCAGAAATCTTTTCGCTGTTTAAGCTGTGCTCACTTGCTAACCTCTTTTTTTTTCCTTTTTTTTTTTTCCCAGAGAGGGAGGTGATAAAGTGAATAGCTTAAGTCCTAAGCTGCTTAAGAGTTTCTAAACCCCTCAGGGTAGGGAATGTTTTCTGAGAACTGAACTCTCTTGCAGTTTTTTTCTGACTACCCTCCAAATTCTCACAGACTTTCTGAAACACAGATGACAAAAGCAGGCACAGCATTTCATTAACTGCTCCCCTTACACTTTTTACAGAGGAAACAGGACTACCAGGTCTGTACAATCGTGCAGTAAACTAATTGACCTGCTTCTCAAAGGATTTAATGTGACTGTCAGCTAATCAGGTGACCCCTTCTACTGAGTTCTCATCTTTAGTCACTTCTTGTAGCTCTCACTCATTTGGGCTTGGATAATTAATACGAACTTCGGGCCAAGTACAGATAAGTTATTCAGGAAACATCGGTGGATGAGGACTTGCTGTATCAATACAAAGCACTGTCACAGTGTTTGAGACAGGATGCTAAAAACCCACTGCTCCTACGTGTAGAATAGTATGACATAGATTTGAGCAAGCACTGAATAAACATCATCACTTATTCGCAGAAGGCACAAACTCCACAGGATAGACCTGCTGCAACAGTGAGTGAACAAAAGCATGTGAAAAATGAAGACGTGCAAAAGAGGAAAGAAAGAGAGAAGCAGTTGCTGGGAAAAACAAACAAAAAACCAAACCCAAATTAAAAGCCAAAACAAACCCTCTCTATAGCACCCCACCCCCCCCAAAAGAAAACCAAACCCAAACCAACCAACCAAATAATTTATCGACATATTTTTAGATGATTTCTTTACCAGAGCGAATGATCATGTGGGACAATTCGAGCGGCCCATTTGCCCACACTCCACCCAAGGCTATTGAGACACACAGTTCCCCACTCACTTACACGTTCAGAGGTTGCCAGGCCGGCCACTGTGCTTTGGCTTTGATGACGGTTAAAACCTCATCGCTCTGTTAAAAGAGGCAAAACAAGACAGTGATTGGAACGATTTTACAACGAGAGCGATGTGTCTTACAGAAAAAAACCCACAAAAAACCAAAAAAAAACCACCAAAACCCAACTATGAGGCACTATATCAAACTCTGCCTCCCGATTCTATGAGAAATATTCTTTGTCGTTTTTGTTATCTGGGCACATTGTGCCCCCAGCTGCACAGGATCCATCAAGAAGCCTCGACGAATGCAGGAGGCAAGAGCAGCAAGCAAAGACAGTCAGACCTTGGGCACAGTTTCTTTACCTTCTGCAGGAACTGGAGTGAGCTTAAACAACCAACATCAGTTTGCAGACAATGTTATTTTTCCATCATGAGCCAAGAGAAAGCTTTCACCATGAATTCACCAGGTTAAAAAAAAAAACCCACAAAAAAACAACAAGGACAGAAAAATTGCTCTTAATACATTACAGATCTACAGACCAAAGTTAGAGGCAGCTCCTCTAGGCAATCTAACACACTCTGTGAGCATGTACGATGTGTTATTTATTACTCTTATACGTGTAAGGACGTAAAGAATCCAAGGTGGATGCGCTGCAAACTCCTCCATTGACAGCATTTTCTCTTCGCTCTCCATTTACGCACGTGAAAATTATAGGGTGAAATACAGCAGCCATCTGTGGAAGCTCACAGTGTGGCGAAGCACTGGGCAGAGATTACCTCCTGAAGTCTGTTTGAATTCCTGCATCAGCAGTTTTAAACTTTATATTGGCACAGTAAACCCAGGACAAAGGCAGGAGACTGTTAACAAGGCTCTGGTGCCCAAAAGACATCTATCACACTTTTTTAGAAGCATTTTCCCCATCTCCCCTAGGAACCCACCCCAGTAATTCACCTGGAGGAACACAAAGCTCACAACTCACTCACATGATTTCTACTGCCTTTTAAAAATATTTCCCAATTAGACCAAGAAACCCACTTCATACATTACCGGTAATTGGCACTTCCAACACAGCTGACCTTTCAGCTTAGTGATAACAGTGCCATTTCTTGCTTGATAGCAACAGTTCTGACATCCCACACTAGTTCTAGGCCATACACACCCTTCTTCAAGGGAAACAAATTTCACTGGTTGTTTCTGCCACTGTCCCTATTTTCAGACTCCCTCTTTTTGCCAAAGCAAGGGCACTGCAGCGCTGATGGGCCCCCTCTGTGACACACAAGGTTTTCAGTCTCAGGAACACATATGTGACATGACCTCTCCCTTAAGCCGACTGGATGGATAAGATAGATGATCCAAGACGGATTTCTTGGAAATCATTTCTGTATGTAGAGATGCTCGGCCAAAGCCCAGACTACATGAAGCGTGCTGAGCTAAGAGAGCTGAAAGTCCGACCCTGCAAAGGCGAGTAAGTATAAAAATACTTTCTCACACTCCCATACCAGTGATACAGTTGGAATAAAGAGAATTTTGTGATGAGAGGGAGCAGCCAAACAGCAGGCAGCAGGGCTGTGCCAGCAGGCAGATCCAGCGGGGCAGGCAGGCCCTGGGGAGCCGCAGAAGGCTGAGCCACCGGCACAACCCTCTCTCCCGGCCTGCCTGCTGGGCTGGGTGGAACCAAACAGAGATGAGATCCACGCAGGAACGATGCACCACGTCCAGGTTCATCCATAGTAACCTTTACGTCCCCGCCTTTAAAAATAGAAGGGAGTTTTGCACTCGAAGGGGTTTAAAAAGAAACTGATTCAATGAATGAAGTTAAAAGTCTGAGGTTGGAAGGCATTGCGTCTCTTTCACTGACAGTGGAATTTGCCTCAATTTTTAATTTTCCTTGTTTCAACATCCTGAAACTTTTCAGCTAGGCATACCTTCATTTACTTGCCTTGAGAACACGTTTGCATTCAAAATTATTAACTGTGTATTTTACCTCCCAACAAAAGTCTGTTATGAGCATAGATGATTACATTTATTAAAGTAATACACTGCTTATCTAACTTAAGGCAGCAATGATGTCACTAGCACCCAAACCACTCATGTCTGAAAGCACTTCAACACATTCTATTCAAATTAAAAATGCATACCAAGAGTAGATGAACAATGACTAATAGATTAGTAGTAAGTGCAGAGGGAAGGAAATAAGGAACAGAGCATGGTGCATTCAGACATCCCTGAATTTTAAGGAAGGTGAAAATTCAGATGCAAGCGCTGAATTCATGGATACTTCCCAAACCAAAATGAAAAAAACTCAGAATCCAGTGTTCTGTTGAGCCTGGAATGGATATACAAGTTCTTTTGTACCTACAGCTCCTTGACAGTAATGTAGGATTAAGATACAACTTGAATTAAATCATTGCTGTTCCAGACTGATATTCTAATTGTGCAGTTGTCTCTATCATGCAGATTTGCAATATTTATATGTATATTTTCCAAAGTGTAACTCCTACACTGCTAGCAGTGCCAGTGTATATTTACATGCACTGGCAGACACACAGACACACGAGCAGATACCTCGTACAGTAAAGAGCTTTCCCTGGGCAAGTGTTTACATCAGGAAGATGAAATCCTGGAAAATCATACAGGAAATTCATCCTTGGGTCTGCAGGGCTGTTGCCACGTGAGGTCTGGCTGCCAGGATCCCAGCTCCACTTGCCACACGTGCTGTCACCAGCCTGCACCTCCCCAGCCTCCCGCAGGGATCAGGCTCGGGGAGTCCCTCCCAGAAAGCAGGACCTGCCTCCAGACTCCCCAGCTGACTTCCCCATTTTTGGGGGAACATGATAAACTGAAACAGCCCAGACAAACAGGTGTCATCCACCTGTTCAGAGCCTCGTGAACAACCCACGGACAGAGAGCAATCTACAGGAAAGACACAGTGCTTGGATTTCTGGCCAATCTCTTTAACTATAGTTATTGGTAGATGGCAGAAACGGAGAGGATACGAAACGCCTGAAGAGAAACCCACAAATTAATAATATGTAACTGGCTGATGTAACCCAACTGCCTTGAATAACCCAAATGCACAGACTTTATAGTAGGGGCATAGAGCACCACATATTTTTTTATGAATTTTATTAACATTTTCTTAGTGCTTGCTGTCCTACGTTTGTACCCATTTTTCTCTTCTTGTCATATTCCCAATGTTTTGCTTTGATTTTTGAGGTGAACAAACTCTCAAATTCACGTCAAAATACGGGAAAGAGAACGAGGATGTTTCACTGCTGCATGCTGCAAGTTGTCTTGGGAGCAGTGATTCACAAGTAACGAAAGTGTCGCATTTTTAGAAAGAATACTAAGATTGTTTACGAAATGATGGAGTGTCAAAATGTTACAACACCAGAACAAGGTAAAGAGAAGGGCACCAATGCTCTTGCTTGGAGCTGATGAAAATCCTTTAGCTCAAGTCTGATACGCACCACTTCCAACAATAAAAGTGGGGGAGAAAAAGGGCAAGAAAACTGTCTGTCAACAGTTACAGAGGCAAATAGGAATACAGTTGCTGTCCTCTTTCCTTTTCCCATTTAAGGGTGTTTCCTTCCAGAGCGCACATCACGGAACTGATACTTGGGAATTTGCAACTGAGTTTTTTGCTCAGCTCCTTCTGGGCCTGTAGATATTGCAGTTGGAGTCCAGGTAGGAGATTGTCCTGTGAGGGGAGTGAGGGTGTGTGCTCTGGCACACCCAGTCCACACAGGCAGCTCCTCTTGGGAGCCACGCTCTGCTCCCCAGCACCTCACCTGCACCGGTGTGTCCGTGGATGGATGCAGGGCCTCTGCTACCCCTAGTTATTAAACTAGTATATCTCTGGAGTCACCATGGTAAATCCCTCTGAAACGTGTGGTTAGACATCATCACTTGCAAAACTTGACTTTGCAGAGCCAGCTGAAGCCTCTTCTCCAGTTTCAGTTATCAGTATGTGATTCCAGTTTCCAGTTGAAATAGAATGGCTCCTTCTCTACACACTTAAAACTTGCTCAAAAAAGGTCCAGTGGGGCCAAAGTAGTTTCTAGATTGACTTCAATATAATTTGGATTTTGGCCTAAATTAAAACATGCAAAAATATCAAACAACCATCCTTTCCTCCAGATCCACTTTCTGCATTGATGTTCAAGCTGGGGGTGCATGGTTGACTCAACAGCTGTTCCCTACGAAAGTGCTGTTCTCCTAAAAGTCCTAACAGCATGATTTTAAAAGGTTGATAATGTCATTCTAATACCTACAGACTTACTAACATCCCGAAGTTGATAAAAATTAATCATTTGCTTTACATCCATTTGTTCCTGCAATGTACAAACAAATGCTCGTGAAGAATAAAGTAATTAAATGGCAACACATACTGGTATAAAACCACTGCTAAGTTAGATTTTTCAACTGTGCACCTACAGAAGATTAAAAACATTTCCTCAGTTTCAATTGAAAAGTGGGACGTAGCTCAAAAAGGCAGCATTAAAGACAGAATTTGATTTGAAGCTTTTCTCAACCAAGGGGATTTAAAAGAACAATTTTAAAGGGTAATATCCATTAAAAAGTAATGAAAGCTCTCAGTGAAAGTTTAAAGTATCATCTGAATACCTTTAGAATGAAAATGAGACTAGTAGGATCTGGAAATCCATGTAACCCATTCCACATGCTCCTGCTGCTTCTTTGGTAAATGACACAATCAGTATCTTTTCTACAGTGGAAGCTATTTTTACAAGTTTTATTACTGTTTTTACTTTATGTGTGTGCCAAACATCAGAAAATATCACTTAGCACCTCATAATAAGGAAACGATTTGGTTCAGCTAAACAAATGACAGTGTATTATCCGACATCCAAATCACAGCCAGATCCACTGAACCACGGCAATGAAAAACACCTGGTTTGGGCCAGAGCTTAATTTCACTCATTTCATACTGCTGCTGCTGCTTGGCATTCATCCCATTGTTTCAGAGCAGAGAACATTTAATTCCTTCCACAACACTCCTCATACTATCTGAATGCCTTTCTATCTGCAGTGGACTCACTTTCACAAGTTTCTTGGAAAATACTAAAAGCAACATTATCTTCAGTTCACAGATGATGAATTGGATGTCTTCTGGAAACAAACCTACATATCTCAGTTTTAAGATAGCATCTCCCCTGCAGGATCATCCTTTCCCTCAAAAATAATTTGTTATAGTAGGAGAAAGAGATACAGTGAAAATGAAAAAGTATAATGCACAACATGTCTTCTGCGGGGAACAAAATTCTATAAAAATTAGAATGATACAGTCCTTTGGAGGGATAGTTGGGTGCTCTTAAAACCTGATTAGTCTTCTATGATTAGTATAAATAGACCTTATTCCAACTGCACTGTGGGCAGACCCACAGAAATCACTTTAGGATGAGAAAAAAAAAAGTATTTTCAGTATCCTGAAGACTTCTTCAGTTCAGAGGAAACATTTAGGAGAATACAAACACCTGTTTGCGTGCTCTGAGCAGCCTGGTAGTCTACAAGGACACCTGAAGACCCAGCACCACAGGCAAGAGGAGGGTACAGCTGTTCCTCTTGGGCTTGGGTTCCTCACCCACTGCTAAAAGGATGTGTCTGCTTGGGACTGGCCACGTGAATTAAGGTCCCTCCTGAGAGCAGACACCTTTCTTCTAAACTAGGCACGGTGACAGTGTTCGCTGTAATGCTCAAACTACTGTTTATACCTTCATATAGGTGCAGTTTTCTACCAGGAGGTTTATATTTACAGCTGGCCCTGCTGCTGAGCAAAGGTTATCTGAACTCTGCACTGCGATTTTCATCTCATAACCACTTAATGTTAGAAAGGTGTTGCCAGGTAGAGATGGAAACTTTAAAGTTCAGAGTATTATCTAATACAAAATACATGCCTAATTAATGGCCAACACATTATGGACTTCCATGATACACTTGAAATACAACATGTTTTCTCCAGGTTGATAAAATCTGTAGACGTCTTGCCCACCTCAGTTTAAAAAGGGACACTGATGTGGGCACATTGCTGAAACTCGGAAAAACTTCTAAAGAAAAGGGAAGTAGCTGTCTTTTCTGTGATAATAAAGTATTTCTGTGATAATAAAATGTTTCTGTGATAAAAGCAGTTACATAGAGCTTTATTTGCTCTGGAGTTCAGCTTCATGTAAATATAAACGTTTGCTTTCTAGTAACTGTGAATGTTTGGTTAACTCCATTATCAATCAACCTGCTTTGAGTCTGCCCAGGTTTCTGAGGATTTCATGTTTATGTGGAGCATGGCATAAGTTTCCTGTAGCTATTAGCATGCTCATTACCAAGAGTTATTTTCAAGGCTACTCTCATGAGGTGGCAATACATCTATTTTTCCGTGGGTGTAGCCACGAAGGCTGCTGAAGCTGTCCCAAGGCTGAGATGCAGTTCAGCATGAAGAGATTTCTTAATGAAAGTATGTGCAAAAGCTGTTTTTTAACTAGTTCATAGAAAAAGAGCATTTTTGGAAAGGTTAAGCTTTTAGTCAGCAATTGCTTCATTTGGGAGGGAAAAAAAGCCCATAATTAAAGACAAAGACTTATTTTTACCACATGACAACAACCAAATTCTCTTTAAATCTATGACTGACTTAGATTCAGGCAGATTATACTAAAGCCAGTAGCTCAAATTTGGAGTTATCATAAGCAACAACAAAAATGCATTTCAGTCTGTGGAATTACACTAGGATCATGTTTGCCTATTTTACTTTGACTTCTCTTTGTTTATGGCAGCAATTTTGTGGCAGCTGAGAAAACCACCCATATTATAAGATATATAAACATGTATGAGTAGAATTCATTATTTGTCCATAGCATGTACAAATTCAATATTTCCCAGTACTAACAGCCATTTCTCTAATTAAAAAGTCTTATTTATTTCCTTAAAAAAATAGGTAATGACATTTCAGAGAATATAAAAATCTGTGCTTTTCAGTTCACCGAACACGAAAATCTGGGGGAATTTCCAGGCTTTTAATAGTAGCCAGTCAGTCTGGGGCTTGAGATGGATAAAGAAATACTGCTGGGGTGCAACTGAATAAAAATGGAAGGAAAGCTGAGCATTTAAATTCAGTCCTGAATTGTTTCTGTCTGAAAACATCCCTGCTTAAGGAGAGCAAGTAGCTCAGCACTTCAGACAGTCCCAGCTTAGCTGATGGGCTGGACAGGAAAGCTTTCCTGAACTGCACTTAGAAATCTTGTATTCACTTCTACAAAGAAAATTCCCTCAGATAACAAGGCTGGGAATTTTTCCCAAATGTGGATGGGATTGCACAGATTATAGCTGAAAATGCATATTAAAAAAAAAAAAAAAGAGCTTTCAAAAGGAATCACGGGAATTCCTGATTTTGTTCAAAATCACTAGGATGGGATGTAAAAAGAAGTATGTTGATTGTTACTCTTAGTCTATCCCCCAAAAGCACTGACTCACTTTGCATGAACAACCTTCTGCATTACCTGTCCCAGGGGGTTTTTCTTTCAACGAAGTGTTTGTTTCAGGAGGTGAATGTAGGCTGAAATTAATAACAGAGCTGTTGCCAATGGCAACCCTGAAAATTGAATGCGTTGTTTTATTTCCATTAAGCTGCAATTACATAATCCAGCGTGGTCCCAATAAAGCAATAATTCATTTCTGTGTAGTACAAAGCTTAGCAGTGTGTGTAAATGAGCCCCAGGTATGCTCTGAGTATCTGAGCTGTCATTTTCCATGGCTGAGCAGGATCTTTAGGAAAAGGGTCTCCCTTGGGAATCCAGTTCTTGATTGCATGGTGATTTTCAACTGCACATTTTGCTTCATTCTCCACAGAATGCTTTGCTGTCCTCTAGGACTATGGAAATATTTTGGGATCCTAAATTACTTTGCCAAAAACAAGGGCAAATCTTTTTACTGCATCTCAGAATGGCTACTTTTTAAAGTAGGGGATAAATCTAGATTTCGAAGCTGATCCTAAGTGACGCAACTCCCACCCTGTGGGAGTTAATAGGTTTATCAAACACACACCCTTCTGTCCTTTTTCTGTCTTAACTTTCCCAATTCCATTGACCCTTTAGACCTATGTGCTACAAAACTACTGTTAAACTCTCAAATGACTGGAAATGGTGAGCACTGCAGAAAACCACGGGGGGAAAAAACACCCTCAAACAACAACCCAACAACGCACCCAGGTATTCTGTGTGCAATAAAGCAGCTGTGTGCAACCGAGTGGCAACCTGCAAACAGCAAAACAAAACACTGCGTTCTCTGGAGATGAAGATAAAAGTGTTTTTAAGCACTAGGTTCACTCATCAGATTCTTACCCAGGTAACTACAGCGTTTTTTTCGCTCAGGCTCCTTGAAATAGTTTCAAAACAGTCAGGGATGAAAGCATTAGACAGGCTCTTGGGCATGTTACGAATAAGTGAGTTTCAACTGCTTAAATATCAGCAGGAAACCTCAGGAGAAGGCTGGGGCTGCGCTGAGAAACAGCCCAGGGAATGGGGACAGAGAACAATTCTGTCGTCTGGTAAATTCTGGCAGTGAGACTCCAGGTGTCACGATTTTTCATTCTGCTGCTTTGCTCTCACATCAGCCAAATGCAGTAGCTTGAACAAAGGAGAAAGAATTATTTGGATAATAGCAAGGGATTTTAAATAAGACCAGCAAATTAGCTCGGGAGGTGAGCTCTCCTGACCCTTCGGATCCCTTTGACAAATCAATGCAGGCTTTTTTTTTTCCCCCCATTCAGAATGTACAACATAAATATACTAAATGTGCTTTAGCTGTTTTACAGAGGCAATCACAACAGCTTAATTTTCCTTCTGTAAAGATGCCGCGCCTAAGCCACCCTTCGCTGTTCCTTCCAAAAAAGGCCAAACCAAGACCACCAAAAAAACCCCACCAGAATTATAGCCTTTAAACAAATTAAGGAGTCGAGGATCCTACCACGAATTACGTTTTCTGGAATGCTCTGGAAAGGACTATTCTTTTGGAGACATCAATTTTGCATCCTTTTCTCCCCACACAGGTGTTCAACACTGCCCTGACAACCAGGTTGCTGCCATGGGGGCCATTCCTCTGGCACTGTGCAGCCTCACTACAGTGAGACTCAGGTTTATGCTTTGACATTAACCTGTCTCAGAGTTTAACGATCAAAACACGTGCATCTCGGATTTTTAATAAAGCCAGCTCAATCTCTGACAGGACTTAGGAGAGCGGGGTTTTAGGAAGAATGTCAGAGGTTTCTCCAAGGAGTGGAGATGTTGCCACTTTTCCCATCAGGGCCTGCCTTTACCACCTCCTTTCCTTGGAAAAACAGCTCAGTCTGCACTGTGTGACTCAAGACTATCCACGTAGTCCTCCACAGATAGCAGCTCCAGTCTGATATCCCTGATTCTGCCTGTGTACTTGAATTTTTCTCACCTTTGCTTCTGCCCTCCTGTAAGTCAGGACAGATAAACAGACAAGGTGATGGACTGCACTGCCCATGCTGTGGGCAGGATTGGCTTTTTGGGGGGGTGGTGGATGGATAGCTTTCGTTTTTCTCTGACAAGGAACTTTCCTGCCCTCCTTCCTAGTGGGGATTAGTATACAAGAAAGGTCTTGTTTAGGTAGATGCTACGTGAGCGTGGTGGTGTCCTCCCAACCTACCGCCTTCTGTGCTTAAGCAGTGCCAGTCATGCTGGCTGACAGATAACAACACCATGGTTAAAGGCTATAAATACTGCTCAACAGCTATCTGTGCATGTGCCAACCAAAATACGGCTGGTGTGCAAATGTGACTGTAAGTCCATCGCCTCGGTCCATAAATGGTGGGCAGCCCAAAGCCTGTTGGGCTTTCCTTCATGCCAAAGGTTGCACACCAGGATTTCCCTGTGAGCAAGGATGCCTCGCAAGGTTACTCCTCAGGGTTCAGGGTGTCCTCATCACGTCAGGTACCTAGGAAGTGAACTGGGAATGAGAGCTCTGAAGCTTTGAAGTGTGAGCTGTGTGTTACGAGGGATTGATTGCACATGTGCAATCCTTTAGACATAAACTGTTAACCAAGCCTGTGACTAAGTCTGGATTCATCTGCACCTGAACTCCCCTCTGAGAAGGAGTTTAGAACGCAAGGGGGTCTTTTCTGAACCTCATGACTCAGTGGGAGGGTCTCCCTGACAGTTTTGTCTGATCCCATCCTTTACACAGTAAATTCTCAAGTGGACCTTGCCATCGAATCTTGTTAACTCACTGTCCCATTTACCACTGAATTTTTTTAACTCACTGGCCTATAAAAATCAAATATATTGTTGCTTCTCTCTTGTAAAAAGTGCATCTCCCCATCCACAATAACAGAGGCAAATCCAGAAACTGAGACTGACCCTCAGAAGTTTCCTTGCTAATTCTTAGAAATTTATGGGATCTGAGCCTAGGTAATGTTCTCATTCATCTCTGAGGGCTTGCTTTTGTGCTCCAGCAGTTAGACAGCGGGAAATAGCTCTATGTTGTTGCCTGTTGGGTTTTTTGTTGTTGTTTTTGGGTTTTTGTTTGTTTATGTGTTTGTTTGGTTTTTTTTTCAAGCTATCCAGCACTAACTGTTCCCTCAGATGAACTAACTGTTCTCAGGTCAGATGATGGTTATCTCCCTGCCTGGTGTCCACAACACTTGTTGCTTAAAGAGCTTCCAGTATCTTTAGATCAGGTAATATGGCTATATTTTACATGTGCCACTGAGTAGAATTAATGTTGAAAGAGGAATTACATAATAATTACAGCTTTAAAATCAGTAGGAGCTGCTATTAGAGTGACATCTGCACTCGATATAATTAACATAGTAGGCAAGAGCTATTAATTCCACTGTGGAAAGCACTGTTTGGGTTTCTGTTTGCTTACTTAGAAAAGCAAAAATAGAAAGGAAAACCAAGAATTAAACCCTGTAGCCACAATGCTGCTTGTCATCCTAAAGGAATCAGAGATCAATGGGTGATGTTGTCTCTGTAATAAGGTCCACATGAAAAGATGTGTTTGTCTTAAGGAACGTCTCTGAAGTACTCTGGAAAAGTCATAGGACTTTAAATTGCTGAGTGCAGCATTCATGTAGTCATTTGATTATCAGGATATTTCTAAATTAAAGAACATAAACAGAGGCTTGCACTCTAACAAAAAGTATTCACCATATTGCACTGTACTCACATGCCACAATATTAATTCTAAAACTCATCAAATAGTGAGAAACAATCACTGCAGTGATGTCAGCAGTAATTTAAGGAATTTGATTTCAGCTGTAAGATAACGCTGACTGGTAGGGACCCACCTATAGGCTGTGTACCTCAGTGTGCTGCCAAAAATGCTTGTCCTGATGTACATCCTTTGCTATTTCACACAGCTGTTCTGAAATTACATGTACACTGACCTAGTTATGTGCTTATCTCCAAAGTTTATGTTCTGAAGTTAGGTTTAAATGTTAGAATTTCCCTGTTAGTCATGTTATCATGAAATGGCACAGAGCATTATTATGACATGAAACAGGCATTTTGATTATTCCATGACATGTTCGGTGCCAAAAAAAAGCACGTTGCTCATTCCAGTAGTAAAACGCATATTGCTGTTCTGATAATTTCATTTATATTCCTTTAAGTCTCTAATAAAGTCTCTTCTAGTAACTCTGTAATTGTGCAGTATTAGAATTGTCCTCAGTTCTTTTAAATCAGGGATACCATGTACAGATGTTTATTTTCCTTCATCTTTTATTTTCTCTCCCTCAAGTCCTGTCTCATACCAGGCTTCTGCTGGGGCATTTCCAGAAGAACACTGAGCACGAACATTCTCCCCTTTATTTTTACAGAAGTAGCAGGCCAGACTTGTCCCCACTGAAGTCCTAATTCCAGGTGCTGGGCCACTTCATTAAAATGCTTTGCTATTCCATAAAATAAAACCAGGTTGTTTTCTTTTTATTAATCTCTAAAGAGATTAGAACTGCTCTGTTATTGCAGAGCAAACTTCCAAAGTGGTTAATAATTGGAGCAGCAAAGCACGGTAAATGCCACGTCTCATTACCAAGCCAGTGCTTGGACTCTATTCACTGGAGTAACTTTAAAGACACTCCATCCTCTGGCTAATCAGAATGGATGTTTTTTAGCATTCATGTTTCTAATGCAAAAGCACGCAAAATTCACGGGGTTGTTCCATCTTGTCTCCTCCTGACACTGCAATTGTACACTGAAATAAACTGGATGGAAATGCTCTTACAACAGAATTGCTGAGCTGTTGCACCACAGTAACTACTGGGACTCTATTAAATATGCAATTACTGTGGCATTCTCTAAAGTCTGATGAGCCAATTAATAGCACTTTGTATTTTCATGGCACCTTGCCTCAAAGAACTTTAAAATGCCTTTAAATAATAAAGTTCCAGAGCTCTCCTGTAAATCATTTGCACCATCATACCCAGAAAAGTTAGCAGACCAAACAAACCACTTACAGCTCAGAATGCTTTTTTTCTAAGCACCCTGACAAAGGGTGGTCTGTCTGACTGACAAGACTCCAACACTGACCTCAACACTATGATGATGCAACAACGTGCCTTATGAAAATAAGCCTGACAATCTGTTGTCACTGGTCTTATCTGCAACTCCAAAGAAGTGACACCAGGTAACCCATAAGTAAAGGTGGGGACACTAAGCTTTGCCTACCGCCCTGAATGACTTGTTGGTCACCTTTCTGGAAGCCAAAGTAGCTACATACAAACATGTATGTTGCATCATCTGCAACCTCAACTGTCAATTTGAATTTGTGGTCAAAACGTTAATTAATCAATCCAGCAAGCACAATCAAGTTCTCTGTGAAACACACTGGCTACATTATTTTGTTATAAAACAACAAACAGATAATCTGTGGCTCAAACCACATCTTCCACAAAACCAAAGCCCATGTAAAAGCAACCTAAAAGGCTGGCTATAAGCCAGACTGTGAGCAGGCACGCTGTCAGCTGTGAAGAGCAAATGTATCTCTTTTGATATGCACCCAGTTATAATGGGCTTATTAATGAGGAAACTTGTCTAAGGAAGAAAGATGAAAATGCTGAACAATTCCTTTCCCCCAGTACCATCCACAATGCTGGAGGCTTGCTACACCTCATCCTGTTCTGGAATCACTGCATTATGATCTATGCTCAGAAAAAAAAAATCAACCATGAGAGAAAATTCTTTCCCACTACAAATTCACCCTCATTCATCTTTGCCTCAGTCAGAAATGAAGCGACCTTTTGCCATGCCATCCAATACTGACAACTGAAACGTCAGAACTAAGTTCTGTGCACGAATAGAACTTTGTACTGTGCTATGTGCTGTGCCAAAAATCCAAACAGAAGTCATAACATTTCACAGGAGCTATGCAAATGAAACAAAAGAGAAAATATAACATGATCTAGAAAGAAATCACACAGCCAAGAAAAATGGAAATCCAGTCTCCAGTAAGACCTATTCCGATGATTAGGAAAACCTAAAAAATCTTTTCAAAGCCTGGGAACTTAGATCCAGAAGTCTCTGCTGATGAACCATTCCTGCTGTCCTATATGGCCTTTCTCCTCCCCACCACCCAGTTGGCTAATTAATTAAACATAGTCAACATTCAAACTTCAAATTACTTGAAATTTTAAGCCCTGTCTCTTCCGGTAAACTCTTTCCCCAACAGAAAAACATTTGTGAAAACTCTGGGAACAAAACCCAGTTCTACTGAGCCAAGATTTAATGCTCTGAACCACCCAGCTTCAATTTCTCCAAAATGTTCTGCTCATTTTAGAGCTGAAAGCAAACTTCTTTCTCACTCAGAGATCTGAAAAGATCCCGATTGCTAACAGGCTTACACCTTATCAATTATGCATTTTCTGAGTCAGAGCTGCTCTATACAACAGGCAAGAACATTTGAAAGGGCAGATATTATTCGGGAATTAGTTTAGTTCTGAAATAACTCATTTATACAAAAGTTACGACTCTTTTGGAAGGAGGTGCTACTTGCTATAAGCATGGCCAGGTGAATCTGAATTTAACAATTACTGGAGGAATGAGGAACTTCTTTCTTTCCACCTGTTCTACACGTTTTCCAGGTACAGGTATCTCTAAACTGCTGTGAATTCCTCTCTTCCTGATCAGGGACACAGTTCCAATTGCATCACCCCTTCTCAAAGACCGTTCTCTTAATCACTACTTCCTACATCTCCACAGGAACTTACAGAAAGCCTTAAACCATTTACAGTTTCTTTTTTTAATGCTTTCAGGTCCACATTTCCCCTGATTTGTTCTGCACAATTCTTCTAGAGTAAATCATCCAGCATTATTGGTCCCATGTGGCTGCATGCCTTTCATTTTTGTGAACTAATATCCAACCATCTTATTGACTGCAGCTGCTTCTAGATACACTTTGGTGTCAGCAGTGATTTACTTTTTTATTATATTATTTTACTATAGAGGAGTGGTCCTATTGTTCTCTTAACAGCTACTTTAAAGGCAGCGCTCAAATAAATGAAACCTCAGCCTCCGAGCCAGGAAAACAACTTAATTCACAATCCCTTAACAAAAGAATTCCCTACAATAACATTCTTGATGAAAATATCACCACACTTCCCAAATCTTTTACATTTTAATGGGATGATAAAGGGGGTCATTTCCTTGAAGTATGTTCTAGCTGAGCATTCTTGGAAGATTCTTTTGCTAAAAAGACCAGCAGGGACAGCACCAAGACAAGATTATTTCTGTCTCTCATCCAGAAGCCTGAGAGACTTTCTATGTTTTTTCTATTTCAGCTGCAAAGACAAGCTGTGAATCAAATGCTCACCAAAATTAAAGACTAGGGATTTGATCTTAGGAGAAGGTCCGTTTTTGTCCTCTGATACGTGTATGTCATCTGTCTGCAGGAGCACATTTATGCTGTGTCTGGGGAAATATGGAGCACACAGGTAAACTGGTATTTCTCCAGGGAGAGATTATAATCAGTAAAAACAAAAGCACTGCATTGCAAACATGCACTCTCTGCAGTGGAAATGTGAAGCAAGAATACATTCCTGAACAGGGAAGGTACAAGTTTACCCACCTTCTTTTGAGTTGATTTTAGCCAATATTTCCTGAAAAAATATTCTGGGAATGCACTTGTATATTGTGTCTTTCACACATGCATGAAGTATCAGATACTAAAAATATTCATGTAATCTTATTAAACATCTGATGCACTTCCATTACACAGAAATATTATGACCACAAATTATAAACTTGTCCACCAGTTTCAGATCAGGTAATTGCTTTCAATTTCTGCACTACTGGCCACTATTAATCTGACTGAATAAAGAACAAGGTATCGTGCATTTTTGTGACATCATTTGTTTTTAAATAGGATATGCAGAATTGAAAAGTAACCAAATAATATCTGTGGCCACTATTTCTTCTGATTCTGTGCACCTGCCAAAGAAACCCATGGCAGTGCAAGGGTAACTCCAGAGGAGGCTGTGATTTTTTTCTCTATTTTTTTCCAGCTACCTTAATCCTTCTGAAGGTCTTTTTCTGTTCCTCGCAGCAACCATCTTCAAAAGAACAGAGAGGAGGGGAAAAAGGGAAAGAGCAGATGTTTTAGGCTAATGAGCAAACAACAACAAAGCAGTAGCCGTGAGGGTCTTGACATTACTTTGAATCCGGGCCTTGTTTATTCAGTATTAGAAATGTGTTTGGTTGCTGAAAAATCATTTTCCAAGGAGCAGCTTCCAGCCTTTTTCCTCCTCTGCCACTGAACTCTGAAAGAAGTGCCAGGAAGAAGCCAAAGGGGTAAACCCCGCAAGGCCACCCCAAGAAAGCATTAACCATCAGTGTCTCCATTTACCCATTATCCAGACGCAACTTCAGCTGGAACTGAGCTGTGACAGCCATCCCCTCGCTCTTCCAGAGATGTTCCAACTGCAGGTGCCCTCCCACTCTCCCTGTAGCTCAGAACAGCAGTGGTCTGGTTTTAAAGTGTTTTCTGACCGTTTTCAAAGGGCACACTTACATTCCTCAGCCACGGACTGGAAGAGGAAAATGAGCCTCAGATAAATGCCAAACATGCAGTCCATTTCATTTTCGGTCAAACCCTTCCTTTCAGATATAAATATTTACCTGCTGGAACTGAAAGCTTTACCAGCATTTCTGAGGATAGAATCTAACTTTTGGTGTCAAAGACAAGAGGTCAAGCATTTGTTCCTGCTGCAGTTTCTTGCTAGTATTAGAGCAGAGAGCTCCTGAAGTATTCATTAGCTCTGCCTGGCTTGGTTTTTGCATCTGTTTGCTTACCTAGGCAAACAAGGGAAGATATATTTAGGAGCTCCATCATTCTGCAGCCCACAGAAGGCTTCATGAACACAAAGTGCCAGCATTTCAAAATCTATACCACCTACATACCACTCAGTTCCATTATCATTACAACAACATTAGCTCTGATGTGTCACAGAAACCTCTAGGGCCTAGAAATGACCTAAGAATTAATTATATGAAGCACAATCATTAAAAAAAAAAAATAAATTCAAACATCATGATTTCTCATTCTATTCCATTAACACGATAGGGGGGGAAAAAAAAAAAAAAGACATGCAGCAAGTTTTCATGTCCACATTCACAAATTTTTGTGCCAGAACAACATACTGAAGGTGAAAGAAGAGGTTTGTGCCTATTGCAGTGAGCACAGAATTTCAGTCACATGGCTTTATGCTGGGCACCATAAAACGTGGTTCTGTGAAGATGGACAAACCCCCCAACAAAATGTCATGGATTTTTTTTTTGTTAGTAATGTCACAAAGTTAAAGACAGGATCCAACTCCATGTTGGGAAAGTTCCTGTAGTATTTTGGGCTCCAAGCCTAATAAAATAAAATAAAGTAGATGTGTTCAGCAGCTCAGGGTGTTTGCAGCTTTGGGCCTTTAGATGGTCAGGTTGCACATCACAGTCACCCACATATTCCAAGTGCAAAGAACCACCTGGCTAGATGCATGACACTGAGTAATATTTGTAATCATCATGGTTTAAAGAACTATGACAGATTCTTGACGATAGCATCCTTTTCTCCCTTTTATTATGCTGTATCTGTATGTTCTGAAAAGCATCAGAAATGATTTCACCTTGATTCATTTAGAGAGGAGAAGAAAAACGAAACAAGATTCAGAGAAGTATTGAGGTTATGGCTGATATTTGTCTCAGAAAATTTAAAAAGTTTGAGAAATAGTAGATTGATTTATCTCAAAATGATACCTGTGAAATATAGTGCTAAGGATTTCCATGAGTCAAAAAGGACCATTCTAGAAAGAGATCAGAAAAAAGGAATAATGGTCTTCAGCCTCACAACTGGAGAGCCAATTGCAGTGGGACAGGCTGTCTTTTATTAGTTTAACTTCCAGACCTCACAGAAGACAAATAAATTCTCAGAAGAGACATTTAATAGGAATCATTGTTACATCCATTTAGAAATTTGTGTTTGTTTGTATTTTAACACAAGGCCATATGGATGGATGCATCTTTGCTCTCTCGAGAAGCAACAGGCCTCTCATGTTTGTAGAACTTCAAGTATTTATTGTGTTTTTCCAAAAACTTGGGGTTTTATTCCAGGCTGTGAAATTGAAATGCTTTACAAGGAATTTGGCCTTGGAAAAACCTAGTCCTTGAAATCACCACAACCTCCTGCTATTAATAAGGTGTGATTAAGGAAGCTCAAGATCGTTAGCAGCTTGAAATGCTGGAAGAGGGGATTTTCCATTTCAGTAGGACATAGCTTTTCCTAAAATAACTTCAGTGAAAATAATCAATTGCTTATTCATATTTGAAGCATAATTTCTTCTGGAATACATTATAACTCGAGGAGTTATTGTTAAATAAAATGCCTGAAACAATTCCCCTACCGAATTCATCACGCTGATTTCCATCCAGCTCAGCAGGCAGCTGATGTCAGGGGGTCTGTAGAACAATCTCTTCTCAGCACTGTCATCTGATCAATTAACACCTTCTCCAGTCTTATCTTCCTATCCACACATTGCTTCTTGAACATCTGCCTGAGGGATGTTTTCTCTCATGGCAAGTAAAGGACTTATTCTCATCAGTGTATGCAGGATTTGAGAGAACTGGAATTCAGTAAGAGACAGTTTATCCATGTGTTTGACATTCCTTGGCTGTTTGGTAAGTGAGGGTCCAAGCACAATAACGAATATTATTTGGTAAGAACTGTTCATTTATTCATTATGCACACGTATCTGTAGGCAAAGTTCTTGTCATAAAGTTCTTATTGTCTCGTGAATGGAGAAGTAACTCTTGAATTACAGCTATTCTTGTGCAGACTAATTTACAATATAGTACTTGTAATACATTGCCTCGAAAAGAAAAGAACCATGCTAATAGCTTGAGAAATTATTTTAGAAGAATCAGATCTCTGTTGAAATAACAGAGTCCTAGCCATTAATATTATTTAAAAGTTAGTATTACTGTTATAATTCTGCTATTTTATGTCAAACATAAAATCAACTTTTCAATAACACATTTTAAGCTGCAGTTAAAGTGCTGTAATTTCTTACATGCATTCAGCCAATATACTACGTAGCATAAATATGCAATTTTATCACACAGCAACTCCAGCACATATGAGTGCTTTTATTGTACTGTTTGCATAAACAGGATTCTGAAACCCTCTGTTTACACATGCAGGGTGGTATTTTAAACAATAATAAATAGAAAATGATTGGTTTCTTTTCTACTGTACTTCATATAAGCATGACATAAATGTCTTCATTCAAGTATTTGCCCTTATTTATTGCAGTAAGTTTTTGTTACGAATTGGACTTTCATAAGCAATTCCTTCTTTGGAAGAATGGCAGAATGCATGAAAACTGGAAGACATAGTCAAGGAGGGGTAGGTATGATTCTTTAAGAAATAATAAGAAGATATTAATTCAATGAACCCACTGAATCAGTGAACATCGAGATGCTTCACTACTCTAAAATACAAAGATGCAGCTTGTGCATATACTCTTAAAATCTGCAAGTCCTAATCTAGTTTCTGACATATCCTAAATCCACAGATGATCTGTGCTTGAAATAGGAGTGCAAAGATATAGTCACAATAGGCACAAGATGCTTAAAAGTAGGCTCTTATCTCTCTTGGTAGCACTTTTCTGGGATGATACTGTAAGATAGGAATGCCTGCTTTGGTGGGAAGATGCCCTCAGTGATTCTACTCACTGTTTGTCTTGAGCCATCTATGGTTACTCAGGCTCAGACACCCCAGTGCTCCCAGTGAGGGGCAATGCTACTGTCTGAGCTGTGAGAACATTGCAAGAAAAGGGAAGGCAAAGGGGAAACAATTACACTAATTGAATAAATAAGAACCAAAATTTAAAGTCAATATTCCAGTGCTTTAAGGCAGAGCAAGAGCAGAAGTTTCCAGGATGCAGATCTCTCCCCGTTCCTAAACAGAGACAACTGAAACAGGGATATCCAGGAGGAGTAGACTTGACCTGGAGTTAAGTGCAGTTATCAAAACAAAAATTGTTGGCTGAAATTAACCTTGATAAATTACACTACCTCCGCGTGTGGAGCCTCATTTCAAGCAGTCATGTTAGTAGTCCTTCCAGCTCTGAATATCTGCTGCAGTGCAGAATAAAATGTGATTTCTTGCTTTTTGTTTCAGGTATTTCCAATAGCATTAACAATGCTATCCCAGTTACCTTGCCTCAGCTAATTAATATCCCAAAACACGATGAAAGCACACCAGTGTCGATTCGCTAACAGGAAGCATCTGTGGGTATTTGTGGGTCTATAGTGACCTGTTGTATGCCTTTTGTTAATGAACACACTCACATCCTAAGCACTAAAGTCACTACTTTATCCCATAATACTGCAGTGATCAACATTAATTAACTTTCACACATGGTATGGGAGAAATAATAATGCAACTTCATCTTCCTGTTCCAGTATTATTCTCCTTGTCTGCTGGTTCATGTGCAGTTTTAAAGATCTTGCTACTCCCCTTTTCTCCCGGTATATTTTTAACATCCTGTTGGTTTTTGACTTGATAGCTGCCCAGGGCATGGATTATCTCTGTCTTACATGCCTATAAAAATATAACACATCTATGCCTAGAGGCAGTGGTCAGGTCTTTCAGGCACTGCTGCAGCAGCAAGAATCAATAATACTTGGTATAGCGGAAATGAAAGAAGGCTATTATACGTGAAACCATTTAGGAATTAATGGCTTTGCAGGTATGGCAACAGAGCTCCTTCCTAATTCCCTTCCTTTGTCCTTGATGATTGTCCAAGGGGATTTAAACTGAGGCACAGGTAATGGTTTCTCTCTGTAGGATAAATTAGTTGGTGCAGGTCTCTTTGCTGCCACGGGCAGCCCAGTTTAAAGCTAGTTTGGGTATTTGTGCACTGGGCTGTGATCACGGAATGAGGGGTTAGACACACACAGGTAGATTTCCCTTCTCAGAACTCGGCTTTGGGGGCTACTCAGTCCCTGACTATCTGGTTTAACTAACTCCTGTGGTTTTGGAGTCATCTTGGGTCACTGCAATCTGCCCACAGTGTGGCCAAAGCCACCAGGCTTTCACAGGAAGCATCTCTACGTGCCTTATTCCCCCACATTCCTCACAGTTCCATCAGTAGTACCCTATGTGGTCAGAAGGATTTTCAGTCAGTCCAGTCCATCAGAGCAGCTACTGTGCTGTTAAATACCAGAAGCTGTGACTGGCAGAAAGGGCGAGTCATTTGCACAACAAACACAAGATTTTGCCATCTCATCTAAAGTCACAACCGCAGGCTGCTCTCAGGAGTTGTGTGCTCTGAGTCTTCTTGTCCCAGAATCGTGAACACTGAGGGAAACAGGAGGAGAAAGAGAGGAGGGAGAAGAAGAGTGCATTTTGATTAAGGCAGTATGTTAGGTTCATGTTAAGGCAATATGTTAGGTATTATCCCTTTGTTGGTGCAACCTGTTATTCCTTGTTAAGTGGTATTCACCACAGAGCAGGAAATGAGTTCTGAAATGGCCAAGACACTTTGTAAATCAAGGGTTAATATCATTACAGCTGGATGACAACCTTTCAGTGAAACAATACCAATTTACTGAGGTCAAAAGACATTGAAGACATACATACTTCTTTCGATCAATTCATTCAAAATTTGGGCAGTTTTCTGCTGGAAGCACACGTGGTTTCCCATCCAGCAAACCTGGGAGCCTGGGATCTCATTTAATTTGCTCACAACTGCTGCTCGAAGGTCTGACAAATCCAGGAGGAGCACACTGCATATGTTTCTAACGGGGACTCAGCTTTTCACTCAAGCCAGGACTTTTAGGATTTTTTTGGCTCCCTGCCATAGAGTCGAAATGAGGCCGATTCTCCCTCCTGTAGCTCTGGGTTTCCAAGCTGCCCGTTGGCTGTGGCAGCTACCCAGAGGAGAGAGCTGGAGAATCACGGGCTTCTTGCAACACTGGGAGCCTTGCCTGAATTTCAGGCTCTTCCATTACCCTGGCCAAGCTTCCCAGAGTTGAAGACAGCCATTACTGTCTCCCTTTCGGAAAACAAACCCGCAAACAAAAACCCTCAACACAAAACAGCCCCCGTAGAACTAGAAAAAAAAAATTCCAGCTCACTGGAAAAGCAAATATGGTGCTACTGAACATCTATAAACAGCTGATGCAGCTGTCTTAGGCTGTATGTTTATTTTAGGCCTCTCTGAGTTCAGTCACTATTCCGATTGCCCGTGGATGTCAGAGTGAGTCAGACTTCTTGACTGGCTGAACTGAAAGACTTAAGATGCTGGAAGAGCATCTTAAAAACGCCTCACACATTTTAAAAAAATCATGTATGAGTACTCAGGAACACCTCTCTTCAAAAACACTACTATATTTCCACAGCCTATTGCTGTTGATTAGGAGATTAAAATGCAGAAAGAGATCTTATTAAACAGAAAAAGTAGTTCAGTTCCATCCTTAAGCAAATTAGCATCCTAAACTTGATTTCTAAGTATACTTTAAAGAGAAACAGCTGTTATTAAGCCACTAGATATTTTGGCTTAAAAGGGACTAAAAAGTAGGGAATAGCCTCATTTAAACAGCATGCAAAAGAGATGTGGGAGGCAGGATTATTATCTACATTATGCATGACTGAAAAGTAAGCTCCAATTCTGTCTCCTTGTGCTTCTAAACCCCATTCTGTGGAGAGACATTATCAGAACTATTCACAAGAACGTGTGAGAGTGGTCTCAGTTTGGATCCTCCGTGGGGTATTTGAGAAGCACGTGGCTCTATCTTACACGAAGAGTACACTCTGCCAACAAACTCCCCAGCAAAATTTCATATGTCTGCATCTCAGTGATGCCAACCACATCTAAATAAAATGATTTGTATGGTCAGCTTATACGGATGCACATGGAAGTCTAGCTGAAAATCTGGCCCTTAGGGTACGAGCTAGTTAAATAAAAAGATGCATGTGCTCTGCAATCAGAACCAAAGATTCCCTGTGAGTAAAAATCTTCCTGAAAACAGTATTGCACAATTTCCATACTGGAAAGGTTCAAATACTGCATCCCCCTGCTATGAACAAATAAAACTGTTTTACCCTGCCAGCCCAGACACCGTGGTTTATCACATTTAGATGCAAAACTATCTTGAGAGAAAAAATCAGGTTGAATATTGAATAGAGAATGAGTTACATTCATAGATCCTAACAAATGTGTGCATGCTTAAAGATGTTTTGTTGACAGTCTTTAAATATTCAGTTGTCTCATTTGACTCGAAATCATTCTGCTCTCTGAAGAAAGATAAAAACTGTAGCTTGCAATTCTTCTAGTCTGATAGTAAACTAACTGAACTGTCCAACATGATACTCCCTTATTCTGTCCTTTCTTAAATCCACTGAAAATTCCTTTTGTCACAGCTGGTCATTCACTGAGTAACAAAACACAGCCTCCTCTTTGCTCTGCCCTGTGAGTTATTAGGTTGTACACTGCTCATGAAAACGAACCTTGATTATTGCTGTGCCCTTTGCTTATGAACGTGCCTCCACTGCTAAGCTTACTGTACCTATCATCCGTGTGCATCCCAATCTGTAATGTTCCCAGTGGACTCAGTGAAGATGTGAGGATAAACGTCAGCGCTGCTCGTACGGGGAGACATCCACAAGTGAGACGTGTGTGTTTCAAGTGAACTGTCAATTAAAACATTTTGGATGCTTTTCCCTTGGCGAGGAGCAGTACTCAGTAGCATGTTTATAAACAGGTTTACACAGCCCTTAAAATTCTATTTTTCCCAGATGACGCAGTAAACATTAAAATACATTAGCGATGAGCCATACACATAAACAAAATAAACCTCCCAATTAAAAAAAAGCAGAAAAACAAACATAATAAAAAACCAATGGAGTGGAAAAAAATAAACCATCGGCCATATGCTGACTTAGAATATATCAGACTTATTGGCAGCTTCTGTGGCTGTGCCTAGTTCATTTGACCACAATGCAGTGGAGGGGTATTTAGGCTGCCAACCTGAGCCCTGGTTGATTTGAGACTGTAAGACTGCAAATATTCCCCAAAGTCCCTTTTACCACATTTATTCTCATTTTTTTTCTGTGAAATACTCTTTGCCTGCACATTCAGAACTATAGCAAAACACTAAAAGAGTAGAAAGGTTGATTTAAATTTTATTCAACCCAAGTTAGGTTTTATGGTGGTTTTTTTTTTAGGCTATTTTGGTAATTTCTTCATTTATGGGAATTTCTCTTCAGAATTGCCAGTGACCCCAAATTTCAGTTATTGCTAGGTTTAAGTGCATTAGTCACTCAAGCAGAGTGCTGATTGTTTTAGTGTATATTATTTTGTTACATTATATTGCATTATGTTATATACTGTTATATTACATACCTTATTCAAAAAGGCCACAATGAACTAAGGCTCCTTTTCAACAATGAAAGAACTGAAGGCAGATGCTGTACATCAACATTCAGCTACACTGGACTGAGATACCACTGGCAGACAACACTTCACAAAAAACCTTACAAATCAAAGTGATGACCAAAATCTAATAGGCTTTGCAGGAAACTGACTGATGGGAGAAGTTTCCCCTTCATTCTGTTCTGCAGGTGGCACCACGTTATTAGCCAAAATCTAGGGATTGCTACAGTCTCATAAGCCCCCACATGGCTCTTTCCCTCCTAAGGATGCCAGAGCTCCTCAAGCAACTTGAAGAAGTGAACAGGTTTGACAGTTTTTGCCTGGAGTTATTGCTTATTTCTCAGGTCTTTGTCAGTAACAGTTTCCATTGATTCACCTCAGAGACACTGAATGGGGTAATTGGGCTTTGGGGATTTTGATGGCTCTTTTCTTTTTATTTTCTTTTTTTCGATTGTACTGACCATTAGAGTATGTTCCAGCTACAAGGAGCAGATGGGTAGAGGCTCATTTTTGCCTCATGTAATAACATATCAGGGGACCACAAAGCTTCTAGGTGCTTTTCCATGTAACACGGCCACTTGCACGTGAGAGAACTTTTTAAAGGACATGTTCTCAGCTACAGAATATTTCTATAATGACTATTCAAAAAAAAACCCAAAAAACCAAAAAAACCCCACAAACAAAAACCAAAAACCCCTCTACTCTCCAAAGCATTATTTTTGAAAGTGCCCTCCCTGGTTTCTTACGCCAGAGGAGGACGTGAATCTGTTTGAAATAACTAATAAATATAAGCTGTGCTCATGTGTGACCATTCTCTCTCTTTCTGAGAGCTAAGGAGGATCTTTGTTTATAAACTGCAACTAAGTTTGTGTTAAATATCTTTCTTTGTGGAGTGTGATATCAACCAGGATAAAATCTTTGATACCCTGCTAAGTGTGAGATGAAAGCGGAACAATTAAAAAAAAAAAATTAAGAAAACCAACCTCCAAAAGTCTCCTTCAAGGAAATCAAAGTCTCTCACCTGATAGGCTTTCGGTCTGACAACTCATTTTGTGTGTAAATACTCATATTTTTCAACAGCTTTGGAGTTCTGAGGTACTAGCAGCCTAAGACATTATGAAAAATAGGGCAGTCAAGACCAAAAGGGTGCCATTCTAGCAAAGAAAGATGTAGTGGAGAGTTTATTCTGAAAGTGAGCTACAGAATTCAGTGACTGAGTGACTGGAGCGCCTGTCACACAAGGGGAGGCTGAGAGAGCTGGGACTGTTTAGCCTGGAGAAGAGAAGGCTCAAGGGTATGAAGGACAAAGCCAGGCTCTTCTCAGTGATGCCCAGTGACAGGGGAAGGGGTGACGGGAATTCCATTTAAACATATGGAAAGGTGCTGGGGGCCATGGTTTGGTTGGTTGGTTTGGCTCCCTAGGAGGGTGCTCAAACACTGGCACCACTGCCCCCATAGGCTGTGGGGCCTCTGTCTTTGGAGACTCTCAAAGGACACATCCCCGAGCAATCCGCTCTGACTGAACCTGCTCTGGGTAGTGTGTTTGGGGCAGATGGTTTCCAAGGTTCCTTTCAACATCAGCAATCCTGGGACTCTCCCCTGACTCTCGCTGAAGAGTCCTCTCTGTGCTTGCACTCCACATCCTTTCAGGTGCACTGTTTCTGTGCGCTGACACAGGAGGAGGCAATGCAAAGCATTTCTTGCAAGTGTAGCAAAACTCATCCAGTTGCAAATCAAAAGTTGGGTATTAACTAGTGCTGATGGAAAAGGATGCTCAAAGACTTGAAATTCACACTTCGGCAACACAGTTAATTTTCTTGTCAAAGACAGAAAAAGTGATATCAACCCAGCTGCAAAAAGGTTATAGACAGAGCTGTTGTCTTACGCTCATAATTAAAATATTTAATTCACAGTTATTATCAAATGTTAATTAGAACTTGTTTCTGTCAGCCTTCTTTAAGCAAAACATTTCTGTCAAAAAAATCTACTGCCATTCTATTGAAGACGATATTTTGCCTCATATTTGACTGCAAATAATGCTCTTGGTATTTTCTAACTCTGCAGTTTCTGAGCATCTTGTTCCCACGCCACATGGATAGGCAGGACAAATACCAAGCACAGGCAGACTGATTATTATTATCATTTCCAGTATGGTTACAATAAGGCACCTTTATACTTTGACACTACCAAGAGATCTCCATTTGACCTCAGTAACAATGGACTGAGGAGCCTTTACACACAATCTGTTTTAATTTGGTGTGCAATTCGAGAATATTTTCAGTATTAGCTTTGTTCCTCTGGCTCTTAGACTATCCAAATACAAAAACTAGATGGGAAAAAAAAAAGTGTAATTATTTTCTTAATAATCTTTAACCAGAATTAACTGTTGTGTTAACTACAGGCACCGAAAAATGTGTGCCTTTTTACTAATTTCAAACCTGCTATGGTTCTTACTGGAATGAATCCCAGCAGATCCAAGAATGAATACTGTCAGCTGGCTTTTATCTGATTTAATTTACATTGAGAAAACTAAAATATCAAATATTTCCAACAAACTACAGTAAATTATATAGAAATTTTTAATTTTGTGGCTCTGTAAATGAGACACGAATTGTAGGTACCCCAGGACAGCTGTTTCAATTCATATAAATTTAATAACAAAAGACACAGGTTTTGTTTTATAATCAGATTTTGTGAGCTGACATTTTAGTGCAGTTACTTATGAATTTTTATTTCCATTTAATATATACTGGGTCTTGTGTAAAAATTATAAGTAGAAGAGTATTAATTATGCCTAACAAATTACATCTCCAATGGGCCAGAAAACTCATTGAAATGAAACTAGAATTTAATTTACTGGAGCCCAGGTCAATAAAATATTTGGAATTCTTCATTTTACTTCAATATAATTTCTGTTATTACTCCACATAAAACTCTTCTTGAACTTTAATGCGAATAAATATCCAACATCTAACCCTCAGAAAAGCCTCACCTTAGATTTCAAAATCAAAGAGCTATAAAGTGCAATTCTGTATAGATACGGAGTAACATGAAAATTCACTTCCAAATTGGAGCACAGCTGCACCACCAGGAAAAAAAAAAATATATATACATTTGAATTTCATATTCAGTTTTCATGTAGCTCGATGCTTTTAAAGGCCACTGGCAGACTCTCCTGCACATTTAAATGTTTACTAATAGAGTGGTGATGATCAAGGCAATACATGCTTAACAGACCAATTCAGATTGCCAGTCTCCAAATAATGGAGCATTATTTGAGTCTCACTTGGGCCCATCCAAAGAAATTCTTACCCTGCATCCACCCTTCAGAGGGTGTCCTGTGTGGATGAAAATCTACTGCCAAGAGTGAGGGACTGAGTACAGACATGGTGTAGGTGTCCCCTCAGGGATGGGAAATCCTAAAAGGGAATCCAGACAGTTGTTGGGGTGATGTTGCCTGAAATATCTAAGCACACTCAGCAGATTTCTTCTGAGAAATTATAAATATCCTGTTCGAACTCCTATTAGTTTGTTTTCATGTACTTCTATCACTGCTATTAGGAAGCAAATAATTACAATTAAAAAAATAGAGCAAATGGGAAGGCACATCCAGCCATTTCACCAGTGTGATGCAAGTGAACTTCCTCAGTATAAACATGTCATTTGTATTCATTATTCTTCGTGCCAGATTGTAGGTTTTAGGCTATTGCACAACATAATGATTACAGAGTACCAATAATTAATACATGTTTTTAGTCTAAAACTTTTTTCTCCCCAGTACAGAGCTGTTTTCTCTACATGCTTCACAGTGTTTCCTCAGATAAGATACACAGGTATTCTCCATTCTTTCATTACAGAAAACTTGAGGAAGGTATAGAAGATATTTGATTAATGAAAAGTTTTTACAGCTGACCACTCGCGCTGTGATTAGCTGCTGTGGATCCTGCTCACACCTTAAAAACTTTCTCTGGAAAATATCCATATTGAGAACTGTGAATAGAACAGAATATTACTCTGACATGAGTAAAAATCATCCTGTTGACTTAAAAGAAACTGTGAAAGCTCAGAAATTAGTGTAAGCTGGGGAGACACAGGGGTTGTGTTGGTTCCCTCAGTATTTTTCCTACTATTCCATCTCAAATCATTAACTGCTCCTTAACAATGAAGTACTGATGGATGTGGACCAAAAAAAAAACAAACAAAAAACAAACCTGTGCCATCAATTTACCTGCAGAAAAAAATACCTTTATATTTCTCACCAAAGTTCTGCCAGTAGGTGCCTATAAGACAACAATAAGGATATAAAACAGCCATCAACAAACTGGAGAACATGAAAAGGTGGTATCATTTTTCTTACATCCAGTACCTCATCACCCTGGACCTGGCAGCACCATTCAGAGTGAAGAAATAACTCATTCCCCAGGGCCAAGGTAGTCTTTGTAGCCCCAGGAAGCAGAAGAGAAGAGTTAATCAGATGCACGCTGTGCACACTTGACTATTTAAAAATAAGTTGGCATTAGGAACTCATTTTAGTCCAGCTTGTGAATAGTTACACTTCCTGACAGCTGCCCATTTGAGTTGGGACCCAGGAGCTCGAATGCTCTGAGCACATGACTAACTTCACTAACCTTATTTCCTCTCTGTAACTAGCAATTATAAATATTTATAGACAGTCATGGGCTTAAACTTGAAAAGAAGAAGATATGATGAACTAGTGAGAACCTCAGCCTTGGTCCTTGACTTTCCCTTTATTTTCTTGATAAAATGTGTTTTCTTTCCCACAGCTTTGCCTGATTTATCCCGACAGCACGCCAGGCTGCGGTAGAAGGATAAATCTCTAGTGTTCATCACTCAGCACCTCCAACTGTTCTCTGGCAGCTCCTCTGTACTCTGAACCTGCTGGCACACCATGGAAACACTGCATTCCAGGGACAGGTGAGCAGGTCAGGATGGAGGCTGTAAATGGACAGGTTGGCTCTACATTAATATTTAGAAGAACCAAACAGTAGCAGCTCCCATTCAAGTTCAGGCATTTTTTTGTTAAAAAGTTAATGAGGCAAAAGAACAATTAATGTTTCATTATCTCTCTTCTGTCTTCTCAGGATATTTGTATGTGTCTTACTGATTTAACAGCAGAGACAGCACAGGTGGCCACACGTCGAAGGGAAGGGGTGACTGTGGCCATTACTCCAGAGAAATCAGAGTTGTGAGAGGAAGAAATGCGTGGATAGAAAAAAAAAGAGTGAGAGAATCTGAAAAGCCAGTGGGGCAAAAGGGATATAAAGCCCGTTTCCAACTGAGCTGGCAGAAAGTCAAGGCCTGTCAAAGCAATAACTGCAGTAAAACTGAGATTGTCAGGCACTGTTAGTCACTGTGTTCATGTGCTAGTGCTACTGGAAGCATTTAAAAGAGGTGTCAACCACTGCTATTTAAAAACACAACCCCTGCTCTACCCGCCCACGGCCCACTCCAACCACCACGTGGCTGAAAAAAATAAATAAATCAGGCTACTCTGTGTGACCTTTGTTGTGGGGGTCTCCAGCAGGGTCAGGAAGGAGACTGCTCAGGTTCTGTTTTGTGAACGAGATGAAGAATGATGCTCCTCTGGCATGACTAGAAACACACTGGAGATGTGCTGGGGATGCTGAAGGAAAGGATTTTTTTAAAGGCTACACAGGAATGGAGCTGCTATTTTGTATGTGAATACCTAAAATATTTTTTAGTTCATTCTTATTTCTTGCCTTTCTGATACTAGATAACGTATTTCTAAGGTATGTTATTCTTCATAAAGAACCATCACCTCACTGATGAAGACTTCTGAAGTATGTAGAGAAAAATCAAAAAGCTTTGAGATGCCACCCACGCCTGAAGCTGCCACTTATTGAGGATCCTACAACCTCTACTTCAGTGGCATTACAAAATTGCACTATATTACTGAAATATTTATGTAGGTAATAAATTAGGGATAATGGTATTTCTCTAATAACAAGAGGATACAGCCATTCCTAAGAAACTGGTACAAGAGATACTTGCACTTTAAAAGATGCTAAATGATACATAGTGCCTTTGATCACACTATTATTAAAATTAATATATAAAAATTATGTATTCTCAAGCGCAATACTAGGAAAGATGGTCATTTGCCACCTCAGATAGACAGCAAGCTCTGATCTGCAGATTTCCTCCTTTCCCAGCTCCCTAAGAATGAGGCCTCAGCACACAGCTATGTTTAACCCTGGTAGTAATTTGGAAAGAAAAATACATGGAAAACTTGCTAAATAATTTTCATATGATGCAAAACTTGGCAACCCATCGCAGAAAGTCAGGAACAGATGAAATGTACTGCAAGGGTCACTTGCTAAGTGCAATTCATTCACTGAAAAGGTTTATAAGTACATATAAATATAATGCCCTGATTTTAGGAACAAAGTGTGTAGAATATATAATAAAAAAATAAGATCCCAGAAAAAAAAAATCATAGCATTTTGTCATCACGTTATGTAGACAAACACTAGTGCTGGCTTCTACACGCAAGGTTAAAAAAAAACAACAAACAAGCCAAAACAAACCCAGCCAAGTGAAAAAAGCAGGAGAGAGAGAGAGAGAAAAGGCTTTTAAAAAATTCAGAAATATCCAGATATTAAAGAAAACCCTCTAAATGAAAGACTTGGGACGTTTGATTGATCAAACTTCTTTGCAGGAATGTTAAGGAATTGTTTCCTGTCTTTTATACCTTAACTGTGAAAATACTTCAGGTAGTAGCTTGTTCTCATATCTGATACAAAAAAAACCCCCCAAAACTCCACAAAACCCCATGAGATCCAAATGGGCTCAAGTTAGAAAAGCCAAGTATTAACCTTGACATTCTGAAACAACCTCTCCACCTCCACCCCTTTGTAAATAAATTAGAAATGTAACTTTCTCTCTTAGATTAGCAGTAGGCTTATGAATCAACTGAGGAACTTCTCGGTGAAGTAATGACAGAAAATAAGAGGATGTTTCAGGGAATGCCAGAAATGCTGATGAATTTAAGTCATCAGTTTTTTAATTAGGCCCTGAGACATGATGGTGCACGAATTACGATGATACATATCTCATTTGGAACTAGCAGGCTACAAACAAGGAGGCATGACAATGCTTTTTGATAATGATAAACTAGGAAAGGTAAACATTAACACTCAATTTGCTTCCAGGATGATATTTAAAACAGCTGCAAAGAATGAGATGTTCTCTTCCGTGTATCGTTCAGCAGGGTAAATAAAAATAAAACATCTGGTATGAAAGGTGTGAGAGAGGTCATGTAAATATTTAAAAGTAATGAGTTGAGAGCTCCTTTAAGACAGGAATTTAGAGGTATTTGTTAGCAGAGGAAAATAAACTAACACTCTTCAAATAGAAACAAATGAACTGGGTGAGCACCACTTCAAACCACCATCCTGGAAGGCTTGTGGGAAACACAGACATAGGTGTTGTTGTTTTTTTTTTTCAGGGGCAGCTTTTCAAACCCACTTTACAGTACCAGCAACACATGGGCAAAAATACAAACACAGGAAGTTCCCGAACACCTTGTGCATCGCTGAAATGCCACTGAACAACCACCCAGCAGGTGGAAAGCAAGGCAGAACGATTTTTAAATCGTTTTTGAGGCATCTTCAACATTTTCACCTGATCGTTAAATGCGTCAGATTTCAGTGGTGTTTCAATGTTGGAATAAGACATGTTTTAAACCCCATATTCATCTTGAATTTAAAAGCAAAGGAATGGCTGCTGTAGATGGATGGAGCACCCCTTATCTAACAGCTTCTCTGAAAGGGAAGACCATCCAATTGCTCTGCTCTCTCCCTGCGTGATTTACTCCGTACCTTGTTTTCTCCAAGGATAAAACGCAAAAATCACCCTCTCCAATAAAACAGATATATTCTCTGAACCCTTTTAAAAGAAAATACCTGCTTGAAAAATCATTTAACCAAGAAGAATCCAGTGAAATGAAAGCATCACTCTGCACTACAGTACTATTTTCCCTTTCTTGGACAGCCGTTAACTAAATTAATTACCTTGCTGCTGAGTTAATTAGGTAATATTAGTACATAAATACCCCAACTAATTATTCTAAGCTAATAAAAAGACAACTGCTTTCAAACCCTTTTGACACAACCGTATATGTTGAATGTAAATTTTCCCATTTGCTTCCCAATCCAATTTTAATTAAAGCATTATAAATATCAGTCATTCTCATAAATGAGTTTTATAGCATCGCAAGCTAATCACTCCAAAAAAATAAATGAAGAGACAATAATCCCTTGCATAATTATACTGCCAGTTAGAAAGAATGAGTTTAATAAATAGCTCATCAATTTCCAACTTTTAACACAAAATGTTCGCCAACCAAATAAATGTACCTGCAGCCTAATTGCCTGAAAATGAGCCCAGAAAGATACGGAGAAAACATATCTTTTTATTAGCTCTCATAATTGCTCATTTTGGCTACTTCTTTGCTGTTTTCCAAGGAGCCACTTTTATAGCATTAGTTATTAATGAAGACAAAATGATATTAATGAAGACAAAATGATATTAATGAAGAAAAATCTTGACTGCTGTCAAATCTCTGGGCCCCTCAATGCTATCTAGTGCTTTGTTTTAGTGTTTTAATAGGGAAGCCTTAGTGTTATTAGCACCAAATTTTGTTATTTAATAACAGTGTGATTTATAAGAGGAAAATCAAGGGTTCAGGCCAATGCTAGTCAGTATTCAGAACTAAAGATACCAGCTAAAAACTTATAAAATGGATAAAAGTTGACAACAAAAGCTTGATAAAAGCTCATAAAGTGGGTGTTTTATGCTTTTACGCTTGGCTTTTTCCAATGCACTTGAAGAGAAAAAGAGATTTTCTGGCAGTCTTAGCCAAGGGTATTAAAAGCTCTTCTTTCTTTTAGGAAAATATTTTGAAGTTTAGCAAAAAGAGAAGAAGGTAATTTCTTTAATTAAGATCCCATGTGGAGGAGTACACTAATTTCTTCAGCATATCTGTGCACCCACAATTTAAAGAATTACACAAAAGAAAATTTAAAAAAGGAAGAGTCAACAATAAATACTACATGAACTGGGTAAAACAGATCTATCAAAAAATGCATTTAAAGTAACATTTAGAACTTCCTGTGATATCTGATAGCACCAGGAAAATATTAATCGTGTTGAGAAAACATGTTTTCAAGATTTTCACCAGAAGTTTTAATTTCATTAATTAAATGAACAAACTGTTATTTGCCTTTTTTTTTTTTTATGCAAATGGAAAAAAAAAAATTAGTTCATTTTAGCCTTTTGAAAGAATAAGATATAAACCTTCTTGACCTTATCTTCCTTACTTCTGTCCTTGGCTCATCAAACGTTATTTCTCTGATTCAAGAAGCTTAAGTCTATTTAAAAAGACCAAAACACATTCTCTGGTTGTCACTGACACAAACAAAAATAGGACTGAATTTTTTTTCACCGGCGTCACTGAACTTTTCAACTTGTGACCTAGTCCTGAAAGTTTTATTCAGTTTTTAAAGTGGCCCTGTGAGCAGGTTGCAACACATCCCTTCTTCTCAGAGCCCAAACTCTTTGTCTGAACCTCATCACCAGCCCATCTCCATGTGTATTTTAAGCAAGTATATAATTTAAGCAAGTGCATTATTTGCACATTAAAAATCTGAGGATCGAGGGGTCAGGCAGAATACTGATGGTAACTGTAAAACATCATGCTCACATTAGTACACCAAAAACAATAAGCAAGGGAAATTATGTCTCAGAGTACTCAGGTTTGAGTCGTGCCTGAGTTAAGGAGGTGACACCCTCACTACTTACTAATCAAAGCGTGTTCTATGTCATCACTTAAAACAAAAATATCCCAAATTTTGTTTATATGTTGTAAAGAACTATCCATGAAGCTCATATTTGACCTAAATTTATTTGAAAAGTGTGCAAATAATAAATCCTCTCCAGAAGGATGACTTTTTTACTACCTTCATTAATTTGACTGAAGATAACTTCTAAGCAAATATTTTTTTGAAAATAATTTGAATGTAAAAAAGAGATGACACTCAGTTCAAAATCAGTATGTCCCAGTCTGCAGGGACTATTTTTAAATCCCCAAAATGTGGTCTGAAATGAAGACTTGTGTTGGAGTTTTAGAGAGATGCCAGCAAGCGACACGGCAAAATTTTGGAATGTGAGTTGTTTTCTTTTTCCAGCTACTCAAGGGCTAAGAGAGAAGATTTGTCTGCTTCAAATTTTCCTTCCAAATGCTGTTTTATCACTCCAAGAATTCTGAACTCTCCAAAGGTGTTTTTTCCATCTCTTCAAAACAGAGAGAAAGAAGGGATAAACAGAAGGAATGGAAGGAGAGAAGAAAAGACAAGCTGATCTTCAGAAACAGCATCTCAAAGAGAGAGGTCTTCCTCATTTCTAGGTCTCCAAAGAAGAGGAAAAAAACCAACCTTAAGGCCCAGGTGAACACTTTTGCTCATGTGACTTGGTTAAGGATCATTTTGCCTTTTCTAACAGAGGCAAAAGAAAAAAAAAAAAAAAAGGAGAACAAAAATAACAAACCTTCCCACACAGGTGGAAGGAAAACATCAGCTGCTGCTTTCAAAGCTTCGGAGATCCATAACCCCACGGGTCTGATCTAAGCACAGGGCTGTGGGCACGCAGAGATGTCTCTGGGAAGGCTGTTTGAGAAGAGATTAACTCTTCCCAACAATCTAAAACACCGAAGCTGTGGGTGGCCTGTGTACAGCAGGGGGCGAGCACACTGCTGGCTCTCTGGATCTCACTGCAGGCACGACCTTCCTCTAAGTTGCGTGGATAAACCTATCCAGCAAAGCCAGGATGGTTACGAATCTCGATACTTTTTTGCAGAAGCACTTTTATCTTATTTTCAGCCTATTCTCCACCTCCCTTCCCCCCCATAAACTTTTTTTTTTTTTGCTCTTTTCCTATACCGACTTTTGTTTAACTTTCTGTAAACCTGTTCAGACACACAATACATAAAGCTGGACATGTGAGTGCCCTGAATTCTGAACCTCATAGCAGGGGTGGGAAACCAGCGGGGGGAAAAAAACCAAAACAGGATATGTTTATTTATCAGTACTTAAGCACAGCCAAATGGACTGTACCACATCATTATTCTGACAGTGCGATCTGCCAGGGACCACTGCCATATTTCTTTATCAAACACGATAGCGACTGAGAAGTACAGCCTGTTTTCAGAGTGTTGCAGACAGTTCACCCCCCGATCTTACCCTGAGTTTAGAGCATTAAAAAAAAAAAATGTTGCAGGAGATAAAGATCCCCAGTGTGTGGCAGCACCAGACTTAATGGCGTGTCACTACCACTCACTTTCAGTGTGATTATCTCCAACAGGCAGGGATGGGGAGCCAACCCGGGAATCCATTTCCACTGAGCAGATATCAGTACAACATCTGCCCCACCATGTATTTATAAAAATCTCCCTGCTGTTCCAGGAATCACTTGAGCATGAAATAGCTGAGTTCCAGTAAGTAAGAATTTCTGAATTTCTGAATTTCTGGCATAACTGATGCCACAGTAAAACCCTTCTGCAGAAGCTTAGTAAAGATTATTCTAGCACAGAGCTAAAGGAGTAGCTTTCGTTTTGTGCTACTTCTAACATACATATCTTCAGTGTTCCCAGAAGTACAGCTGAGAAAATTAAAAACTATTTCTTAAATTATTTTCTCTTGTCTAGGTACACACAAGTCCTGTATATATACATATATATTTTAAAGGCCTGCACTTTCACTTAGGTGATTCAAAGTTTAAATCAAGACTGCTGCCCTATTTAATCACTGGCAAGAAAGAAAAGCAGCACCTAAAATGCTTTTCCTTGCCAGATTGTTTGAAGCTGAGATCACTTTGGAGATCAGTTCCCATAGCATATATACCCTATTTACTAGGCAACAAAAATGCACCGAGCTCTTCTAACCAAAAAATTTTAAATAATAAGGACTACAAAGTATACTTTTTGTCTTAACTCTTAGTTTTATACAACTAATACTATAGAACAATGAAAATATTAGTCAGATTTCTATACTACATCTGCTCAGAACTGAGTAGAAAATATTATTTTCCCATAAGCATTGTTCTTTCTAAATACATGAGGTCTACAGGGATTGCAATTGACATTTTCCTTCGACAAAGAGAACTTTCCATAGAAAACTCGTTTATTTTTTGAACTAAAAATCATGTTCAGAAAGTGCTAACACTGCATATACTCGTTTGATTTCCCTAATCCTCTGAGAAAATCAGGTTAAATACAAACATGCTCAATAGTTTTCACCAGAAAATTAAAGGAGGAGCAGAAGGACCCACTCACAGCTATTTCCAGTAGCCAAGTGTCCAAAATGACCATGGCCAGCTGCAGTCCTAGCAAAATCCTGGCTCCTTCCTGGAGCATCTCAGGAATGGCTGAGATCCAGCAGCAGCTTTCATCTGTGGCAGGGCTTTCTGCCAAGCTCTCAACAAGTCCCTGTCCTCCAAAAACAGACTCCTCCACCTGCATGGTGTCAGCCCTGATGCCCCTGGCCCCACGGAGACACATCACCTTTGTGACAAGCAAGGTACTTGAAAAATGACGTCTGAGGAGAAACTGGAAACTCCAAGCCCTTACCACCGACAGGGACGGGACTGGCAGCAGTCCTGTGTTTGGGCACGTTCGGGTCTGTGCCAAGAAACAAAACTCACCTTCCTGGCAGGGCTGACTCCTGTCTTTATGGAAGCACTGGCATGCTTGTTCCCAGCAGATGCCTAAGGACAAAGCCTCTGGAGGCACCCTCGGGGCTCTTGCCCTGTGCAGTGAAAGGAGCAGCACTGCGGCAGGAGAGTGATGAATATCTCCTCCAGTACTTCATGCATCCTGACAAATGGAACAGTTTCCTCGGAACTGGAAGCAATTCAGTTAATATTTCTGAATTGTGCAGATAGGGGGTTTGTGGATGTGCAAGGCAGCCCAAAAATGTTGCTTATCCAAAGAAAGCGCTAAGAATGTCCAGCGTCTGCAAGCTGCTGTGGGAGAAACCCAGCTCTGAATTAAGGTGCAAACTTCTACCAGGAAGGTCATTAAACATGAGAGTATCTCTGATGGGGCAGTTTTATTGGGACTTCAAGCATTTAAGGGTATGACTATATATAGTTTAAAATGTAGACTTGAAACTGAGGGTTTGGGAGATTCTATTAGCTGTGTAAACAAATATCAAACCAGAAAATAGCTTTGCTCCTTTCAGGTCACAGCCTCCGGCTGAATATCAAATGACACGTTATTTGAAACTGTGCCATGAAGGGCTTCTTCTGGTGAGATAAGAACAGCAGATATGGAACTAGAGCCTCCTATTCCACGGTTAGATTACTTCTGCTGTGTTTATTGCATGTATTTAGAGCTCCCTTGCATCAAGCCTTCTGTTGCCATCCATGTGCCAGAAAGCTCTAAGCCTTTCGCTCTGCTGAGTTTTGGGAAGAACAGAGGCAGGATTCTGACTCCAGAAACTCTTCACTACGCAGATCCAAGCTACTGACATTTCTAGACCTAAATATAAAATACATTAAACAGCTACTATATCATATTATATTATATTTTATAATTCTTTTTCATGTGAAAGATGGGGACTTTCCAGTCCTAAGATTTGGTTCTCACTCTTCCTCTGCCACTAACTTCATTCTCAGAGGATGGTCTCCTGAACTGGGGATTTTATGTTTTCCTTATGAAACCCAGCTTAACTTTTAAGCAGCAGGATCACTTTTGCAAGGCATAGAATAGTGTATCACCAGCATTTTGAAACACTGGCAGTTTCTCTGAAAAGCTGTCACGGATATTAGTTGCAAAGCTGGGGAGATGAGTTAGGAATGTGAGAAGGCAAAATTTGTTTCTCAAATAGCCATCATCTCCCATTCAGTGATGTATCATTTCCCAGCACTGCTGCCTTGGCTGAATTCCAGATGGATCTATGCCTACCAGTGGCACTTTTTGTTTTATTCCAGTCTCCTGAGATATCCATCACCGTAATAACAGAGTTGTCATTTAATGACAGGCCACATGTTGTAGTATTTTGTGTAATTTCTGCATTCTCTACACACATTATTTACACATTCTATACAAAAATAAAAGATGCTATGATAAACCAGATCATTATGAGAATTTAATACGGACAAATCTAAAAATACGATAGAAAGACTCTATCTTCCTTACAAATATTTGCATTGCCATCTCACCACAATTAGGGAGCAAACAAGCAGCACACAGGCAGCAAATACCTGCCTCATTTTCATTTCCATCCCTTCTTCTGCATTGGCAATGGTGTTTCTCTGCTTTGCAAATTAAGAGCACAAACATGTAGAACATCTGGATGTGTAATGGGATGAAAGAGACGGTGGTTCCAAACAGTTCACTGAGTGAGTGTTATTCCATATGCCAAAAATACTTTGACAGGTCCCCTTGAAACGTAATTTCAATTATATATGCCTCTGCTTTCAAAAGCTACACTGGAAACATCTGACAGCTTCACTCAGTGAGTCTGGTTCCCTGGGGTGCCTACAGTCCAAGCTTTTGATTGAAGAATTAAGAATGCATTTTGCTCATCATTTCTGCTATCTCAGTTAAAGTGATCTGGGGAAACTTGTGTGTATCTGCCTGTTATTAACAGAAACATTTACAAATTTGTTGTCAGGTGTTGAATCCAGCAAAACCAACAAGGACTACAGATCAGTGAAATCAGGGCCTTAAACGAGGAAAAAAAAATCAGATTGCTCAGTGTCAAGGAGAGCCTTATTTAGTACAGGGGAATAGAGGAGTTAAAGACATGTCAGACTGCATGCAAATTGCCAGTAGAGAAAATGGAAAAAAAGACCTTTTCTTTATAGTTAATACATAATAATACAGAATCACTAGATGAGAATGAGTCCAGAACTCCACAACCCATACTTCACAACACAATTGCATTTTAAAGGAAACTTCTTTTATAAAATCCTTCACAGTGGATGGGTTGCAAAGTCAAAAGGCTGAAAACTATCAATGTATCTGTTAAAATTACTTGTTATAGCAATATATTATGTAAAATATGAATCTCTGATGCTTCCCTGTACCTTACCTATCTTTTAAGACAACTTTTCTTATCCAGATATCCTATACTTACATCTCTCCTACAAACTGTGGTTCCCATGTATGGCACACTATTTTTAAACTCCTTTTCCTTACATTTTAGGTATTTCTGAAGTCCACTGAAATTTTCCACTGAAACCCACTGAAATTTTGTCACAAATGAAGTATATAGGACTTTACAAAGGTTGTTTTCAGAGTACATTCAGGATGAATTTACTACCAAGAGATATGATTAAGACTTACGCAAAGAAAAGTCTTCAGAGTGACCTTTCTCCAGAGTCTGAAACACTTTTTTTTAAAGAAATAGGTTAGCACAAGTACCCTTCCTGTGAAGAACTACACTGGCTGAGCATACTGAAAATATTCGTTACAGAACAGTTGTCCACAAATAAATATAAATAATACTGGATACAATCCTTCCCTGAGGCAGTTTTGGCTCTGCACTGAAATCGGCCCACCATCAGGTCATTTATATCACAGAGTTTAGGGTGCAAAAATCTTGGCACAGAAAAGAAGTTAAGCCAACTCAGCAGACATTTCTTCCTAATCTGTAGCTTCTGTTGCCTTCAAGAAGAGCCCATCCAAGTACCATTCTGTCTGCCCAGCAGTGAGGCACCACTGCTTAGTGGTGCTTGCTACAAAATGCAAGTCAATGCTCTACACTCCTGAAACTGGGACCACACTTGCTCTTCAGTCCACCCAGAGCCACGTTAAAAATGTGCAATAAATTAAAGAAGATTGCTGCTGCCCCTGCAGTCGGGCACAGGCATCAGACAGAAAACTATCACAGCTCAGTGGCCCAAACAGGACTGGGTGAGTCCTGAGAGGTGGTTCCCAGAGGTGGCTGAAGAGGCTTGTGCTGTGCTGGTGGCTTTTTTGCCTCAGCTTGGGGAACAGGGACACAACAGGGACATTGCCCTTGGCTCTACATGGGCTTGCAGGGTGCAGGACTCCTGGGACTGAGTGTTCCCTCTGCTTCCCTCCAGTGCCTGAGCAGAGCTCCTGCAAACAGCTCTCAGTTCTTCTCTGCCTCCTCTCAGCTTATATATGCGGTGAATCAACTTCATTAAGGGGGAGAATTAGTTCCTCTAGGTCAGGAGGTCCTTGAGTGCCTGGAGACCTTCGTATTTCAGAAGCCATCTGAACGGGAAGCAAATTAAAGCTCAAAACTTAACTCCCTTTTGGGCTTTATGCATCATTTAAACACACCTCATTGTGAAACTCCAAGCTTAAAAGAACAACTTTTGACACCTTCATTCAGTTTTAAAATTACTCTTCCATCCACCAGATCTTTCAGACGTTTGTTTAATTAGGGTGGAATGGGTGAGGGAACAGGGGGAAAAGGACTCCTAAGTCAATGACCTTCCTCCCAACTACTTTTCTCACCAGTTTTATTGGAAACATAACTTTCTGGTCCGTGTTGGCTACAAAAATTTGGTAGCCCTGCAGGGGAGGACAGTTCATGCAATAACTGGAGACAAAGCTGCTTTTAGATTACATGGCTCTAGCTCATTTTACACGTAATAGATGGCACAAAAAGCCTTTTCTATTGGGCTCCTTGAGTACCATACACACAAAGATATAGATAGGTAGATAGGTAGGTAGATAGATGTGCAAATATATATCTAGAAATGCCTGCAAACACCAGTATAGACTATGTGCTTATGTGGGTCTGATGATGTGACTTGGCAGCAGTGATGACACAGACTGTCCAAAAAACAAAATCTTGTTTACAGAGCCACTGTGCTCAGACTGTGCACTCAATCCACGGTGACAGGGAACAACACACTTGGCTCTAGCAGCTCTCACACGTGTTTGTCAAGAAATAAAAAGTCTCAGACTAATAAGCCACAAATACAGTTATGGAAAGCTTTGTCAGAGAAGGCCCTAATGGAATATTTGCACAGGAACAGTTAATGCTGTGACATACAAATACATACACACAGATTGCCAGGCTCTGTAATGGCCCTAAGCACAACAGCATCCTTTTGACTCTTGGGAATCATTTCTTGGTCCCTCCCCTCCCCTGCACGTAAGCGTTCTACCACTGCTACTTGTTTTTGAGTTTTCCTCACCCCTGTTTTATTTGGTTTTGGCCAACTCTCCTCAGCAAAGGCATCTGTTCTGTTGCTACTAAAAACTTGGAGAGGAGAACTGTCAAAGTTTCATTTTTCCTCCTCGTTGGTACTATTTTTACCGTTCCTCCGTGTGTGACCTGCAGGAGGGAAGCTGGGCTCTTCCCTCTGACACTCATTACCTTCATTACATCCTCCTCTGCCGAAAAAGCCACCTTATATTTGTTTGTCATCTGTTACACCACCTTACAAAGCAGAAGTGGGAAGCACCAAGGCTGCACTTCACACATCATGCATTTTTCTGGAAGCTAATGGTCTCTACTCTCCCCCTATCACAGTCTCAAAGTTGTCGTGTTATCTCCTGCCCTCCCTCTCTATAATCAGTGCATTGTTCAGGGACAGGTGAGAACTCCTAAAGAAGGTAAAAAGCCTGAAAAAAAGATAATAACCCAAATTTTTGCACTAGCCACTTTTGAGAGCTGCCTATGACTACACCCACACATACTTTTCCATATAAACAATGCTGCAGCAGCTAAAAGAAGCCATGCAATCACAGATATAAGGGAAATGACATGTGGGCTCAGAGGCAAGTAAAAGGGGGGGGGGTTATAAATTCAGGCAGAAGAACAGAGAGAACTCATAAAACAGTCTTTTCTGTGGTCCACCCCTTAAGATGACGTTCATCAAATGGATAAGTGCTTACGGATTGATTGCTAGTGGATTGCTACAAATCTAGATAAATTAATAAGGAAAACCTTGCTATGTAGAACATGTATGTAGACAAACCATTTGGGTGAGATAACTACCAAGGTAATTTTGTTAATTGGTACCAATGTACTACTCTTTTTTTTCTTTTTTTTTATAGCACTGCCATAAAAACAATGTTATTTTTACATGTAGAGAATCTGCCAACTGTTCTTTTTGTACCTGATGAAAGACCATGCAGCCAGCTTACTGAAAATCACTTGAAGGAATTTAAAAACAGAATAATAACAAAACTGCTAGAGGGAAGAACAGGAGAAAGTCTGCTGTAAACATGAGAATATAATGAAAAAAGAATATAAAAAATCATGTAAGAGTACTGTTGCCCGGCTCTCAGAAAATCGAGCATGGCATAAAAATAGTGATGGGTAGCAACAGGAACCAAAAAATGAATCCTTTGAGATCAATCATCAAGACAGAGGAAAAAAGATTCGTTCTTCCTGCTGTTGCAGATGGTTTACCTATGCATGTATGCAAAGCTTCATTTCAAACTGCTGTTCTTCAACAAGCAACGAGAATCGACTCCCAGGGTCAGTTTGCTGCCACTACATCCCAGCCTTGCAGGAATGCTCTGGGGGATGTAACTCAGAGAGCAGCTGGTCTGTTTTAAAAACCAACCTGGGTGAAACAAGAAAATTAGAAAATTGGGAACCACAGGACTGTTTTTGAGGAATTCATTGGAGAGGCCAAGATAAATATTTTGTGATCGTCACCGGTTACTGCACACCAGTACTTGGGAGTCAGAAAACCAGGTTGCTGAATGAAGTTACTCTGCTCAGCAACACAAAAAGGAAATGTCCAGAATTGATTCTTTTCCTCCTACACACTTTTGAGGTTTTGGGAGTCTGACAGGGTTGGTTACAGTCCTTTCTTTCTGCTGCTGTTGGAAGGAAACTTCGCTCTCATTCCCTGTGCCTTTTCCAGAAACAACTTGCTACTCCCAGAACTGCCACATGGAAACTGTCAGTCAGGTACTTGCTAGGGGCTCAGATGCAGGTATGACTGAGCTGAGGCTCTGGCCTACCACCAAGAATGGATCTGGTTCCCCAGACCATCTGAAATCACTGGGAACAAACAGCAGAACGGAGCAGATACATTATGGAGCTTCCAGGGGATCATACTAAACCCAGTAGCTATATATTTGCACAGTTTCAGTAACTTGTTTGAATTCCCTGTCTAAATTTTATGTGGCAATTTGGCTGCTATCTTTTGTCTAATTAGAACTAAATGTAGGCAGTACTTTAACTCTATTAATTCCCTTAATGTCATTATCTCAAGTTTGCAGAGGTATTCAGTAATGTCTACACTGCTGCCCTTTACAAAAGGTTCATTGCTTTTCCAAGTAATAACACAGGCTGAGGATTGAAGGGGTGATTTAGTTAGAGCTAAATAAGAATGACTTGAATTAAAAGAAGAGGGTTCTTAATTTGTTCTGTAAGTTTTTTCTTCCTTTTGCATTATCATTGCTTTTCCATCTCTCCTTTAATAAGATGCCTCTCCCTCCTCCCTGGCACCTGTCTACTTGCAAGGACCTTTGCATCTATCTTTTTCTAAGTCCTTCTATTTTTAGTGCACATCTGTTCCTGTTTTGACCTCAATTCTTTCTCATCTGGGGCTTAATTTTTCTGCGTCTTCCTACTGCCAGATCTTCTCACAGCTGCCAGATCCCTTCTCTCTAGCAGATCCATAATCTTTCTGGTGGTGGTAACTCCCTCTCTCGATGTGGTAGGAGAAGGCAGGACCCAGGAAACCCCTGGTCAGCTGTCCCACCTCCATCACCCAGCTCCCTGACAGCGTGGGCGAGTTACAGAGGTTACAACTTGCTCTCTGTTTTCTCCCTGTGCTTCTTTTATACTTTTCTAATACCTTAAAATGTTACCAACAACTGCAAATTGAACTTGTTGGCGTGCTTTACCAGCATGACAATAAATTCCACTTCTGCCCCTTTCACAGGCTGTATTTCATTTTCCCTTTAGATCAGTGACGAGGAGATTTGTTTCGTTCTACCTCATTTCTTCTCCTGGCAGCAGGACTGGGAGCACGAACAAGGAGGTGGAGGAAGGTCTTTATACTTTAATCTTAGACACAGAAACATGTTTGTAGAAGAGAAGTGCTGATCCTCATCTCCTCAGGTGCAGCCTGTGCTGCCCTGAATGACAGGAGTGCCAACATGCACAGGGGTGGGTGCTGACAGCGATGATGCCTGTGGGCACTGGCCCTGCCCACACACCCCAGTGACTGTGAGTAAAGCACACAAAGCCCTTTGCAATTGTCATTACTGAGAACACAAATGCTGTTGCGCCGTCTCTAAAAGACTGAAAAAAGAGTGTCGTGGTTGTGCAAACAAGGATCGATTAACATAAATATTTCCCCCTGTTTAGCTGATGTGTGCTGTACTTTTGTTGCAGTCAAGTACCCAGGCAGTTTCAGTGTTACAAAACAGTGGTGTAGTAACTGAATACATTAGCATTTAAATAAGACTCTCAGGCTAATATTTTTAAAGAATTAATTTTAAAAAAATTACTTTGTGCTCAACGCGTATTATCCGAAGGCCACATATACCTTCAGCAAATTCAGCTTACACAGTGAACATGCCAGTGCTAGAAATTTCTACCTCTAATTGCATGTAATATTGAAGGAAAGAGCTCCATGCACTGCAAATAGTGCTCAACTGAAACGTTAAAAATTATCCCTTCTGCTTTTCCTTCCTCTTAGAGCACAAAGAGGATCTAATTAACATGCTTTGTGTCTCTCCAAGATTCAATTCAAACTCAAAGTACGCTATCAAAGGCTTAAACATCAGACAGAAAATGATTTGGGATGACTGAGCTATCTCTACAAATACATTAATTTAACTCTAATGGG